>OY856415.1:587293799-587341299 GCA_963693085.1 Alisma plantago-aquatica
TCATGCTTTGTTTTGACTAATCTCACTTTGGTATGGTCAGTGTGTCACAGACACATGCCAAGTTTTAAAAAATGGGAAAATGAGTAGCTAAGTTGAAACCAAAATGGCATAATCTAGGGTCTGAGGTGTTACCTCGCCCTTATGAGAGAATTATGAATAAACGGTTTGGAAACCTAAGTGAACAAGGTATTTGGCAAGTGAAATTGAAACCATAAGTGAAAATGTTATTTCCAAGTAGATTAAAATCTTATTTTACATTTCAAGTTCAATGTTGAAAGGTAGTCCTTTTGCATGGTGTGTTCCACATCTCTAATATGAAATGTTGTGTGAAGGATCTTGTCCTTGTGTTGAACATTAAACCTATAGAAATCCAAGGGAGATTGACATATCCTGAGTTGCCTATGAGGATAATAGATTCTAAGGTGAAGGAGCTTGTGAATATAAAGATAGAGATGGTAAAGGTTCTTTGGAAACACCATGGTGAGGATGAAGCTGTATAGGAGATAAATATGGACATGGAAAAGTTGCATCCTAAATTTTTTGTATGACTAGATAAATTTTGAGGAAAAAATTCCTATAAGAGGGAAAGGATGTTATAGCATGGTTTTTCACAAGTATTTACATATTTGAAATGCAAATATTTGAATAATAAGGATGCATTAGAAACTTGGTGTACTTTGTTTTAAAAGTATGGATTTAATTGGAAATTTTCCCTATGCTTAGGATTTTGTGGCTTTTACTATTTCAATAATCCAATAATGGACATGGGGAAAAGAAAAAGACAAAATCCCAAAATAAATGAATTACTAAATGTAATGGGTAAATAATATGGAATTGTGTAGAATTATCTAGAAAAGTGGTATTAAAGGCCACTAATGGTTTGGTTTCATCTCCAAATGGTTCCTAATGAGAATGGTAATCAAAATAAAAGATATGTAGAAGATGAAATGAGAAAAAGATTCATTTGATGCCTTAAATACATGAAATAAGAAGGAGACTTGGAGATTAAGAAAAACCCTTTAAAGTTAAGTATTTTGGTCTCAAATCTCACCCACGTCTAGATAAAAGTATATAATCCGTTCCTTTAAAATTTGGGATTAAAACAATAAAAGAAGAGAGAGTATGGATTTTTCTAGAAATCCTAAAGTGATTGGATTATGGGAAATGTACATTAAATGTCACAAATCCTATTCACACTTGAAATACACCTGAACCCTTGTGATTTGTCGACACGTATCATTGAATCTTAGATTAGGATCTGATGATCATAAGGTCATCTTCTAGCTCGCGATGAACAGGGAAAGTAGGAGTAGTTAAGGCATGATTTCCAGTTCAATTTTCTAACAAATCAATACATGAGCATGATTGGAAATCTCTCAGTTGTCTTTTTGAGATCAATGCAAACCTACCAACCCTAGGTTTTTCCTAGTATGGAGAACTCTAGAAGATTTTTCCAAATTGTAGAGTCGATGATACTAAACCAAAGACTATTTATAGGGGAACGAACCCTCTACAAGATCCCCACATATTCACAAAGGTTGCACCCAACTTCCAGAACATGTCTCTGCCCCATATCGTTATTCACCCCTGCCTCTCCCTACCATCTTGTTGGATGACCCTTGCTTCTTCCCAACATCTCTGGTCACCCCCTAAGGAATTGAAGCCCTCCTTGAGTTCTCGTAGCAAGGCATAGGTGCCAACCTTCTCACTTTCCATACAGGAAGCCTAGACCGCAGGGTCAACCCTTTGATTGAATGTTGATTTGTGAAGAAGGATTCATAAGAGGTAGAAGATGGCACTCGGTGAAGAGACCATCTAATTACCCTGACTCCCCTTCTATCTGGGTAATCCCTCTTTGGACTTTTCTCTATTTTCTCGCACGCAACCACACAAGCATGCAAAACCTAGCTAGAGTGAGTCCATTGGTCGGCCCAGCTGAGTTTAGGCTGAGACCCGAGACTTGTTGCCTAGGTGGCGACTTGTGATTGGTCAAGATATGTTTCTTTTCTAAAAATCACAATAATTAGTAGAATGGCCAATGGTAACAACCCCAACTTTTGGGTTCATTTGGTGAGAAATGTAATTTCTCATATTAAAGATATGTGAACAAGTAATGATATAATTTGTCTTGAATAAATGAGTTTCATTTACAATAACCTTGATTATTGTTTTGTGGGCTTTATTGGCTATTGGGCCCAATAACAAGGAAAAACAAAAGGAACTCCATTATTAATAAGAAATGGAGAAAAGAAAGATGTAGAAACCTCTAGAAGGCAAAAGTATATCATCCAAAGGTGGATTTCATGCCTCTTGGGTTCCTTGGGTCCCAAGGAGTCCAAAGTTGCAAAGAGAAAGCAATAAGAAAAGAAAAGAGCAATTAAATATTTATTTATTAAGAAAGAAATTGAAAACAATGATAAAATGTGAAAAATAAGTGAAAAGAGGTATAATTGAGTTATCCTTGATGGATTTTCATATCCAAATAATTCCTAATGTTAAATGGAATGCCTATGAGGAAAATAAAAAGAAAGATAAAGAGAAATACTCAAAAAGAGATATTTTAATAAGAAATAAACAAGATAATGAGAAATAATGAATATAGATGCATCTAGAAGGATAATAAGTATCCTTATAAAGGAATTTCGAAGTCTTGGAGTTTCTTGGGGTCCAAGGATCCCCAATGGAGAAGAAAGAAAGATAAAATACCAATAATGCAAAATAAGAGGATAATGTGATACATTATTAATGATTTTGGTGGCATTGCTAAAAAGGAAGTATTTTCTACTAAATGAAAATAAAATTTTGTGCCAATGGGTTAAAAGTCAAGCAATAAAAGTTAATAAGTGAGAGGATTTTTGTATTTCTAATTATCCAAGAAATAAGAAATGTCAAAGCAATAATTAAGAGAGAGAGAGAGAGAGAGAGAGAGATAAACTTGCTTCTTCATGAAGGAATTGAATTCCTATTGAAAGAAGGATTGGTTGCTTCGTGGGCAAGCATCCCAGGGCGTTGCTACACTCCCCTATATAAGGGGTAAGACCTTGGGCCGAGTCCAGAAGATCCCACATATTATCTTCTCCTTCTTCAACCTTGCATCCATTCTAACCCTAACCGAAGGGGGGTGGTGCAATCCCAGGAGCAATGAGAGTAGTATGAGGAGTTTGCGACGCTCCTACGTCGTCAGAGAGAGCTTTGGCAGTCATCTGTTCAGCTCCTTACACCTACGCGACGCTGCAGATTGGTTGCAGGTCAGCCATGGCGGCAGACCTGCTGGGCTCGTCTCTGGCTGACCGACCATGTAGCAGAGGTACCCTCACCTGCGTTAGGGCACGGTGGAGGAGGGGGAAGAGGTCGTGGTGGCCGACGGGTCCAGATCTGGGAGGTGGAGCCGCACCATGAGCAGCTAGGGCAGCAGCGGTCGGGTTGTGTAAGGTGGAAGATGTCGGACACACGTTTGGCGCCTTTGCCCCTCCAAGTTTTAAAGAGTTAGGTGGCCGCATGAGGGTAAAATTGTAATCTCGTTATATTTCCAAACCAGTTGGGCGACATTGCATGACATGGGTGACGTGGTGAGCTCTGATTGGCTCTGGTGAGTTAATTTTACAAAAATTGTATCTCCATATTGGTATCTCCGATAGTAGCAAATAATTTATGTATTTTGCTTAGAAAAATAAGAGGAATTCATTAAAAATGGTTTTAGAAGCTAATTCCTCTTGTTGTTCAAAAAGTAGTGTAACTTATCAACTTTAATGAATTAAAGATTAAGAAACCCTATTTTGAGATGATTAATGTATTTATTAGGGTTTAATGGATGATTAAAGTTGATATTAACATGTTAATTGTAAAAGGTATATTACGAACAAAAAGGGTGAACTTTGCACATAATTAGTTTAATTTAGAGCTTAATGTGCATAAATATGCTTTAATGGGCCTTGAAACCCTAATATTAGTAAAAGTGACTCATAATGGTTTTAATTATTCAAAATTGTGAATAAAGTTAAGATATGATAATTCCAAGCTATTTCAAGAATAAAAGTTCCTAATTGTGGATAAATACCCTTAACATAGTAAATAGGGTTTTCTAATGGATAAAGGTATTAATTAATGACAAATAGAGTTCATATGTGAGTTAGACCATAATGAACTATGAATTGATGATAAATGAGCATAATGATCTTGTCATGGATTAAAAGGATAAAAATGGTAGCTTTAATGTAAAAGAGGCTTAATGGACTTAATTGATGGTTAATTATGTTTTTTTTCTGGTATTAGGGTTATATGTTGTTAAAAGATAACCTTAGTATCTTTCATAATGAATAGATGAGATAATTAGGGTTTGTGATCTTTTGTATAAAATTAGGGTTTAAAATAGTAAGAGATGAAGGGAAACCCATTGCAATGAAAACCCTAAAAGTGGATTAGAAACCCTAGGAAGCGAGCTAGGTTTAATAGATCTTGATGACATGTTTAATAATAGGAAATTGTATGCATATTTTAGGATCTAATTATGTGCTTGCTTGTTGATTTGGAATTCTTGATTGATTGGATTATTCTGTCTTAAATCATCCTGATAGGTATGTGGTTACGCTTATGAATAATCGCTTTAGTTTCACGGTGATTCCCGGTTGTTTTATCAGTTGCCTAAAAATAACTGGTTGGATGACTTTTAATTCATGCAACTATAAAGTGACTACGATTATCACCATAAGTATGTATACATGACTGGCTCAGATCCGGTCCTCCTTTGTGGCTTTGCAAATGTTAAAAAGGGTAACCTAGAGTAAGGTCTAGGCTATCATGAGTTAGAAATTGGGCTACCCACGTGTAGTGCCATGAGACTCTATAGCACGCCATGAGTTAAGGAGTGGGCTACCTACGAGTAGTGCCATGTGACTCAACCCTAGAAACTGATTCACCTATTAGGTAGGGTCATGAGGGGTTAAATGGGGATCTACCATAAGGAAGGTAGAATCCAGGTCCACTGTAGGGACAACGCATAGGTTAGGGTATGTAAGGATTGAGTAGTTATGTTGAAAATGTAAAGTTGTTTGTTAAATCATACTTGACTGCAATATGTTGTTACAGTTAATTGCACGATTATTGTTTCCCCCACATACCAGCTTTATGCTGACTGACATTTTGTTTGTCGGCATTTTAGGTACAAGTGAAAAGAACAAACAGTAAAGTGGCATATGTGGAATTAAATATGAATTAAAGTTCAAAGGAGGATTAGTTAGAATAGACTCCATGTGGATAAAAGTAGATGTACAAGTTTTTGAAAAAGGTATGAAAAGTTTAATTTTATTACATCCTTTCAGTTTGTTTGGTAGAATTTGATAATTACTATTGATTATTTGCCAAACCTTTGATCCGGAAATTGGGATAACGGCTCTGACCTCTTGGTCTCCCTTAATTGGGGGTTACTAGGAGGCAGGGTCGTTACATTTGGTATCAGAGCGTAGGTTCCTCATTTAATATTTAATAATTATTAAATTCTACAAACTCTGTAGAACCCAAGGGAGTTATTAGAGGAATTTCTGAAAGACAGAGGTGTCTTGAAAAGGATCACGTCCGGGGGATGGCAAGATTTTCCTCTGCACCGCTAGTCAGAATATGAGGACTCCCGGATTAGTGTGACGGCCTGGCCAATGTCTCGGGATTGGACTCGAAATAAGATACCTTTATGAATCTCTCATCTTGTTCATCCCTTCTCAACTCAAATGTTGTTAAGGATTATAAGGTTTAGGGTTTTGTCTCTTTTCCTCACCCTCTTGAGGTATGGGTAAGGTCGATAAGGTTTAAGGAATCATCCACCAAATTAATAAAAAGCATGTAAATAAGATGTCATGGACATAAGCTTAATAGATTAAACGTAAAGGAATTGATACATGCTAAGTTTGTATGACATACCTTCTTGTCAGGAGGATAAGTAAAGAGAGTTAGTCATGGAGGTAGAGATCTCCATTACAAGTAGAGACCTGGCACATCCTCTGAGGATGATGTTAACCCTAACCCTAAGTGAAGGTTAGAGAGAGAGATGTCATGATAAGTTAGATGTCATGGTAGACCAGGTATTTGGATGGACATGCCTTGGATACTCATATGAGCCATGAGAGGTTGGATAACCTAGCACCTTTGGCAACCCAACTCTGGAAAGGGTCGTGCATGTTTGAGTGAAGGATAGCACCTTCTTTGACGAGATTAGAGAAGAACCTAACCTTCTTTGACGAGATTAGAGAAGAACCTATAGAACCCCCATGAGCTTATATGAGCATGGCATAGTAGGCACCCATAGTACATCAGTCGTACTAAAACCCTGGCCAAGGGCGTATGTTGGGAAGCTGGTGAGATAAGCATAAAGGGCTAGGGATAACCTTGAGCAAACATAAGTTGGAGCATAGGCTTCACCATGTAAGGGTATGCTTGTGAGCTTGATCCATCTTCATGGAAAGAGGACCATTAGTATAAGTTTGATTGTGGAGTTAGCTCTAGAGAGAGAGAGCAGGACCCAAGCAACAAGGTTGGAATCCTAGACTTCGAGATATGAGGATAAGTGGGGAGTTGAGGATGATGTGACTAAGTGGACGTTTTTGGTTTCCTCATGCATGTTGGTTTCCATGAGAGGAACCAAACCCTAGAGAGAGGATGAGTCTTTTGGTACCTCTGTACCTATGGTATAGATGAGAAGAAGAGTCCCTTAAGCCATGAAGAGGTTTAGTAACAAGTTAAGAGGTCTTATACCTTGTTGGTTGTCCTTGAGGAGGACTCCACTCTTAAGTGTCGTTCAAGTAGAAGGATCATGGGAGTGCATGACATACCTTGTACATGTTTGGATCGGGGTTAAGAGGTTGAGCAGACAGTTGGACATCAGAGAAGTGAACCTAGGGTTCCTAGGCCTAAGAGGGGAAGTGGTGTACCTGATGCTCATGACAAGGTTTGAGTTTCTATGGATGTGAGCATCGTACTTTTCATAGTTAGAGAAAAGGGAAAGCCCTTGAGTTTAAGGTATGTTTGTTGAACCCCCACAACTAAGTGATGACATGGGAAGGTATGATCTTGATACCATGTTGAGGATGAGAACAAGTATGACCTAGCATGGTTTAGTAGGTGGTATGATTGTGCCTTAGTGGTTGCTGGGTTAAGCATGCTCATGTGAATATAAACCCTAAGGATGCTTGTGACCTTGTTGTCAAGAGTTGTAGTTTCCTCCCATCCTGGGAGAGGGACCCTTTGGTAGGGTGTATACCATTTTTATGGGTTTTGAGGAAACCTAAAGAGGCCTCATAGGATCTTGAGAAGCTAAGTGAAAAGTACATGGTATAAGAATGAACCTGTAGACCCATAGATAACCATATCTAAGTGCATGTGGATGTGTTAACATGGAGGTAACCGGTATGGGGCCTAACCAAGGTAGGCATGTTGCCATGACCCCTTAGCCCATGAATGTAGAGAGAGATATGATGAAGGCTTGGGTAAGGTTCTAAGCTGGACATGTACTATAATAGAATCCTAAGTCTATCCTAGGATCAGGTAGGGATAAGCCCGATGGAAGTAGGAGTTACCAAATTCCCCAGTTGCACATGACCTTAGGGTCGAGAGGTAACCACTGTCATTGTCTAAGGGCCATGGGTTAGGAGATTGATCACCTTCATGAGCTCATGGGACCCAAAGGGAAGATGAGTAGGGCACTCTCTGGATGCATAAGGGAAGAGGGATGACTCCAAAAGTGTCGGCATCCTATAGACCCAGAGGAGATGACCAAGGATTGTGTGTGGACCCAAGTAAGTTCGAGACCAGTTTTCCATGGAAGTAACTTTGATATCAAGATGTTTGTGATATAGAGGCATAATTTGCACATTTCAACTTAGATTTAAAGGTGTACTGGCAAGGTGGGATGTACCATCTCTACTCTTAGAACAGGAAGAACTTTGTATTTGGACTGCAGCCAAATTCTTATTTCCTCTTGTTATGGGAGTGAGAGATAGGATATTACGCATGCCATACATCAAGGATAAAAGATGATGTGAGTTGGAACGTTGCTATGAGGACAGAAATGATAACATACCCTAGTGGAGTGAATGATACATGGATGGTTTACAAACACTAAGAGAAACAAGGTAGTCATTTTATGAGGATGTTTTATCATGAGCTATGAGTTATACAAGTTCGAGTTCAAAAACCCAAGAGGATGAGTTCATAGTTTTCTTGATGAAGAAAGACTTAGAGTTTGAGATGAGATGATAAGTGAATACATGGAGATGTATGTCTTCAACATTACCCAACACCTAAGGATGTAAAGTGGTAATGGATGCTCTGGATGAGATACAGTTGCCTAGTTTAGATGGAGGCTAGAAGAGGTTGTTAGGTTAACCCTCAGTTGGAAAAGAATTAAGTTTGGCTAACACTCAGATGTAACATATTGGTTGATCAAGTTAATGGTTGTTTGGTTAGCCAGCCTAGGGCTTATCATGATAAAAGGATGGTTGTAGAACCTCAGATGCTCTTCTCTGGAGAAAAAGGAGATGAAACCTCGATTAGAGTAGTTTAGGGTTTTTGAGGAATCAATCTTGAGGAATCATGATATGCAGAAGATCATGATTGAAGATCACCATACACCATGGTACTACGAAGATAATAAGTGACAGTAGTACTTTGGAAACCTAAGATGAAGTTGCAGTGGATATGTTTCCATGCAAGTCAGGAGGTGAAGGACGAATACCAGTAACCCAGTGTATCGATATAGTGGATAAAAGAGTCTATGAGAGAGAATGGGAGTTCATCATTATGGATGTCATGGTAAGTCTCCCCTAAACCCAGGGAGGTCAAGATGCAATATGGGCTATGGTATATCTCCTTACCTAGATGGCATGAGAAAGAAAGAGTATTGTCAAGGGACAAACCCAGTTGAACTACATATGAGAAAGAGATGGTTCAACTACATCGTGATGTGAGTTCAAAAGTTCTTGAGTATAACCTAAAGATTCACTTCCAGGAGGTGGAAGTAGATACATGAAGAACTTGATGTTAGTACAGTTTATCACCCCTAACTAATGGTTAGTGTGATCCAGACTAGAGGGTCTGATGAGAGCATGTGTGCTCGTTCAGGGTGATACATAGAGACAGTTATTGTCCTTTGTAAGATGTGATGATAACCACCATAGCCAGTATTGGGTTGTAAAGAAGCTCTGTAAGGGAGGTTGTGTCGGTCACCACTTCATTAAGATGATGTTGGTGAAGGGACCTCACGAAGGTCAAGAAAGGACCACAGTGTGTGCAGATGAAGTCACTTTGATCATGAAATGGCTGAAAGGAGCCCAGAGACGACATGAGTTGTAAGTTGATGCAAAGTAGACTGGCATGCAGTTCACTGTGGGGGAATATGTGACATGAAAATCCAACCCCTCTAAGTTATAGCTAAGAGAGTTGAGTCCCTGATGCATGGGTTCTTTTGACATGGTTTGGTGGAGAAGGTTAAGTTTGACCTTACCCCTCAGGATAAAGTAATGGGTGATGAGTTCCATGTGTCCAATTTAGAGCACTATGTGAGGTACCTGGACCATGTGCGGAGCAATGAACCTAGTGAGACCCAAGGGAGGTTGAAATGACCTGAGTCACCTGTGAGGTTTATAGATGCCAAGGTGAAAGAACTCAGAGAAAAGAATATGTGATGATAAAGGTTCTTTGGAAGCATCATGGATAGGGCAAAGCCACATAGGGGCCAATAATGGACATGGAAAAGTCTTATCATGAATTGTTTATTTGCTTGATGGAATTTTGAGGACAAAATTCTGATAAGAGGGGAAGGATGTTACAACCCCAACTTTTGGGTTCATTTGGTGAGAAATGTAATTTCTCATATTAAAGATATGTGAACAAGTACTTATATAATTTGTCTTGAATAAATGAGTTTTGTTTACAATAGCCTTGATGATTGTTTTGTGGGCTTTATTGGCTATTGGGCCCAATAACAAGGAAAAACAAAAGGAACTCCATTATTAATAAGAAATGGAGAAAAGAAAGATGTAGAAACCTCTAGAAGGCAAAAGTATATAATCCAAAAGTGGATTTCATGCCTCTTGGGTTCCTTGGGTCCCAAGGAGTCCAAAGTTGCAAAGAGAAAGTAATAAAAAAAATAAAAGAGCAATTAAATATTTATTTATTAAGAAAGAAATTGAAAACAATGATAAAATGTGAAAAATAAGTGAAAAGATGTATAATTGAGTTATCCTTGATGGATTTTTGTATACAAAGAATTCCTAATGTTAAATGGAATGCCTATGAGGAAAATAAAAATAAAGATAAAGAGAAATCCTCAAAACGAGATATTTTAATAAGAAATAAACAAGATAATGAGAAATAATGAATATAGATGCATCTAGAAGGATAATAAGTATCCTTATAAAACAATTTCGAAATCTTGGAGTTTCTTGGGGTCCAAGGAGCCCCAATGGAGAAGAAAGAAAGAGAAAATACCAATAATGCAAAATAAGAGGATAATGTGATACATTATTAATGATTTTGGTGGCATTACTAAAAAGGAAGTATTTTCTACTAAATGAAAATAAAATTTCGTACCAATGGGTTAAAAGTCAAGCAATAAAAGAGAATAAGTGAGAGGATTTTTGTATTTCTAATTATCCAAGAAATAAGAAATATCAAAGGGATAATTAAGAGAGAGAGAGAAACTTGTTTCATCATGAAGGAATTGAATTCCTATTGAAAGAGGGATTGGTTGCTTCGTGGTCAAGCATCCCAGGGCGTTGCTACACTCCCCTATATAAGGGGTAAGACCTTGGGTCGAGTCTAGAAGATCCCACACGTTATCTTCTCCTTCTTCAACCTTGCATTCATTCTAACCCTAACCAGAGGGGGTGGTGCGATCCCAGGAGTAATGAGACTAGTATGAGGAGTTTGTGACGCTCCTACGTCATCGGAGAGAGCTTTAGCAGTCATCTGTTCAGCTCCTTACACATGTGCGACGCTGCAGA
This sequence comes from Alisma plantago-aquatica, assembly GCA_963693085.1. Taxonomy (NCBI): domain Eukaryota; kingdom Viridiplantae; phylum Streptophyta; class Magnoliopsida; order Alismatales; family Alismataceae; genus Alisma; species Alisma plantago-aquatica. The sequence continues at coordinate 587,304,788 of OY856415.1, forward strand.
TTGGCTGCAAGTCAGCCATGGCGACAAACCTGCTGGGCTCATTTCTGGTTGATCGGTCATGTAGCAGAGGTACCCTCACCTGCACGAGGGCACGACAGAGGAGGGGGAAGAGGTTGTGGTGGCCGACGGGTCCAAATCTGGGAGGTGGAGCCACGCCATGAGTAGCTAGGGCAGCAGCGGTCGGGTTGCGTAAGGTGGAAGATGACAAACAGACATTTGACGCCTTTGCCCCTCCAAGATTTAAAGAGTTAAGTGGCCACACGAGGGTAAAATCATAATCTCGTTATATTTCCAAACCAGCTGGGTGATGTGGCGAGCTCTGATTGGCTCTGGTGAGTTAATTTTACAAAAATTGTATCTCCATATTGGTAACTCCGATAGTAGCAAATAATTTATGTATTTTGCTCAGAAAAATGAGAGGAATTCATTAAAAATGGTTTTAGAAGCTAATTCCTATTGTTGTTCGAAAAGTAGTGTAACTTATCAACTTTAATGAATTAAAGATTAAGAAATAAACCCTATTTTGAGATGATTAATGTATTTATTAGGGTTTAATGGATGATTATAGTTGATATTAACATGTTAATTGTAAAAAGGTATATTAAGAACAAAAAGGGTGAACTTTGCACATAATTAGTTTAATTTAGAGATTCATGTGCATAAATATGCTTTAATGGGCCTTGAAATCCTAATATTAGTAAAAGTGACTCATAATGGTTTTAATTATTCAAAATCATGAATAAAGTTGAGATATGATAATTCTAAGCTATTTCAAGAATAAAAGTTCCTATTGTGGATAAATACCCTTAATGTAGTAAATAGGGTTTTCTAATGGATAAAGGTATTAATTAATGACAAATAGAGTTAATATGTGAGTTAGACCATAATGAACTATGAATTGATGATAAATGATCATAATGATCTTGTCATGGATTAAAAGGATGAAAATGGTAGCTTTAATGTAAAAGGGGCTTAATGGACTTAATTGATGGTTAATTGTGTTTTTTTCTGATATCAGGGTTATATGTTGTTAAAAGATAACCTTAGTATCTTTCATAATGAATAGATGAGATAATTAGGGTTTGTGATCTTTTGTATAAAATTAGGGTTTAAAATAGTAAGAGATGAAGGGAAACCCTAATTGCAATGAAAACCCTAAAAGTGGGTTAGAAACCCTCGGAAGCGAGCTAGGTTTAATAGATCGTGATGACATGTTTAATAATAGGAAATTGTATGCATATTTAAGGATCTCATTATGTGCTTGCTTGCCGATTTGGAATTCTTGATTGATTGGATTATTTTGTCTTAAATCAGACTGACAGGTCTGTGGTTATGCTTATGAATAATCGCTTTAGTTTCACGGTGATTCCCAGTTGTTTTATCGGTTGCCTGGAAATAACTGGTTGGATGACTTTTATTTCGTGCAACTATAAAGTGACTACGATTATCACCATAAGTATGTATACATGACTGGCTCAGATCTGGTCCTCCTCTGTGGCTTTACAAATGTTAAAAAGGGTAACCTAGAGTAAGTCTAGGCTATCATGAGTTAGAAATTGGGCTACCCACGTGTAGTGACATGAGACTCTATAGCACGCCATGAGTTAAGGAGTGGGCTACCTACGGGAAGTGCCATGTGACTCAACCCTAGAAACTGATTCACCTATTAGGTAGGATCATGAGGGGTTAAACGGGGATATACCATAAGGAAGATAGCATCCAGGTCCACTACAGGGACAGCGCAGAGGTTAGGGTATGTAAGGATTGAGCAGTTATGTTGAAAATGTAAAGTTGTTCATTAAATCATACTTGACTGCAATACGTTGTTACAATTAATTGCATGATTATTGTTTCCCCCACATACCAGATTTATGTTGACCGACGTTTTGTTTGTCGGCCTTTAGGTACAAGTGAAAAGAACAAACAGTAAAGTGGCGTATGTGGAATTAAATATGAATTAAAGTTCAAAGGAGGATGAGTTAGAATAGACACCATGTGGATAGAAGTAGATGTCCAAGTTTTTGAAAAAGGTATGAAAAGTTTAATTTTATTATAGCCTTTCAGTTTAGATTGGTAGAATTCAATAATTATTATTGATTATTTGTCAAACCTTTGATCCGAAAATTGGGATAACAGTTCTGACCTCTTGGTCTCCCTTAATTGGGGGTTACTGGGAGGCGGGGTCGTTACACTCCCCTTCTATCTGGGTAAGCCCTCTTTTGACTTTTCTCTATTTTCTCGCACGCAACCACACAAGCATGCAAAACCTAGCTAGAGTGAGTCCATTGGTTAGACCAGCTGAGTTTAGGCTGAGACCTGAGACTTGTTGCCTAGGTGGCGACTTGTGATTGGTCAAGATATGTTTCTTTTCTAAAAATCACAATAATTAGTAGAATGGCCAATGGTAACATATAATATATGAAAAATGATCAGAAAAATGCGGGGAATGTAATAAAAATAGTTCTAAGTCCTAGTTTTTCTCTTACTCTAAAGTACCTGAAGTTGTTGTCTTTAATGTGCTTAATGTATAAAAACTCGGGTTTGAACCTCACCGAAGGCACTTTGTGAATGGCAATTCACGCTGATTAGGCGCGGGAGGGGGGTGATCGGACCACACCCTCTCATGCCTTGAGAGTTTACCACGTCAGCTTCACCCGGGGTGGGTTCTCTCCGTCATCAAAAAAAATGTATAAAAACCCTAATTTCTAGGTTTTAATTATCATAACATGTTTAATTGGTCTTAAGAATGAATGACTGGTCTTTTTGGATAAAAATGGTATCTTGGATCTACTTTGAGATTAATAGTTCATAAGTTAAAGGATTAGGATTTTATTGAATTAAAAATACATATGATGATAAAATTAGGGTTTGTAAATCAAAAAGGGCATTAAAAGTGATCAGTTGTGTTTGGGAAGCCAAAACCCTAATGAAATCCTAAGTGGACCCCTAAATCCTAACATGGAACCCAAGTCAGTCTTAATGATAGATTTGGGGTAAAGTAGTAATACTTGGGTGTTATGCACTAATTTCAGAGTGATTTTTTGCTTGCTCCCAATCTGCATTTATTGCTTGGACTTTGATCACTTCTAAGAAAGGTTTGTGGTTCCACCTATGACTACCTAACTTAAATGATTTTGTCATTTTATGAGGTTCCCGAATTGATTGCAAATGGATTGATTGGTTGTTTATTTAATTCTTACAATCTATAAAGTCACTATGGATATCACCTTATATAATTGTAACCTGCTCAAACCCTATACCAATCTCCAGTGAGTTAAAGATCATGGGGTGAATAAAGTCATCACATGGGGGGTGACTGATGATCGGGCTTATCAAGGAAGTCCTATGTATGAAATGTCCACACAATGAGGACCAAAACCCTTAATAGAGGGTTCGTCATAAAGAAGCTCACCCATAGAGAGGGCACACCATTGAGAAAAGAGGATAAGGGTGGTGAGGTTAAAACAAGAAAATGCTTGTTCAATTTTGTAATCATAATTGTTGTTATGCTTGATTATATTGTTACACCTACATGCGAATATTTTGGTTCTCCCACATACCAGTATAACCTTTTATACTAACTGTGTTTTTGTTTCATTGTGTTTTAGGCTAAACTGATGTTATCTTGCAAAATGGATATCCTGAGAAAAAGGCACCAAAAAGGGAAAATACTTAAAGTTACCATGGAGGATTTTGTGAGATGGTTTTTATTTCCAGTTGCAACCAATAGATTTCCATATCATGAGTTTGTCTTTCATATTGTACCAAACTCTTTTTCATTTAGTGAACTTTGATCATTATTCTTGGTTAATTGCTAAACCATCAATCATGTTATAAAAAATTTATATATATATATATATATATATATATATATATATATATGTCTTGTTTATAAAAATATGAATATAAATTTGGTTTGAATAATTTTGTAGGACTTTGTGTTGAAAAAAGACATATTTTTGAAGGATATGCGATCAAATATCAATGCAGCACCATAGTATTAAAAAAACATTGAAAATAGTTGTAAAGGTTAGTACAACAATATTGAGATTTGATTGGGACACTTATCTATCAATATATGAAATACTAATAGAATAAATAATTGTATCAAAAGGATAAAGGGAAAAAAGAACAAAATCTATATGAATAATAGAAAAGGAAATGAGGTGCAATAGTATGTGTAAAGGAAAAGGTTAGTATGGTGTAAGGGTTCTTTTTGTATGGTAATGAATATTATATAGAAAAAATATTAGTGATTTGGTAGACATTAACCTGAACATATAGGATAAGGAGAGACTTGAAGAAACACATATTATTGCTCAAAGTGAAGGAGAATTTGAATTTCAAAAAATGATGGTGAAGAAATTAAGGGCTTAGTAGAAGTTTTTTTTGGTGATTTAGTTTAGTAAATTTGTATAACAATGTTTAGATTTGGTACTATTATGTAGAGTTTGTGGTACATAGACTAATTATAATAAGTAACATTTGATTATTTGAATGTTGTATTATCCTTTATGGAAACAAGAATGAGAAGACTGTGGACAAGGAGACTGAAGACAATAAAAGTAATTTAAGTTATCTAAAACTTAATAAGATTTACAAGCATATTTAATTGAAAGTAAAATGTATCCATTATGTGTGAAACATAAAATGAAGTAGAGAAAGAATGTCTAAAAATAATTGAGTTAGGGTTTGCTACAGCTATGTAAGGTACATAGACCAATTTAAATAGGTATTGTTTGATTACTAAATTGTTGCAAATTTTGTTTAGAAAAAAAAAGGAATGAGAAGGTTGTATATGAGGATATTGGAGTAGATAAAAGCAATGTAAGTAACATAAAAGTTAATCAAAATTACATGCATATTTAGTATTGTTATGGTGTATTGAAGGTACGAAGGCTAGTTTAAATAAGTTTATTGTGAATACTAAAATTTTGAAATATTTTTTAGCAGACAATGAATGCGAAAATAATATCAGAACATATTAGAGCTGGTAAAATTAGATTAAGTAACATGAAACTTAATTAGTGTTACATGCATATTTGGCATTATTCTGGTGAATATTGGGTATGTTCAAAATAGTATTATTTGAATACTGAAATGTTGTAATAAATATTTAACAAGCTAAAAGTGAGAAATCAACACCCGGAGATATTGAAGTTGGTAAAATCAATGTAAGTAAATACTTAAATAGAGTATTATGCCTATATTATGTATTGTTCTATTGATTTTGAGTACAAAGACAAGTTTAAATAAGTATTTTTTGGATATTGAAATGTTGTAATATTCTGTGACCAAACAAAAGGGTCAGAAATCAACACGTGAAGATATTGGAGCTAGTATAAGCAAGTAATTTAAACCTTAATTAGAGTAAAATACATATTTATTATAAAGTAATATATATGTATGGATTTGCGTGAGTAATGAGTGTAGGTTGATGAGGGATTAGAAAGTAATTTGAATAAGGTCATTAAATGTACTTCGTATACCCTACCTCTAGGAGAGGTAACTTGTGAGGATGAAAAAATATTGGTGTGTACTAGTTATATATATGGTATTGTAAAGATAAATAACATTATATTTCTTGAATGTAGTTATTGTTTAAAGTACAAATAGTAACTTAAATAAGTATTGTCTAATGAATAAATGTTGTAGTTACCAACTAGTAAAATTAATGTAAGTACTTAATTCCTAATTATAAATTGAAGGCTTTAATAATAATAAGTGAAATATATGGAGAGAAAACATGTGTGAATAATGGTCATAGGTTGGTAAAGGATTGGTGCTTAAATTTCCTGGCACATTAAAGTTGACTATGGTAATTACTTAAGAAGTATCGTGTATAGTAAATTAACAAATGTGATAACAAAATAGGAGGAGATGTTACATTGGATTACTGCATTGTGATAGCATGTAATCAATTGGAAGCTAACATGAACACTTCAATAAAAAGAGAAAATAGTACAATCCAAATAGGAAAAGACTATTGTGCAAGTGAAATAGTAAGCTAAATGTACAAACTCAATGGTTAAAAGAATTAAGTTGAGAAGGAAAGTAAAGGGAGATGATGATGATGATACACTAGATAATAAGGTTGTGAGATATTTTAATAATAGTGCAGTGCAAACACTTGGTGAAGAAGATATTAAAAGGCTTGAATAGGTAATAAGGTTGTGCATTTCTAATATGAATTGTTAAAATCATGAATATATATTGAATTGCAGTTTAATGCAGTTAACCAGAGAAGGAAGCAATGACAGCGATGTTATACACTCATCACCACATGCAACTTTGTTGACAAGTATTTTTATGCAGATGGTCAAGAAGGGAAGAATGATGAGCAATAAGGTCACACGTCGTTCAGAAATGAGAAGTCATAATTATTTCTGGTTGAATGGTTAGAATCTGATTTAATACTTATTAGAATAGTGTAGTTTTGTTTGTGGTAATGTTATTCATATAAAACAGTAATGTTCTAGTGATAATTTGGTAGTATTAATGTTGGCCAAATATGTGTTGTGTAATAGGTTATGAAAGCAATAATGGAATAAAGAGGAGAGATAATCAAAGAGAGGAAAATTCAAAATGCTTCATCTTCTGCTTGTCGTTTCCACACATTATTACGATAGATAATAAACCAAGATTGAGGAATTATCTTGTAAAACATATGGGACACTATTGCAATCAAAAACTATGATTATGCCTATATTGACAGCAAGCCACTGGCACATGCTGATAACATCAATTTTTGTGAATATTTCATAACTCTCTTACAATAGGAAACCATATGAATAAGAAAAAATGATCATAATATCCTTTATTTTACAGTTATCCTCCAATTACTTTGTTATGGCTAAACTACCTTTAAAAATGCAAAAACTAGACCCAAAACCTTCAGCTCGATAAGAAACATATCGGCTTCCACAATCGTTCAGTATTCCTAAAAAGACATTGAGCAAAGCCACAATTTTACAACTTATCAACTTCCTAGGTCGATCGAAGATCTTAAAATGAAGAGCTCAATAGCCACCTATCAATTTACTGTATTCATACTACTATTGACTCCTGGGTTGATAGGACTTATTCCAGCACAGTCTCAATACAAAGAAATTCAGCTACAAGTTTGATATCAATTCATCAATCTAACATCTGCAAAGCCACCTACTGACCCCCCGGATCGATAGCTCCCAGAGAACCCTATCGAGCGTGAAATCAAAAACCCAAGCTCGACAAAATAGAAGCAATTGACCTCCTGAAATACTCTATATTGGGTTGATAAAGAACTAATAAAGCAATCATCTTAGGTCAATAGCCAAAAGTTCAAGGGCCATTGCCACGTGGACCACATAGATCAACAAGGGGTTGGTAAAACCATATAAATAGACCCCAAAAGAATCAATTCAACGCATCTTGTTAGCTGGTAACAAGCACAGACATTGTTTTAGAAACTAAGACCAAGACTAAATCGGTCGACCTCACTTTGTCTATTGACCTAGAAAGAGTGATTGACCTCTAGTCTTTCCATTATCCATTCATCCATCAAGCTCGATATCGAGCTCCTTGATTCAATTCCACCACCTAAAGAAGTGGAGTCGATCAACCTACCAAGTCGATTGAGATATTTGTTGACCTCCTTCAAGAAATTGATCTCCATGTTAGACTCATCCAAAAGGTGGGTAGACCGATCTACAGACTCAATCCATCCTTGTACTGACCCCTTCTCCTCCCTTCTCTTTTTGATTCATAACTTTTCAATTGAGAATTGACTTGTTCAAGATGTAATCTATTTCATTCTTACACCATGAGTGGCTAAAATCATTAACTTCAGTTGGGAATAGACGTCTAGCCCCCCCAACCATGTAATCCTTCCTTTTTCTATTTAAATGCATATATTCTTATAGTTTTGTTTCTATAGTCTTCTTTGAAAGCATTACTTGTTTGATTAGCTACCTTCTTGTGATGTTTGATGTGAATAAATTCGAGAGAACATGTTTAGGAAGATATAGAGTATGGATTAATGAGGAGTTATTATAGAAACATCATATGTTTATCCATGATCTATTGGTTACAATATCAAGAGAGAGGTACCTTTAGATAGAAATATACTCATATCTCAAGAGAAGGAAGGTGCAGATATCTTTTATGATAGCTTGCAAAATATGTCAGGAATATATATAAATTGGGAGAGAAGGTTTTGAATGGTTGAGGATGGTATAATTGGTGAAATTCAATCCAAGTTCCATTTTATCATATTCACAGTTATCTTCATTTCACTTAATCTTTCATAATTTAAATTTATTGTTTGAAGTGGATAAATTGTTCCTTAATTGAAATACCCAATTCATCATTTTGATTTTACTAAACGAAGCCAAGTCTTTCAGTTCTTAGGTCGTTGTTTTTCCCTTTCCCCAGTCTTCGACCCCCCATTACTGCAATAGACTTTTTATTGAGTTCGAACATCTCTTGTAGTCGAGTACGAATTTAAAGTCTGATATCTTTGACTATGTAATTATATTTACACTTTTAACCTACTTTTAAGAGTGGTGAACTTTTATCATCATTTCCTGGGATAAGGTAACAAAAAACCACTAAGAACCTGAAGTCCACCTGATTTGGTATGTGTTTCAATCATATTCTATCTTGTAGATTTGTTTGTCAGCGCGGTTGCTAACCTTCACTCGTTCGGTCCTCTTAGGGAGTAGTGTGATTCTCCACCCTAAAGACTCTTTTTCTTTTCCTACTAATCAAAGAAGCAATGGCTTTCCAAGGAGGAGTAGGACAAGAATCACAAGATGGGCCATCTCTAGGGTGTCCTATTGGTATTTTGTAGGAGATTGGGCTCTCTAGCCAAAACCAGACCCCCAAGTTTAGGGTTATCCCTCCTTCTTGGGTCTTTTCCCATCCTTGGGTTGATCTCCCCAAGTTTGAACGCCATCCTTAAGGTAAGGGTCTTATATTTTTCTTTATGTAACTACTGACTTCCTGCGATTCATGTGCATATAAAAAAATTATTATGTATATCAGATAGGCAAGCATGAATATACGTATCATATGCACTTGCATGCATGATAGAAACCCTACTCCATGGTTGTGATAATTAAGCTAGATTACTAAAAAATCTTTGAATTTTCTCTTTCTCTTTTACCCCTACTTAGAGTTTTATTAGGTAGGTATTACTTTTTTCACTCTTGGTATATGTATATACCCAATATTGGTTTTTGGATCAAGGTTAAGGGTTAACCTCTATATCAAAAGGTTTTATTCTTCCTTGAACCACTTAGGGTTACACAATCGATTGGGTTATCTGAACCCAAGCCCTTCGTGCACGCATGGGGTATCCCATCTGATCCCTAGGTCACTATAGGGTTTACCCTCACTAAAGGGACATAAATTACATGTCACATCTTCCATATATATTTCTCTAATTAAAAAATATATTTTTTAATTAGAAGAGGATTCCTTAATCCTACATCTTTTAAAACCCCAATTGAAGATGACGAGAGAAGAGAATTCTAGAGTTACGAAAGCAAATAGATGATAGGGGAAAAAATGATGATGGGAAAACCTAGAGGAATTTTACTTCTAGAAAAAACCTCAAACTTTAGCTAGGTGGGATTCATAGGGGTCACAGAGTCCTCAGTTACCAACTAGTAGTGCATAGGAAAATTTTACCAGCTCCCAGGTTGTGATCCTTTTCAGACACTGTTGTCCTTAGAAAATTTCCAAATAATTCCCACGTTGCTCTATAAAATAACTAAAACTATATATTATTAAACTTTTTTGATAAGTTTGGGATTTGATACCAATTATGATGACCCCCTACCCTAGTTATCCTACATTGAAGGCTAACCATAGGGAAAAGGACCATCATCTCATTTTTCTAGGATCCATACTTACTAAGTAACAATTAATTTCATTCAGAAACTTTGTTTGATAAAAAAGGTGCTAATTTATACTCAAAGGAGTTTAGAAACATTTGCTAGTATGAAGATACTATATTAAAGGAAACGTTATTACTATGAGGATTAATATATCATGAACTACTACTTATCCTTCTGACTACATTAACTTTATTTCTTCAATGTATTTATTTGAATCTTCAAATCTGTGTATCTTTGTGTAAGCTAGCTACCTAAAATGCCAAAACTTTATACAGATCAGTAATATTGTTATAATGTGTACGTTGGTGGATATAGAAGTATACAAGTACATATATCAACATTTTATTACTCATTAATTAAATAATTGTACATATGAAGTTGTATATTCATTTCATTTAAATATTCTGGCCAATTCTTGTCATGCCTTCTCAGGAATATTCACTTCTTTGTCCATCATTTAAAGGTAACTTATTTTAGTCTTAGGAGGGACAAGAATTAATCTCAGCCCTCGTCTCTACCCCTGACCCGACACCCGAGTCCAAGTCCAAGGGGAGGAGGACTCCTCTGCAAAGCCAATTCCTTTTTATTTAAACAAAACCTATTTTCTTAAATTAATTTTATGAGCCACGCGAAAGCTTCATTTAATATCAAATTTTAGAAGAATGGTCTTATCAATATTATCTTTCATTGGCAAAGGCCAAACCTTATATAACCAAGCATTAACTAGATAATTCTTTGTTAATTACCTAGGTCACCTTGATAACCTAGAATTGTCTAGAATTTCACATAAAATCTTATAATTCTTTCTTTCTTATAAAATTATCTTGTGTATTTATTATGACCACAAAATACTTAATTTCTCATTTGTAATCCAAGGACCTACTTGTAAACCCTAAGTAGTTCAATTGGGATTGAATTGGATTTTAGGGCCCATGGGTCATACTTTGGCATTCCAAAGGGTCTACAAGCTTCACAATACTCTCAATTACAAAATTTAGGCATATACCATCATAGAATCTCAATTAAAGCCTCATACTAATACATTTACCCAACATTACTTCATTCACTAAAACGAAATACTAAATCTAAGTCTATGGCTCAAATTCATTAGTCATAGTCATATCATTTTCTCCATCATTTCACCTATATTATTACATCATATTATTTAATTAGATTTAAAACTTCCAAAGTTTGAAGTTGTTACATTTATACTCATACATTCATCGTGCATGTTTGATATTAAATTTGAGTGAAGATAACAGAAGGGTGTTAGGTCATGCAAATGGCTTATTGTTGGGATTATCATTTCAAAATAAGAGGCCCACAAAATATAGTTTATATATCAAACCTTGATTCATCATTGAATTAGAGTGTGTTAGTTTCATTTGCTTGGAACACTACATATGAAACATAACTGCCCATCAATGAAAATTGGCACTGAAAAGAATTTATTTTTAAAAATCCCTATAAGTTGTCAATTCCTTATAAACTACAATTCCATGCAACCATATCGGTACAAAATTCTAAATAGTCCCTTGTTGTAAAGTATAATTCCAAACAACCATAAGTATAACCAAACAATCTACATTGATGATGCCACAAGCCAAAATACGTAGAATTAATTAACGAGATGGGAATTTGTCAGAACTGTAGAAAATGAGAGGGCTTTTGAGGATGATAAATGCTAGGTGTAACACCCGGGCCTACAGTCCTAGGGTCTAGTAGAGTTTTAGGAATGACGACTGGCCCCACAAACCACCACTATCCCACACAATATAGTTTATATATCAAACCTTGATTCAACATTGAATTAGAGTGTGTTAGTTTCATTTTCTTGGAACACTACATATGAAACATAATTGTCTGTCAATGAAATTAGCACTGAAAAGAATTTATTTTCAAAAATCCCTATAAGTTATCAATTCCTTATAAACTACAATTCCATGCAACCATATCGGTACAAAATTCTAAATAGTCCCTTGTTGTAAAGTAAAATTCCAAACAACCATAAGTATAACCAAAAAATCTACATTGATGATGCCACAAGCCAAAATACATAGAATTAATTAACGAGATGGGAATTTGTCAGAACTGTAGAAAATGAGAGGGCTTTTGAGGAAGACAAATGCTAGGTGTAACACCCAGGCCTACAACCCTAGGGTCTAGTAGAGTTTTAGGAATGATAACTAGCCCTACAAACCACCACTAACTTTAATACCCATCCTAGTACTACTCCAAGCTAAGCACGCTTAACTATGGAGTTCTTTAGTGATGGGCTCCTGGAAACGGAGGTGCACCTTGGTGATATGGGTAGTCCAATCATTATTTTTAAGATTATTTTATCCGAGGCACCAAATCCTGAGACGTTACACTAGGTGAAGTGAGTATAGAACCAGTATGTTTTTTGGCTAGTAGAGCCACGCCCCCAAATACAATGTTTTCCAGTTGCACTATTTGCAGTGGCACTCTACCCAAGGCATAGGTGCAATCTTTCTTTTTCTGGTGGGGATTGACAGAAACATGCAAGTGCAAAAAAACTGGGAGTAGGCGATAGAGAAAGAGGTTGCAAGGAGAGAGACAAAAGATTATAAAGATATTTATTTTGCTCATAATAAGACTAATGTCGACATACTTTTGAGAAATACCTAAACTAAAAATAATATAAAATTTGAGTTTTTTTCTCTCCTCCTCATATTAATTTCCTACTCTTATATTTTCTCACTCGTAAAGGAGGAGAGAATTAATAATGATCATGTGATAGATAATAAATGGAGGAGGGAATACTAGTAAGAGAAAGATAGATAAAATAGGATGGGGTAAGGAACTAAGGAAGTAGTGGTACTAATTTGTTTTTTTATCGATTTATTAAATTTGATCTGGTGTGTTGTTATTGTTGGTCCAATATGTGATAGACAACAAATGAAGGATGGAAGTAGTTGGAAGAAAAAGAGAGAGAAAATAGGAGGGAGAAGGGAAGTAGTGTCATTCATTTGTTTTTTTATAATCAAGTTATTATCTCTAGTCTGGTGTGTTGTTATCATTGGTCCAATGTTTTATTTTTATTTCTCCTCCTCATTTCACTGATCAAAAAGAGAGAGAAAATAGGAGGAATGATGGAAATTATGACATGAATTTATTTTCTTTTGTAGTCAATTTGTTATCTTTGGTCTAGAGTGTTGTTATCGTTGGTCTAGTGTTTTATTTTTGACTTACCTCATCATTTCACTCATAATAAAGTGAGAGAAATTAGGATGGGGAGGGAAGTAGTGCATTTATATGTTTTCTTTTATAATTAATTTTTATATTTGATTTTTGTGTTGTTATCATTGGTATAATATTTTTTGTTTCCTCATCATTTTAGTCATCTCAAACACAAAGGAAAGAGGAGAGAGGAGGGAAGTTAGTGCCATTATTTGTTTTTTTTATGATTGATTTGTTATCTATGGTCTTGTTTGTTGTTATCGTTGGTAAAATGTCTTTTTCGTCTCCTCCTCATTTAATGCATTAGAAAGAGAGAGAAGATAGTGGATAGGAAGGAAGTAGTGCCATTATTTGTTTTTTATAATCAATTTGTTATATTTGGTATGTGGTGTTGTTAATGTTGGTACAATATTTTGTTTAATGGTGGGAGGAGGAAAGTAGTGGCACTAACTTATTTATTTTTGTAATTGATTCCTAATCTCTAATCCAGTCTGTTGTAATCATTGGTCAAGGGTTTTGTTTTACTCTCTCCTGCTCTTTTTATTCAATAAAAAGAGGAGGGAGGAGGGAAACAGTGATAATAATTTAAATTCTTTTGTGAATGAGTTGTTATATGTGGTCTTATGTGTTGTTATCTCTAGTCTGTTGTATTGTTATCTTTGATATTTTTTTGTCTACTCATTCTACTCATCAAAAAGAGAAATAGGAGAGAGAATGTCAATAATGCCATAATTATTTTTCTATTGTAATCGGTTTGTTATCTCTAATTGGTGTGTTGTTATCATAGGTAAAGTATTTTAATTTCTTGTCTCCTCCTCTCATAATTGACCCACTATTTTATGTTTCTCAAAAAATGGGGGAGGGAACAAATAGATGAGGGAAGTAACAGATGAATATATGATACATAAAAGATGGAGGAGAGAAATAGTAGGAAGAGAAAGAGAGAGGAAATATGAGGAAAAAGGAAGAAGTGTTGTTAATTTGTTTTTTCTTTGTAATTGAGTTTTTAGGTTTAGTGTGATGTATTTATATACTTGGCCATTGAGTGCATCTCTTTTAGAAAAGCATCTCTTTTAGAAAAGGAAAGGTCATTGACAGCCTCACTCAGCCCACCCTCTCACCCACCTGGCCATAGATCCTAGTGTGAGCATAATAATTATTTTCTTAAATAGTAGGGAAGTAGGAATAAAGAAAAATAAGAAAATTGTGTTAACTTTCAATCCATAATGACTATTTTTATGAAATAAAAAAATATTTGAATATTTATAAAAATATTTTCCAACTAGACTAATGTTGAAAGATTTTGGATGAAGAATAATGTGAGAGAAATATAGTACCTATATTTTGGGTATATTATCCCATATTTTGAGCAGCAAATAAACATTCATATTGTACCGCAGAAATGCGAGTAATGTATAGCAAAACATGAGTATTGTAACCTTCTTATGTATCTATCCAAATATAAGATCAGTGCTTTGGGGCACAATACTCAGGTATTGAGGTATATTACTCTTGTTTTTGGGATACAATACCAACATTAGTCCTGTTTGGGGTACTGTACTTATATGTTGGTGTATTGTATTTTTTTTTATTTCCCTCTCTTTTTTATACTTTTCACATTGATTTTTTCTTATTGGAAAATACTTTTGTAAGAAATTTAATATTTTTGTTGTTACAAAATGATTGAAAGTTATGAACAAAATATTTTCTCTCTTGTTTTCTTTTGAACTTTATAGTGTGTGTCTATTGTTTTACCACATCAACAATGATTTGGCATCCCAACAAATACTGGATGACCGGGGTGTGGATAGGGTAACTCTTAGAAAAGTGAGGGGACGGTACCATGAACATCACTTTATGATTTGACCCATGGTATCACGGATCCACACTTTAATACTTAACTTGTAATCTCTATATACCCTATAGATTCACTATATTGAACACTGACAAAGCCTTATATCTTCTAACTAATAACAAAAACAACCGCCTCAAACGTACGCTTACCCACCAAGTATCATCTGATATTGTTAGGGATATGATTCACATCTTAAAAACTTACATTGCCAATCACTTTCCGTTATTGTGTTAGGGACATGATTCACCTTGAAAGAGATCATGATTCACCTTGAAAGAGATCATGACAAATGACAACGGATTTTGAAACTCATCATTACAATATCTAGATTAATCTATGTATCATTTTATTTGTCATTAATATCAAGAACGGGACTCATTGTCTAAAGGGTGCCTCCCTATATCAAAACTTTTATTTTCTCATCCTAATTATATTTTATTCGAACTACAACTCGATACGACACACTCCTAGTGATGTCTAAATGAGTTTCTATCCTTGCAATGACTGGTTTGCATGCGTGTTTGTATGCAAATCTATTTATCTATATATATATGAATTTTCTATTAGGAAAAAAAAAAATTTGAGTCGGCGAATCTCATTCCCAGCATACGGACATCTCCTGCAAATTGCAATACAAAAGATTCGCTGAGCACTTTCATATTTGAGCATTGACTATTGGACCGATATCGTGCACGGCGACGGTACCGATGTTGAAGCCACCGGAGTCTACTCCCATTAGGGTGATCTCCACGGAAACCATCAAGCCGGCGGCGCCATCCGCAACTCGGCGCATAGAGCTCACGCCATGGGACCTGGCCATGCTCTCGATTCACTACATCCAGAAGGGTCATCTATTCTCCATCCCCATCGCCGATGTCAAAACCATTCTCACCAGTCTGAAAGCGTCTCTCTCCCTTTCACTTGTTCACTTCTTCCCCGTCGCTGGCCGGCTCGCCAGTACGGCCACCGGCGACGGGCAAGGCTTTTTCACCTACCTAGACTGCGGCGATCAAGGTGCTGAATTTATTCACGCTGTAGCTGATGGAGTCACCGTTGCGGATGTCTTGGCCGCCGGGAAGGATGTCCCTCACTGCCTGACAAGGAAGTTTTTCCCCATGGATTCGGCTGTGAATCACGACGGTCATACTGACCCACTGCTAGCTGTTCAGGTAACCGAGCTGGTTGATGGGATAGTCCTTGGGTGCTCCTTTAATCACCTACTTGGGGACGGCACCTCTTTCTGGCATTTCTTCAACGCGTGGGCGGAGATCTGCAGGAATCTTAGGGGGGCAGACGTAGAAGTAGCTGAGGGGAGCAGCAAATTCATGGACAGCATCCGGATCAGCCGGCCCCCAGATCACAATAGGCTGTTCTTGGATGGCAGGACCAATCCAATCCGAATGCCCTTCAGCCATCCCAGCGATTTCCTTGAGAGATTCCAACCTCCGGTTGAGCTCCGGGAGAAGGTTTTCCACTTCTCCAAAGAGGCTATGGCAGCGCTCAAGGCGAGATCCAACAGCAGCGAGTACTGCATATCCGACGGCGCTGATTCTGCAACTGTTATCTCCTCGTTTCAGTCCCTAAGCGCACTGCTCTGGCGTGCCATAACTCGTGCTCGCTGCTACCCAGATGACCAGATAACTAAGTGTTACATGGCCGCTGAAAACCGGAAGAGGCTACAACCGCGCCTGTCAGAAGATTACTTTGGCAATTCCGTCTACGCTCCTTGTACCACCGCCACAGCTGCCGAACTACTTGGCCGCGACCTGGGCTGGGCTGCTCTGCTTCTTAACCGCGCAGTTGCCGGCCACACCGACCAAGCTATCCGGGACGCCGTGAAGAGGTGGATGGCGGCGCCTACTGTCTATCACTATAGCTCATTTGAGTCCTTCAGTGTGATGATAAGCAGCTCTCCAAGGTTCGACATGTATGGGTGTGATTTCGGATGGGGAAAGGCCGCGGCAGTGAGAAGCGGCCCGGCGAACAAGTTTGACGGCAAGGTCATGGCTTACCCTGGCCGTGCCGGGGATGGAAGCGTTGACATGGAGATCTTTCTTGCGCCCGTGACAATGTATGCACTGGAATCAGATGAGGACCTCATTGCGTTCGTCTCCTCGCCACCAATTGAGACTGAGTGTACTGAATAATTAACCGACGTCCAAGTCCAACTTCCTTGCTGGACGTCGCCACTACTTACGGTTTTCTCTCATAGTAATTTTACTGTACCTACATGTGAGACGATATTTCCAGTAAGACACCAGCTCATGTTTGAACATACAATCTCACCCAACTTTGACCTTGATCATCTTTGATGTTGTATTGGGTTTTCCAAGCGATTGAAACTTTTTTTTCATTTCTTCATGTATTTTAACGCTCACTTTATTGGGAGATTTGGACAAGGGTGGCAATCGGGTTCGGGTTAAGCGGGTTTTATTTCGGGTCATTTCGGGTCAAAACTTTTTGACTAAGACTCTAAATTTATAAAACATGGATTTTTAGGTTGAAAATCTTGATCCTAACCCAACTCACAAATAATTTTGGGTCAATCGGGTCTGACCCATAAATCCAACACCAAGATAATAGTTTTAAAAAATGATATGATTTGTCTAGTAGTTAATAATTCCCAAGTGTAATTAACAATTTCATTGTTATAAACTTACAATATGATTGAGAAACACATATAAAGCCAATTGTAGTTTATTTGAGAGTTTTAAACACAAATTCCTAAATAATTAGTATAATAAATCATACAAATCAATACAAAATCATGTAGAATTAACAAAAAAAACTTCATGATTGATGGATTAGTAAATTAATGGGCCATTGGGTGTCTTAAAGTATAGTATTTGTCATTTTATTTGAAAATATAATTTTGAATTTCGGGTCAATCGGATCAATTCGGGTCTAAAGTCCAAACTCATACCTGACCCTAAATTAATTTCGGATTGTTCGGGTTCGGGTCAATTTCGGGTCGGGTCAAAAAATCTTAGACCATAAACTTGCTTAAAATTTTGGATTCGGGTCGGATCAATCAAGTCGGGTCTTGTTTTGCGAGCCCTAGTTTGGACAAAGGGTCTCATGATAGACCAACAACTCCCTCAATCTTCGTATCTCTTGCCTTAGCCCGTGGAATGAGAGGGTTATAGGTGGTGTCCTCTTGACTTTTCGCCCTACTTAGGCCTCAATCACACCATTTTTGATACGGGCGAGGCATGCTTAGGGATGTCAATGGTACGAATCAGTTGTAGTTTATGTCGAAATCATAACCACACCACGGCTCAAAGTCAAACGTCATATCCGCACTATATCTACTGTGGTGCTCGCCATATCCTCTGTATATCCATTGTGGTGTTTGATATGAGAAACTATATCTACAGTCTCAAAAATCATAGTTAACCGCACCACACCACAATAAGTCGGGAACAAATTCTTAATTATTTTTAGTAACTAAACATAAATATTTTAAAGTGGTTGTACATAATAATTAAAATAATAACATAAAATTATGAATTTCATGTTCATATAGATAACAAAGAAACTAATTTTTTGGTTCATGAAAGATAAATAGAATCTTTTTCAACTACATATATATTTTCCATTCAAAAGTCAAACATCAACATCTCCTGAAATGCATTAAACTCCCCCTCCCCAATACACATTCTTTGTTTTTGAAAGTGACATTATCCTATTTAAAACGACTCCTTATGTATCTCTCCCCTATTAACTCATCTTCTTCATTTCAACATGTTAGCTATGTTTTTTCTTTGTATATTTGTTTTTTATGAGAGGAATGTAAAATAAGACTTAGAATTAAGTGTAGTTATATATTCTTGGAGAGAGAGAGTGAAAAGTCAAAACTATTTGTGTGGGAAGATGGTCAATATTTGAGTAAATTATGAAGAAAGATGGCTTAAAAAATGGATGTAATTATTTCTTCTTGACTCATTCTTATCTCTTTCATGTCTTTCCATTTTCTTTTTGCCTTTTATATTTTTCTTAACTTAATTTTTATCTCTACTAATAATTGCATTTCTCAAACAGTAGTTCACTTGTATTAATAAATCAAATTAGCTATTTAATTATCTATCACCCATTTTCTATTTGTTGTACGTTTTTAATCAAGATTGGCATGAAACAAGTTAATAAAATTGACACATGATACATTAAATGATTCCACCAATGACAACAATTGTATGTCATCATTATACACATGATTATAAATTTATAAAAATACACATTTAATTTAAGTGCAATATATACAAAAATAAAATATGAATTGTAATATATACTTATGCTAGGGACACATATATGTTTAGTAAATGTATAAAGAGAACAACCTATGTGTGTAATTATGACAATAAAATAAAATTTCCTACTTCTCTATACATTAAATGTCATTTTTAATAGAGACCTAGTTATATGTGTGAGCGCAACAATAAACAATATGACCAGAAAAATAGTGTACATATATTTAAGATAAATTAACTACGGTGTAGTTTTATACATGGTTATATTCTCTAAAACCATAACTGCACTACATCACTACAATTTAAAATTTTAAAATCACATCCACATTATAACCATTTGATATGGATACACGGTTTATAAATTGATTCAATTATCTGCGGATATGGTTTTTTTACAACACCATTGCCATCACTAGGCATGCTGGCTCTCGTCCGTATTGTGCTAATACTCCCAACAACCAGTCGGTGGTGTAAAATTGATCATAGTCTTAATGGAGGTCTATGTAATAAAGAACAAATTGGCAACAATTTTAAAGTCCAAGATGTGATGTTAGGATTGTAGGGAAGTATGGCATTAGAGCAGGCAACGGAAACAAAATTTTTCTATTCATATTTCCTATATCCAATAGATCGCATCAATAACTACATAATTGGAAGGGTGGTTTAACGAGGTCATACCTGGTCCTAGAGCAAGTCCAGTGACTAGTTCCTCATTGTAGTTGTTCATCTTTTTTCTAGTTGCACTCAGACGACGTCTACAGTAGCTCCAGGTGTTCACTATGGACAGTATGTTGACGTTGCTCTCCTAGCGAAAAAAGGATCCACACCTTTAGAGAAGTCCACACGGACAATCTAGAGCTCCTATCATTCTATTAGAACATACAAGAAGGAGTTGACCCTCCTGTTAGTGTATTAGTCACCAACTTTCTCTCCCACAATTATTCTCACTTACTATCCCTTCCTTTAGCATGTAGGACGTGCTCGGGTTCTCTCAGTTACTACAACTGGAGAAGACAAACAATTGTCATAGGTAATAGAATTGTGTCTTAAAAGCCCCTAGTACCCCTCTATTTATAGGGGGTTAGGGCCATGGTTCCCAGTCTGAGTGGGAGTGGAAGGGATTAGAATTTTATGAAAATTTACAACATGTGATAGGCGAAACGGTCAATTCACGAGCAAACCGAATGATTGGCATGCAAACCTATCGGTTCACCCAGTGAACTGGTTGTTTCGTCATGTTTCCCAATTGTATATGAATTGGCAATTCTAATCTAATTAATGCATAACATGACCTCAGCACTTATCCTTGATTCAATTGGATTGAACCACAAATCGAGCATCTCATTTTGCTAAATGGTCATCTCAAGAATGTAAACCGATCGGTATACTAAGTGAACCGGTCATTTCCTACCCTAGTTCATCCAGGTTCAACCAATGCAATTTCCAGTCAACCTGACACTCCAACAGGTCATTTCAACACTTGAACCGATTGTATGGGAGTTTAGTCAGTTATTTCTTTACTTAAATTTAATACCTAAACACTTTCATAATCAATTAAATTATCATTCATGATTAAACTCCTCTTCTAGGTGTATCCTATGTGTGCGACCCTATAGGTTCCAAGTTACGTTGGCAGTGAATGTCCATAACTAGTTCATGACATCACAAGCAAAAAGCAGTGCCTAGTCACACATCATTGCTACCCAAATAAATGGAAACTTGGAGAACAACTTCAACCTACAATCTGTGTTAGGTGTTACAGTGATTGTCTCTCTAATATCAAGAATGTACTCGAGGCATGGAATCCTCATCCTCTCAACGTTCAATCCATGTTCCTTGAACTAGAGCAGATTGTCTGATATATATGTGAGCTCAATATCATATATTGATTCACATGTGCATGCTTTTCTCGGTCTCTCTTATCAAGTGACTAGGATATCAAACTCGTGTATGAGGTACAAATCTCATCTACATCACTCATAGTCATTCTCATGTGTCACAGTGCATCTGATCATCACCTTTATGGCAACCCTTATTCAGGATCATAGTGGATGATGTCAAAACACACAAATGACATGTAATCAGTGTAGTGATTTTAGGTCTAAGAACCACAATCACCACCTTCACTATGAGAGATGACTATGACCACCAAGTATAGTTTCCATGTATCACTCTCAAGGTGGTTCCGTCTAATACACTATTCTCTAACAAGTATCTATGTGCTTGGTTTGATATCACATATCATGACTGATGAGATTCTGTCATCAACCAATACACACTCTAGTTTTAAGTGTTAGCCTATCAGCCTTCCACAATAACATCTGACTATGGACATAACAAGAATGTGCATACTCTTAACATCCATATGATTTCATTATTTAGTTCATCAACCCAAAGACATAGGCCATTGAGTAATGTCACTCTTTAGACACCTATTACGCTTCATCACTCTCTCGTAACTTAGTGAAATAGAACAAGTTGGAAGCTTGACTTTATTATTAATCAAATCTTTTATAATATATGAAATCAAAATGATCATATGATTGTCTCTCTGAGCATACGTAACAAAAAACTCTCACTTGCACTTAGAGACAATCACCCACGAATCTTATTCTTAGTGATCTAAACATGTCCATCATGTTTTTGATTTGCAGGTGCTAATCCAGTGGGTTAGCAACACTTTTCTTTTAGTCGGTATATTGCATGTTTATCATCTCTTCATTGCACGACAGCTTGTATGAGATGGAATTGTCGTAATATGCTATTTGATATTCCTGCCTAACAGTAGCTCCATTCTTGTCGCAGTATTTTTATTGTTTCATCAATGGTTGGAACATATTTAAGTTGACCATATGAACTTTCTATATCTATATAGTATCCACTCTTGTGTTCATAACACCAGGATGCTCGGCTTCTATTGGAGAATTGAATTAATGTTCTGTATTTTGAAACCCTTCCAACTTACAACTATTTTCTTAAAATGAAACACATTCTATGTTGTGGTCACTTTTTGTCATTTCAGAAGCCTGCACCGGTGTAATCCCTTATACCCAACTCTTCCTTGTTTCCAAAATCTAGAAACTAATCCTTAGTGCTTCTCAAGTACTAATGGATTAGTTTTAGTGAGATTCCAATGACTTTCATTGGAATCTAACTAATATCATCTTGTCATGTCCAATACATACAAGATTATAGGACGAATACATTATATAGCATACATGATAGATCAAATTGTTAGTGCATATGGCATCTTACTCGTGTCTTACATTCTTTATAAGAATGGGAACATAAGGTTCTTGATAGACTAATCCCATGAATCACAGTCAGATTCTCTCTTATAGATTCCTTCATGTTGAACTCTTTCAGCATCTAGATATTGTATGTGTTCATACTTAGGTTATGAAACTTTTCAGATCTATCTCTATAGATCTCAATTCCTATCACATAGGATGTTTCACCTTATACTTCTTGATGAAAGTGGTTTCCATGCCAGGTTTCAATACTTATTATTTATGTGTCATTCCTCATCAATATGAGGAATATTCATATGCTCCCACTAGATCTTTTATAATCATAGATTTCATCTTTTATCTTGACTCAGGTCGAACTCTTTGACTATCTTGTCAAATCAAAAATTCTAGTTCTCAAATGCTTATTTCAACCTCTAGTTTGAACATTGTAGCTTATAGACTTTATTTGCATTAATAGATTCATAAAACCTTCAAGGTGTGTCATGTACACATACTCTCAATTATTCCTCTTTAGGAATGTGGTTTTATCTCCATATTCCAAATCACATAGTCTTAATAAGCTGCAAAATAAGCATGCCAATTGATGAAAGGATTTCATCATGTTCGACACTTTGAACTCGTTTGAAAAACCTTTGCAACCAATTTGTCCTCCTATGTCATCCATGTTGGTATTCTTTATAAAAACCCAAATGCACTTATGGTTTTTACCCATTTAGGTGGTACCACAAAAGTCATTTATGTGATTAAATATTTTCAAGAAACTATTTTCTTGCATAAGTTGCAATCATTAAGACAAATTGGGACATTCCCATACCATATCTCATATGGTGTCTTATTAAACTATTGAGATTGTACTTAGTGTTAAGCATATTACTAAAAGCAATTTGAAGATAAGATTAAATGATAACCATGTCATGAATCTTCACGTTGTGATTCCTTCATTCTAATACATCATCATGTTTCACGTGGAGTTGATTGTGATACACTATCGCAGTCTCTCCAGAAGTACCTCATACTAGCCTGTAAAGCATTTCAACATTGATCATATCAAAATATCTTAATACTTATAAGGAAGTTGTGTACTTCATACATGTAATCTCCTTAACACTTCAAGAGACTTGTATTTTACTGAATACATATCATTACTAAATGTAATGAGGTACAAAAAACTATCTATTTATTCCAAAGGTCTTTGCACATCATTATGTGTATGTCCTACAGAATACTTACTCTCCCACTACTTCTAGTGAGAGGTGGTTTGTCATGTTTCTCATATATAAGACTTGCATGTCTCATATTGGTTCAATAACAAAAAGAGTCTAAATAAACATCAACATGTTCTAGAAATGCATTTCTCTTACATGTGCCATAGATGACAAAGTTATAGATATTGATTGTTTGAGTTATCAATTGTATTCTTTAGGTATTTATGTTATAAACATTCATCTTTCAATCCTTTCATATAAAGATCATAAGACATTTAGGACATTGCCATACAAGAACATAGCTTTGAAATAGAACCATTAACAACTTTGTATTATAATCATCTTTTTCCATACAAGATGGATAAAGTAAAATGCTTCTATTATCGGCATAGTGAAATAGTAGTTCAACTAACTGTATTACATGCCCAATGGCCTAAGATAAATGCTAGATGTAGACTGAAGTTGCAGCAACTCTTGCTTCTCATAGTACATCCTTGTCCTTTAATAAAGTCTTTACTTCTTATCAAGTCATGCACATCAACGTATGTCAGATCTACATCTGGTATCACATACCCAAGATGAATAAGTAATCGGATATATGTTATAATGTTTATACCTGAAGTAGAGGTATCTACCCTTTCCTTCTTCTTCTTCTTTAATTCCTCTAGGAAGATAGGACAATTCCTTTTCCATTGTCCAGGCTGGTGATAGTGGTGACAATTGCCTCCCTTCTTTAATCTTCCCTTTGCCTTGAGTGTTGAAGAATTGGGCTTCTAGCTAGCTTTAGAACTCTTCTTATCTTTGCCTTTCCCTTTAGACTTTCCCTTCATCTTGCAAATCATCATCATAGACTTGGTCTTGTCTTTCTTCATTTGTGCCTCGGCTATTCTCAACATGCCAAGTAACTTCCTCAATGGTTTTTCAAAGTCATTCATGTTGTAGTTCATGACAAACTGACTCTATGATTCTGGTAGAGACTACGGAATCACATCAGTGGCCAACTCTTAACCTAAGGCGAATCCCAGTCTAGATAGGTTCTCCACATACCCAATGAATTTGAGCACATGAGGACCTACTGGATCTCCTTCTGCCATGTTACATTTGAACAACATCTTAGAGACATCAAGTCTCTTCTGTCTTTATGATCTTGGAACATGTCCTTAAAATGTGTGACTGTTACGACCCCGCCTCCCGGTAACCCCCAATTAAGGGAGACCGAAAGGTCAGAGCCGTTAACCAATAACCTGGATCAATGGTTTGACAAATAATCAAAAACAATTAATAAACTTTACCAACTAAACTAAAAATTGGTATAAAATAAAACTTTGCTTACCTTTTTAGAATTGGGATTTCTACGCTTCTATCCATGAATATACTAATCTAACTAATCCTCTTGTGCACGTTAATTCTCATTTAATTCCGCATATGCCACTTTACTGTTTGTTCTTTTCATTTGTACCTAAAACGCCGACAAACAAAACGTCGGTCAGCATGAAGCTGGTATGTAGGGGGAACAATAATCATGCAACTATGATAACAAAGTAATCATTCAATTATCAATTAACAACCAAGATTACATTTTAAGCCATACTACTCAATCCATACCTATCCACAACTCTGTGTTGTCCCTGTAAAGGACTTATATAATACCTCTATAAAGGTAGAGTTGCATGGCACCACCCAGAGGTAGCCCAATATCTAACTCAATGTGACTTGATGGACCTACCCTCTAGGTAGCCATATACTAAGTCATTCCACGACCTGATGGACCTACCCTCTAGGTAGCCATATACTAGGTCAGCCATTAAGACACAGAGGGGACCAAGATCTGAGCTAGTAGGCATGTATATTATGTGATAGTCATATTCACATTATCGTTTGCAAGAATTAAAATCATCCAACAATAAATTCATGACATCGATGAAAACTTCAGTAAACCTCGAAAAACTAATTTGAGATATTCATAAGCGTAACCACATACATGTTCAGTAGATTTCTCAAGCTAATATCAATTCCAACCAAGAAAGCAATCCAAGCAAGTAGTTCAACCACACAATCAAGAATCCTGAAAAACACATGTACTCTTTTTACTACACACTTTATCAAGATTCTTTCTCATTCAACTTGAAATTGCTTCCTAAGGTTTCGGTATCCATTTTAGGGCTTCGTTTGCAATTAGGGTTTCACTTCATTTACTATTTTAAATCCTAATTCTATACCATTTCTTACAAACCCTAATTTCATATTAAAGACACACTTAAACATTAATTAAGCCCATCATGCCTTTTTATATTAAAACTACCATATTTATCCTTTTAATCCATGGCACGATCATTATGCTCTTTTATCACCAATTCATAGTTCATTATGGTCTAATCACCAATGAACTCTATATATCACTAAAACCACTTCTTATTCACTAGAAAACTCTAATTTCATATCAAGGATATTTATCCACAATTAAGAACTTCTATACTCAAAAAAACTTTAAAATTATCATATCTCAACTTTAATCATGAATTTGATCAATTAAAGCCATTAACAGTCTCATTCACTAATATTAGGGTTTCAAGGTCCATTACATCATATTTACGCACATGAAACTCTAAATTAACTAATTACGTGCAAAGTTTATCCTTTTTATTCTCAATGTACCTTTTTACAATTAACAGGTTAATATCAACTTTAATCATCCATTAAACCCTACTAAGCACATTAATCATCTCAAACTAGGGTTTCTTAATCTTTAATTCATTAAAGTTGATAACTTACACTACTTTTCGAATCGCAAGAGTAACTAGCTTCTATTTACATTTTTATTGGATTCCTCTAGTTTTTCTGAGCAATATACGTATATTATTTGCTACCATCAGAGTTACCAATAACAAGATATGATTTTTACATTAATTCACTTACTTGACCAATCCCTGAGTGCCATGTCATCAGTTTCCATGCAAAGTGGCCCGACCTCAGTTATAATTGAATGACGGTTTTACCCCCCACTTGAGTGGCTGGCTCATTAGCACGCGGAGGGTAAAACGGTCCAATCTGCTGGATCATCATCTTCCTCGCGGCACCCTAGCTGCCGTCGATCTGCTGCAGTTTGAGGGTCCGCCTCCTTCCTCTCCGAAGCACGAAACTCGTCGTCGAAGGTCTCCCTAGGGTCGCCGCCCCCTTGCGCACCTGGGGCGCTATGTGGTTGTAGCCAGACGAAAACTTGCGCCCATCCTCACCGGATCGTCCCTATGGTCTGTCGTTGAGCGATGAGGGTGAAAAACCTCAAACACAGGCTGCACCTCGATGCCTTCTGCCCTGTTCTCGACCCTTAAGCCTTCCCCACACTTGGTACTCAACCCCACTCTATCGCTCCCGTACAACGTGATGTTCCTGCTGCTATCATAGGGAGATGTGTGGTTGCAACATGGGTGGCGCTCCCACCCCGGCGGGGTCTCTGCACCGCATCGTCCTCTTTTAACTTGTCGTATCTTCCTTCACTCCCAACGGAGGTCCTTGGCATCATTGGTTGTGAGTAGGAAGAAGAAGGAGACAAGTACGGAGGGGTTACTCATTGCCAAACACGAAGTTGGAGATCAGAATCCTCTAGATCGCTTATTCATCTAAACCCATGGATGAAGATGGTCCTTGCTAGACCGATGAGGAGGGGCACACATCTAGGATGTGGAGGGAGTATGATCACAGACCGTCCTTTTATAGGACTAGATGAATGTAGACGAATAAGGATGGATGGAAGCTTGTTATGGAATTGGTTTCCCTTATTGCACACATGGTAAGAGAGGGTCTTTAAGGGAAATTATGAGTTTTCTCCTCTTATCTTTAATTATCTTCCCATCCTTGTCATGTACACGAGTTCATGCCTTAGTCCAAGGATTTTCTCTTATCAAACTATTCCTCTTATATTACTTCTTTTTCCCTTGGGGTTTAAGTAATCCAAAAGTGGCAAGGAGTATAACCATTATCCATAAACTCAATTTTCTAAAATTATTTAATCTCAACTCCAATGAGGAAAGAAAGAATACTCCAATATATAACCCTTTGCTTTTATTCCAAAAGGCCACGAGAGGCACCACCATATGACTTCCACATAATTCTTATCATTTCAAATTTCCTTCTCATTAATAGATTTCTTTTTAATGATTCCCCTTTATCTTTTATTTCCTTTTCCTCTTTTCCTAATTTAGAATTCATTTACAAATGAAATTTACTCCATTGTGGTCATCTATTTATTTCTCATAAATACATTTCTTAATATCTATTATCTTTTATCTTTCTCTATTATTTGAACTTTTCTTCTTTTCTTCTCTTTCAAATCCACTATTGGATTAACATAATAAGAACCACGAAATTCCTATCAAAAGGATAATTGCAAATAAATCCATCCTTTGAAGCTAAGCATACAACCTTTTCAATTAAGTACAAGTTCATAAAATCATTACATTTCAATTATGAAAACATATGCAAAATCGGGGTTGTAACATTCTTCCCCTCTTATAGGAATTTTGTCCTCAAAATTCAATCGAACAAAACAAACAATTCAGGAAAAGACTTTTCCATGTCCATCATGGCCCCTATGTGACTCTACCTTACCCATGGTGCTTCCAAAGAACCTTTATCATCACATATTCTTTTCTCTGAGTTCTTTCATCCTGGCGTCTATAAACTGCACAGGTGACTCAGGCTATTTCAGCCTCCCTTGGGGCTCACTAGGTTCATTATTTAGCTCATGGTCTGGGTACCTCACATAGTGCTCTAAATTGGACACTTGGAACTCATCACACCTTCCTTTATCCTGAGGGGTAAGGTTATCCATAACCTTCTCCACCAATCCATCTCAAATGGACCCATGTATCGGGGACTCAGCTCTCTTAGCTATAACTTAGAGGGGTCAGATTTTCATGTCACATATTCTCCCACAGTGAACTGCATGTCAGTCTACCTTGCATCTGCTCACGATTCTCATCGTCTCTAGGCTCCTTTCAGCCATTGCATGATCAAAGTGACTTCATCTACACACACTGTGGTCCTTTTCTAACCATCACATGGTTCTTTCACCAACATCACCTTACTGAAGTGGTGCCCGACACAACCTCCCTTATAGAACTTCTTTAAAACTTGATACTGGCTATGGTGGTTGTCATCACATCTTTCATAGGACAAGAATTATCTCTAGATATCACCCCGAATGAGCACATATGCTCTCATCAGACCCTTTAGTCTGGATCATACTAACCATTAGTTAGGGGTGATAAACTATACTAACATCGAATTCTTCATGTACCTACTTCCACCATTTGGAAGGAAACCTTTAGGTCAAACTCAAGAACCTTGGAACTCGCTTCATGGTGTAATTGAACCATCGCTCTCATGAGTAGTTCAACCAAATCTGTCTCTTGATAGAACTCTTTCTTTCTCATGTCATCTAGGTAAGGTAATCTACCATAACCCATATTGTATCTTGACCATCTTGGTCAAAGGGAGACTTACCACAACATCCATAGTGAAGAACTCCCATTCCTTCTCAGGGACTCTTTTATCCTCTATATCGATACACTGGCCTACTGGTGTTCGTCCTTCACCTCCTGCCATGCATGACAACATACCACATGCAACTTCACCTTAGACATACTACTGTTACTTACTATCTTTGTAGAACCAAGGTATATCACGATCTCCTACATTATTATGATTCCTCAAGCTTGATACATCAGAAACCCTAAACCATTCCAATCAGGGTTTCATCACCTTCCTCTCCAAAGAAGTGCATCTGAGGTTCTACCACCATCCTTCCATTGCATCAAAGACTAGGCTGGCTAACCAATCAACCATTGACAGACCTCGTTACAACTGAGTGTTAGCCAAAATTTCCTCCTTTCTAAACTTAGGGTCAGCCTAACAACCTCTTTTAGCCAAACTGGGCAGCTATATCTCAACCATAGCATCCATTACCACTTCACATCCTTCAGTATTAGGTAATGTTGAAGACATACTTCCTCCGTGTATTCCTCTTAAGTCTCATCTCGAACTCTAAGTTTATCTTCATTAAGAAAACTCTGAGATCATCCTCTTAGTTATCAAACTCAACCTTATATCACATGCAGATCCCACATAGCTCATGATAAAACATTCTCATAAGGTGATTATCTTAATACTCTTATCGTTTGTACATGTCCATGTATCATTCACTCCACCAAGGTATGTTATCATCTTTGTACTCATACCTCGTAGCAACGTTCCAACTCACCTCATCTTTTATCCTTGGTGTATGGCATGCATAATGTCCCATCTCTCACTCTCATAACAAGAAGAAATAAGCATTTGGCAGCCGTCCAAACACAAAGTTCTTCCTATTCCAAGAGTAGAGATAACGCATCCCACCTTGCCAGTACACCTTCAAATCTAGGTTGAAACGGGCCATCATATCGATATCCCCATTACTTCCATGGGAAACTGGTCTCAAACTTACTTGGTCCAAGCACAATCCTTGGTCATCTCCTCTAGGCCTTTAGGGTGCCGACACTTTTGGGGTCATCCCTCTTCCTTCCTACATCCAGAGAGTGCCCTACTCATCTGCCCTTTGGATCCCATGAGTTCATTAAGGTGATCAATCTCCTAACCCATGGCCCTCAGACAATGATAGTTGTTACCTCCGGACCCTATGGTCATGTGCACTAAGGAATTAGGCAACTCCTACTTCCATCGGTCTTATCCCTACCTGACCCTAGGATAGACTTAGGATTCTCTTATAGTACATGTTCAACTTAGAACCTTATCCAAGCATTCATCATCTCTTTTCCCTCATTCATGGGCTGACTTTCATCCTTTCATAGGGATCATGGCAACCGGCCTACCTTGGTCAAGCCCCATAATGGTTACTTCCATGGTATCACATCCTCATGCACATAGAGATGGTTGTCTGTGGGTCTAAAGGTTCATTCTCATGCCATGTACTCTTCACTTAACTTCTCAACATCCTTAAGTTTCCTCAAACCCATAAAACTGGTAAACACCCAACCAAAAGGTCCCTCTCCCAGGATGGGAGGAAACTACATCTCTTGATAACAAGGTCACAACCATCCTTAGGGTTTACATTTACATGAGCATGCTTAATCCAGCAACTACTAAGGCACAAGCAGACCACCTATTAAACCATGCTAGGTCATACTTGTTCTCTCTCCTCCCATTAGTTCCACTTAGTTGTGAGGGGTTCAACAAACATACCCTTAACTTAAGGGGTTTCTCTTTTCTCTAACCATGAGAAGTACCATGCTCGTATCCATAAAAACTCAAATCTCATTATGAGCACTAGGTACACAACTTCCCCTCATAGGCCTAGGTTCACTTTCTGGGTGTCCAACTGCATGCTCAACTTCTTAACCATGCATCAAGCATGTATAAGGCATGACATGCACTTCTTGTCATCCTTCTATTCGAGCAACAATTCAGAGTTGAGTCCTCCTCAAGGACAAACCACAAGGTAAAAGGCCTCACAACTGATTACTAAACCTCTCCAGGTCTAAAGAACTCTTCTTCTCATCTATACCATAGGTATAGAGGTACCAGTAGACTCATCCTATCTCATGAAGATGGATCAAGCTCACATGCATACCCCTATGGGTGTGAAGCCCATGTTCAAACTCATGTTTGCTCAAGGTTAACCCTATCCCTTTATGCTTATCTCATCAGCTATCCAACATACTCCCTTAGCCAGGGTTTCAACCTATTGCTTGTACTACAGACGTATATTGGTTGCCTACTATGACATGATCATACCATCTCATGGGGTTTCTATAGGTCCTTCTCTGATTTCATCAATGAAGGAGCTATCCTTCACCCTAACATGCACGACCCTTCCCAGGTTTGAGTCACCAAAGGTACTCGATCATCCAACCTCTCATGGCTCATAAGGCATCTAAGGCATGTCTATCCAAACGTCTGGTCTACCATGGCATCTAACTCATCATGCCATCTCTCTCTCTATCCTTCACTTAGGGTTAGGGTTAGCATCATCCTTAAAGGATGTGTCAGGTTACTACTTGTAATAGAGATCTCTATCTCCAAGACTAACTTTCT
Organism: Alisma plantago-aquatica; assembly: GCA_963693085.1. Classification (NCBI taxonomy): domain Eukaryota; kingdom Viridiplantae; phylum Streptophyta; class Magnoliopsida; order Alismatales; family Alismataceae; genus Alisma; species Alisma plantago-aquatica. Next base: position 587,336,516 of record OY856415.1, read on the forward strand.
TTCCTTATCCTCCTGACAAGAAGGTCTAGCCTCAGGCCTCTCCTGAGGGTGATGACAACTCGTGTCATACGACCTAAGCATGTATCTATTCCTTTACGCTTACTCTATTAAGCTTATGTCCATGTCATCTTATTTACATGCTTTTCATTAATTTGATGGAGGATCCCTTAATCCTTATCAACCTTACCCATACCTTAAGAGGGTGAGGAGAAGAGAGGAAAACACTACTCCTTAATGTCCTTATCAGAATTTGAGTTGAGAAGGATTGAACAAGATGAGAGAGTCCTAAAGGTGTCTTATTTCGAGTCATATCCTAAGACATCGGCCAGGCAGTCACACAATCCGAGAGTCCTCATATTCCGACTAGCGGTGTGGAGGAAAATATTGCCAGCCCCCAGTCGTGATCCTTTTCTAGACACCTCTGTCCTTCAGATAATCCTCTAATAACTCCCTTGGGTTCTACAGAATTTGTAAAATTTAGTAATTATTAAAGATTAATTGAGGAACCTATGCTCTGATACCAATTGTTACGACCCCGCCTCTCAGTAACCCCCAATTAAGGGAGACCGAAAGGTCAGAGCCGTTAACCAATAACCTGGATCAAAGGTTCGACAAATAATCAATAACAATTAATAAACTTTACCAACTAAACTGAAAATTGGTATAAAATAAAACTTTGCTTACCTTTTTAAAATTGGGATTTCTACGCTTCTATCCATGAAGATACTAATCTAACTAATCCTCCTGTGCACGTGAATTCTCATTTAATTCCGCATATGCCACTTTACTGTTTGTTCTTTTCATTTGTACCTAAAATGCAGACAAACAAAATGTCGGTCAGCATGAAGCTGGTATGTGGGGGGAACAATAATCATGCAACTATGATAACAAAGTAATCAGTCAATTATCAATTAACAACCAAGATTACGTTTTAAGCCATACCACTCAATCCATACCTATCCACAACTCTGTGTTGTCCCTGTAAAGGATTTATATTATACCTCTATAAAGGTAGAGTCGCATGGCACCACCCGAAGGTAGCCCAATATCTAACTCAATGTGACTTGATGGACCTACCCACTAGGTAGACATATACTAATTCATTCCACGACCTGATGGACCCACCCTCTAGGTAGCCATATACTAGGTCAGCCATTAAGACACAGAGGGGACCAGGATCTGAGCTAGTAGGCATATATATTATGTGATAGTCATATTCACATTATCGTTTGCATGAATTAAAATCATCCAACAATTAATTCATGACATCGATGAAAACTTCAGTAAACCTCGAAAAACTAATTCGAGATATTCATAAGCGTAACCACATACATGTTCAGTAGATTTCTCAAGCTAATATCAATTCCAACCAAGAAAGCAATCCAAGCAAGTAGTTCAACCACACAATCAAGAATCCTGAAAAACACATCTACTCTTTTTACTACACACTTTATCAAGATTCTTTCTTATTCAACTTGAAATTGCTTCCTAAGGTTTCCGTATCCATTTTAGGGCTTCGTTTGCAATTAGGGTTTCACTTCATTTACTATTTAAATCCTAATTCTATACCATTTCTTACAAACCCTAATTTCATATTAAAGACACACTTAAACATTAATTAAGCCCATCATGCCTTTTTATATTAAAACTACCATATTTATCCTTTTAATCCATGGCATGATCATTATGCTCTTTTATCACCAATTCATAGTTCATTATGGTCTAATCACCAATGAACTCTATATATCACTAAAACCACTTCTTATTCACTAGAAAACTCTAATTTCATATCAAGGATATTTATCCATAATTAAGAACTTCTATACTCGAAAAAGCTTTAAAATTATCATATCTCAACTTTAATCATGAATTTGATCAATTAAACCCATTAACAGTCTCATTCACTAATATTAGGGTTTCAAGGTCCATTACAGCATATTTACACACATGAAACTCTAAATTAACTAATTACATGCAAAGTTTATCCTATTTATTCTTAATGTACCTTTTTACAATTAACAGGTTAATATCAGCTTTAATCATCCATTAAACCCTACTAAACACATTAATCATCTCAAACTAGGGTTTCTTAATCTTTAATTCATTAAAGTTGATAACTTACACTACTTTTCGAATTGCAAGAGTAAGTAGCATCTATTTACATTTTTATTGGATTCCTCTCGTTTTTCTAAGCAATATACATATATTATTTGCTACCATCGGAGTTACCAATAACAAGATATGATTTTTATATTAATTCACTTACTTAACAAGAAGGAGACAAGTACGGAGGGGTTACTCATTGCCAAACACGAAGTTGGAGATCGGAATCCTCTAGATCGCTTATTCATCTAAACCCATGGATGAAGATGGTCCTTGCTAGACCGATGAGGAGGGGCACACATCTAGGATGTGGAGGGAGTATGATCACAGACCGTCCTTTTATAGGACTAGAGGAATGTAGACGAATAAGGATGGATGGAAGCTTGTTATGGAATTGGTTTCCCTTATTGCACACATGGTAAGAGAGGGTCTTTAAGGGAAAGTATGAGTTTTCTCCTCTTATCTTTAATTATCTTCCCATCCTTGTCATGTACACGAGTTCATTCCTTAGTCTAAGGATTTTCACTTATCAAACTATTCCTCTTATATTACTTCTTTTTCCCTTGGGGTTTAAGTAATCCAAAAGTGGCAAGGAGTGTAACCATTATCCATAAACTCAATTTTCTAAAATTATTTAATCTCAACTCCAATGAGGAAAGAAAGAATACTCCAATATATAACACTTTGCTTTTATTCCAAAAGGCCACGAGAGGCACCACCATATGACTTCCACATAATTCTTATCATTTCAAATTTCCTTCTCATTAATAGATTTCTTTTTAATGATTCCCCTTTATCTTTTATTTCCTTTTCCTCTTTTCCTAATTTAGAATTCATTTACAAATGAAATTTACTCCATTGTGGTCATCTATTTATTTCTCATAAATACATTGCTTAATATCTATTATCTTTTATCTTTCTCTATTATTTGAACTTTTCTTCTTTTCTTCTCTTTCAAATCCACTATTGGATTAACATAATAAGAACCACGAAATTCCTATCAAAAGGATAATTGCAAATAAATCCATCCTTTGAAGCTAAGCATACAACCTTTTCAATTAAGTACAAATTCATAAAATCATTACATTTCAAGTATGAAAACATATGCTTAATTGGGGTTGTAACAGTGACCATCTTAATAACATCCATGTTCTCATGTTGTCTTTGCAACTCATAGTTCATTAAGCATAGCATTAGGCACTTGACATCAACGACATCTTTAGTATACTTCTTGTAAGCATCCCTATTAGCCTTTGGTGTAGTGGGAAGAGGTTCATTTGGCTCTAGTGTCTCCATGACAAAGAGCTTGTGCTCATGTGTGAGAAAAATTCTCCACATCTTGAACCAGTCATGGAATTTATTCCGATTTAACTTGTCCTTCTCGAGGAGTTATCTCATAGAGAATGTGTTGTTGTGTGTTTCCATTTAATTCTAAACAAGAAAATTTCAATTTTCTCAAAACTCATTTTTTATTTGATTTGTATAAAATTGATGATGTTTATTAGGTCTTTAATTAACTATCACTCTCATTATTTTGTTTGAATTGATAACCCTCAATTATCAATTTGGAAGATTTGTAAAGAACAAACTTCTAATGAGCCAAGATCCAAAATAATTCAATTATTATCTGGCCAATGTTAGCGTCCATAATCAATCATTAAGGTAGACAACATTTGTCAATTACATCTTATGAAATTCTTGGATATATGGTATCTCCAACTCCTTGACATAATCATTTGCATGCTTCTAGGTGTTGAATCCTATTAAGGTCGCCTAGTTAAGCATGGCCCAAAAAGCAACACGATAATGATGCATCCCGCTTGAGTGTATCTACATTACTAGCATCACACTTCCATGAGATGGACAACGCACCATGCTAGGGCATAACCTACGCTTAGTCGATCAGGATTTTCATGTGTGTTGCTAATCAAAGCATCTTAGACTTAATATGTTTGATTGAATAATTATATATATATCATATATATATATATCCAATCACCCCATACTAGTATGTATCATATGCATGTTATATCCCACAAACATAAACATGCAATATAAAACATTAGTGATGGTTATGGCCATATTTATTGTAATTCCTTAGAGCAACAAGGAATCACCACCACATAGGTCTACATCACATGCATTAGCATGTTGTTGGTGTAGATTTGTACTTGAACCAATTTGAGTTGATCAGTTCAGCCATAGAACCGGTCGGCTTGCATCTTGGTCGGTCGGCTCATTGTCAGATCGGCCATTTGGCCTCCAATCTAACTAGTGTTTGGACACCTCCAAATGATCAGTTGGGACACTACCTGATTGATTCACCTCCTCCTGTCATCATCCTCCTTGGTCCTTCATTCGGTTGGCTCGTCCTTGAGATGGTCGGTTCATCTGTTGTTGATCGTCATCTTCGTCGTTGTAAGAAAAGAAATTATCCTATTGCTAATAAACTTATTACATGGTAATGAAAAACCTAGAGTTACATTTGAGGGGAGTAAAGGTAGGAAAGAATAATAGTTTTATATTGGGAAGAAGAAGGGAGATGATTGGTATGCAAATTGAGATATAACATGAATAAACAAACCATTCAACCAAACACAGACATATGGGTTATTTCCATAACCATGCTACACATCCACCATCAAAACTCACTTCTAGGGTGACACATTTAAATTGCATAT
>OY856415.1:587343799-587676299 GCA_963693085.1 Alisma plantago-aquatica
ATACATACATACATATATATACATATATATAATACATACATACATACATACAATAACTGCACGTCTCCTCCTAGGGTTTGGCTGGGGCAATCTCTCAGGTGATCGTCTGCCCTAGGCATGGCACCCACGTTGGCGGCTAATCCGGCCATCGACGTCCACGTCCACTCCACCCACACACCCCCAACCACCTCCCACACCACACACACGTAGAAAGCCCAAGCAACTTAGAGAGAGGGAAGCAATGGGGTTCCCAACCCTACTGGGTCGAGGAACTACGGGGCCTCTGGCCGCGGACGCTGGGGTGACGACAGCATCTTCCTGAAAGTACTGGAACCAAGTCCTGAAGGAGACACCACCCTACAAGATAAGTGAAGAAGAATTCCCAGCACCAAGACGCACCGATGGCTAGATTCATGTTGACTTGGCGGCGAAGGAATTCGAAAAGATGAAGAACGTCTGGGACTACTTGATAATGACCTACGGTTTGGGGAAGCGATCGTTCTACCCATACTTCCTCGCCAGGATCAAGAGGACCTGGAGACCCAAAGGATCATTCGATATGATCTCACGAGATAATGGGGTCTTCTTGGTTCGGTTCTCCAATGTGGCGGACAAGCAAACGGTCTTGGATCTGGGGCCGCAGTGGTTCGACGACCAACTAGTTGTCTCCAAGGACTACCGGTTCGGTGACGAGCTCAAACGCAATGCCTTCACGAAGATCCATGTGTGGATTACTCTTGGATCCATTGGTTGGTCGTGGACTCGACGGGTGGCGGGAACCATTGTTGGTGGTGTCGGCAAGGTTCTATTCATCGATTAATGATCACAGGAGTCTGATGAGGTGCGCGTTTTGGTAGAGATCAGGGTTGAGGAAGAACTGACCGAGCAGGTCTGGCTGAACGTCTGAGGACGGGAGGCCATGCTAGTGAGGATCTTGTACGACCACAAGCCGCCCAAGTGCAGCTTGTGCAGGGCCTTCGGCCACCCTAAAGGGGCTTGCAATGGCAGACAGGAGAAAGACACCAAGCAAGGGAGGGTTGACGCAAAGACCTCACAGAAGACCGTCTGGGTTGAGAAGACCAAGAGGGATGGTCCGAATGTAAAATAGCTGAGACAATGACCATGGTTGTTGTGGTCAATGGTGAAGAGAAGGACATGTTGAAAGAACAACTTGTTGTGCCTATGGACAATGCAGAGGACAAAACCAAACAGCAACATAGTTGCTGCGAACCAGAAGGAGGATGGGGAATTCACTCCCGCATCCAGAAGAAAGGCTAAGAGTGGAATTCCTCAAATGTAAGGGGTGGGGTCTATCCTTGACTCCACCAATAGATTTGAAGCTCTAAGTGAGTCGTATGTTGAAGAGCCTGAACAGGTTGAACAAAAGAAGAAGAAAGAAGGCAACAAGAAGGAGTAGCCCATGCATACTCGGGAAAACAAGAACCATTAATATGTCTATTGTTATGTGGAACATCAAAGGGGGGTGTGACAGAAATAAGAAATAAGAAATCCGTGAATGGATTGGTGCAAGTGGGTCCTCTATTACAGCATTAGTTGAAACTAAGATTAAGGAGAATAATAAACCAATTATTGGATACCTATTTCCACAGGGATGGGAACACATGTCTAACCTACAACATTCCGCCTTGGCTAGGGTGTGTGTGGCATGGAAGCCTAATGCATGGAAGATGACTGTGAAGATTATGTCTGATCAGGATATCACTTTGGAGTGCAGGAATGTAGCAAGATTGCATATGTGTTTGACAGTAGTGTATGCTCTTAATGATGTAATGAGAAGGAGTGAACTCTGGCGAGACTTAGCATTGATTTCTACACAGGTAAGAACTTCCTGGATGGTGATTGGTGACTTCAACAATGTCAGATTATAGGGCAAAAATATGGGGGGCAGACCTGCTCTACATTATGTAATTGATGCATTTAATAGGGCCATTGACAAAGCGGAGCTAACCGAACTCCCCATGACAGGTGGTGATCTCATCACGTGGAATAATGAGCAAGATCTTGAGGATAGAATAGCAAGCAAACTGGATAGAGCATTGGTTAATGAGGAATGGTTAAAACTATTTCCCAGTGTACAGGTGAAGGCAGGTGGCTCCAATATTAGTGATCATGCCCCACTTCTTGTGCAGATCATAGATAAAAAATAAAAAAGAAGACCGTTCAGATTCCTTAACTACTGGGCAGAATGGAAGGGATTTGACGATATACTTAAGGAAGTATGGGGAACACACATACACGGGAATCCCATGTTTGTCTTTTCTAGGAAATTGTCACTATTGGAGGTAGATCTGAAGAAATGGGCAAAGGAGAAGGTCAACATTCCTAACTTGATCACAGCAACAAAGAAGGAGTGTGTGAAGTGAGGAAGCTCATGCTAGCTGATCCGCTCAATGGGGAACTAATAAGGAGGGACAGGGAACTGAGGTTGATGCTTGAGGATCTCAAAAAGGCAGAATAAAAATTCTACTGGCAAAGAAGCAGAGAAAAATGGATGGAGGACGGCAATAGGAATGCAAAGCTCTACCACTTGGTAGTGAGAAAAAGGGAGGCTACCAACATTATTTGCTAGCTGATTGATAAAGACGGGCATGTGATTAATAAACAAGAAGACATTAAAGATCAAGTTGTGCAGATCTATAGTGAGCTTTACAACAAAAATTTTGATGATAGGGAGGAAGAGGAAGACATAGACTGGAGGTTCAAACTCTCAATCACCCATAATAACATTCTCACAAGGGATGTTATTAAACAGGAAGTCAAAGAAGCTTTATGGAGTATTGGCTACAATAAATCCCCTGGGTCAGATGGATTCAATGCTTTCTTTTACAGGACTGCTTGGGACACAATCAAAGATGATCTCATGAGATATGTGAGATGGTTCCTAGAGGGAGGTAATATGGTGAGACAAGTCAATCACGCCTTTCTGGTGCTTATCCCAAAGAAGCAGATTACTGCCTCTCTTGCTAATTTTAGACCTATTGCTTGCTGCTCTATCCAATATAAGATCATAGCAAAAATTCTAGCCACTAGGCTGAAGTTGGGCCTACCTTTCCTTATTTCTGAAAACCATCTATCCAATATAAGATCATAGAAAAAATTCTATCCACTAGGCTTTATGGAGTATTACTGGCAGGAGTATTAGCGATTGTGCCCTTCTAGATGATGAGTTCCTAGCTGATTTTAATGTGATGAGAGGGAGTAGGAAAACATGCCTAAAGCTTGACGTATCCAAGGCTTATGACAGTGTCAGGTGGGGAAAACTATTGTGGATCATGCAACATATGGGCTTCTCCAGAATGTGGATAGATTGGATGCAACAATGTATTGGCACAATGAGTTTTTCTATTCTAGTAAATGGCACTTTGGTTGGTATGTTCAAAGGTAGTAATGGGCTATGACAAGGAGATCCTCTCTCGCCACTTCTCTTCACCATTGTCATGGAGTACTTTACTAGGAAGTTGAAGCAAGCTGAAGACAAGAAACTAGTCAAAGCATACAAGGTACATGGGATGAAGGTGATGAGCCATCTTATTTTCACTGATGATGTTCTTCTATTCTTGGAAGCCAAAGTTGATATGTTAATGGAGCTGAAAAAGTTTTTAGGAGACTTCGGAATGCAGACGGGGCTGCATATTAATGTGAATAAAACTCAACTCTATCTCTCAAAGAATTGTCACCAAATGGAAACCAGATTACAAGAAGCCATGGGAGTGGAGTTGGGCAAGTTCCCAACTAAATATCTCGGTTTCCCGCTTGCAGGTGGCAACTTACAAGTCAAAGACTTTGCAAAATGCATTGATAGACTAGATGAGATGATAGCGAGGTGGCCTACACAAAAAACATATATGGTTAGACGAGCAACCCTTACTAGAGCAGATATTAAGGGCCTTCTTATCTTCTGGGTGCAACAAGGCGAGATACCTGGTGATAGGTTGGACAAGATGGAAATGAAAATCTCAAACTTTATCTGGGCGAGTGAGTTTCATCCTATGCGCTATGTTAGGCTAGCCTTACCCAAGGATGAAGGTGGTTTGCAGCTGCAAACTCCAAGAGATATTGCTAGATGGGGAACGCTCAAAAGAATTATATTGTACCAATCAAGAGGCTCTGTATGGGGAAGATGGATGAGAGATAGATACCCGCAAGGATTGGATTTCCAGACAAGAACCCGCAAAGGTATTTCACGCACTATCCACATGATGAGAAGTCTATGGCCGCATGTCAAGCACTTATTTACCCCGAGTCATGCCGGTGATTGGAAAATGATAAATCCAAAGGCAGATTTGTGGGAAATCCCAAGAACAAGAGCTGAAAAAGATGGGATGATGGAACTAATATGGGCTGCCAAACACGTTCCTAAATGGTCTGTGTGCGTCTTCAAGATTCTACATGGAGCCTTAGTGAAGTCGGACAAGGTGCATGAATGGAATAGCAATACTTCTGTCATTTGTTTCCTATGCAAGGAGAAGGAGGAGACTCACAACCACCTATTTGGGAACTGAAAATTTACTAAGGATGTGTGGGAAAGAATTTCAATAGAGTTCCAACTACGGCTAGTGCTGATTGAAGACATAAAGAAGATGGTAAAGCGATGCGGCAATGGCGAGAAGAAGATACTCCTTTTTGCAGCCTTGTGCTTCCATATTTGGAATGAAAGGAATGCCCGGAAACATGGAGGCTTAGCTAGGAGTGTGAGTACCATTGTTGTGAAAATTTGTAAAAGCGTAAAAAGGAGACTATGTATTAGTTAGTTGTGTGAGTTGTTCACATGCGTGTTGTATAGTGTGGGGCTATATGTAACTCTTGACCTCCTACAATTGTAGGGGGTAGTCGGAATATATTTAACTGATTCTGATGTATACATATATATATATATATATATATATATATATATATATATATATATTTATTTATTTATATATTTATATTTATATTTATATTTATATTTATATTTATATTTATATTTATATTTATATTTATATATATATATATATTTATATATAGAGAGAGAGAGAGGGAGTCAGGCTAGAATACACTCAAGTGTATTCTGAGCAGAATACACTCGTGTGTATTCTGAGTAGAATACACTCAAGTAGCTTTTCATGATGCAGTACTTTTTTCAAAAATATAATCTATTGATCTTCTTAAACATCTTGTGAATAGCTCATATACAAAATTTGAGCACATTTGGACATTTATAGGTCATGTTATAAAGACCGCAAAAATTTTGCATTTCAAATTAGTTTCGTGCGTCGATTTTGTTGTCCTTAGATGAGTGACTTACACGCATCCAAATGAGTTCAAAATTTGTATGTAGCCTAGTTATAGTATGATAATTAATATCAATGGTTTATATTTTGCAAAAAATAATTTTGATATGCAAACACACTTGAGTGTATTCGTGTGATCTGTACACTCGAGTGTATTCTAGCCTGACTCTCTCTCTCTCTCTCTCTCTCTCTCTCTCTCTCTCTCTATATATATATATATATATATATATATATATATATATATGTACATACATACATATATACATATATACACACATATATATATTCAGATATATATATGGGTCCATCTTTAATACATGTGTGGGTATCCTGGAATTCGCTACTCGTGTCTCTCAAAAAGTAACTATTCGATTAGAAAAGTAACTCACTGGACTAAAAAGTAACTATATTGACCAAACAGTAACTATTCGACTCAAAAAGTAAAAGTGTGTAAAATACACAACAAAACTTTTGGAATAAATATGTAATTGTATATTTGTAATAAATGTTACAAATATAACTGTTTATGTATGAAAAGTAATAGTTTGCAAGGTAAAGTAACCCTCTACATATGTAAAGTAAGAAACTCCAGAAAAAGTAACCCAATTTGGAGTGAGTAGCTACTCGTGCGGGCATTGAATGAGCACCCTACATATATATATATATATATATATATATATATATATATATATATATATATATATATATATATATATATATATATATATATATATATATATATATATATATATATATATATATATGGCCATTTATTCAATACCCACGCGGGTAGCCTGGAGTTCGCTACCCGGCAGCCAAAAAAGTAATTGTTCTGGCCTGAAAAGTAATAATGCTATCAAAAAAGTAACTATGTTGATAAGAAAGTACCTATATGACTAAAAAAGTAAATCAGTAAAAAATACATAGCAGATATATATATGTAATCATGTTTTGAAATCTATTGATGCAAATGTAACTATCTATGCATGAAATTTAACAGTTTGCAAGGTAAAGTATCCTATACATGTCAAAAGTAAGAAACTTGAAAAAAAAGTAACCAAAATGGGGGGCAAGTAGCTACGCGGGTATATATATATATATATATATGGGATCATATGTGGTCTTGAATCAGATACGCACATAAATCAATTTAAGTATTCACATCGTATGCAATAAATAAATGATGAAAATAAAAAATCCAATCATATCGATTATCCCAAAACACAGTACTTTGACGTGGCTCTGATATCAATGTAGGGAAAAATGGCATCAAAGTAGGTGGTGGAAACAAAAAAAATTGTCCATATTCCCCATATCCAACAGATCGCTTCAACAACTATGTAATGGGAAGTATGGTTTAACGAGGTCATACCTGGTCTTGGAGCAAGTCCAGTGACTAATCCCTCGCTGCAATTGTGCAACTTTTTTCTAGTTGCACTCAGACAACGTCTACAGCAGCTCCTCGTCTTCACCATGGACAACACACTAGCATTGTTCTCCTAGCTGGAAAAGGATCCATGCCTCTAGATAAGTCAACACAGACCGCCTAGAACTCTTTTCATTCTATTAGAACAGATAGGAAGGAATTGCCTCCCCCGTTGGTGTACTAGTCACCAACTTGCTCTCCCACAATTTTCTCTCTTGCTATCCCTCTGTTTAGTGGGGAGGACTTGCTTGAGTTCTCTCGGTTAGCATAACCAGAGAAGACAAATAATTGTCAGAGGCAATTAAGTTGTGTCTAAGAAGCCTCCAATACCCCTCTATTTATAGGGGGTAGGGTCAGGGTTCCCAGTCTAAGTGGGAGTGGAAGGGACCAAAATTTCATAAAAATATGCAACCTGTGACAGGCAAAAAGGTTGATTTGTGACCGAAATAATCATTTGGTATGAAAGTCGATCGATTCACCCAGTGAACCGGTCTTCTCATCATGCTTCCCAATCACATACAAATTGACAATTCTAATCCAATTAATGGATGACATGATGTCAGCATTAATCCTTGATTCAATTGAATTGAACCATGAATCGGGTGTCTTGCTTTGTGAAATGGGCATCTGGTGAATGTGAACAGATCGTTTCACTAAGTGAACTGGTCATTTTGCACCCTACCTCAGCCATAATTCAACCAATGTAATTTCCAATCAATCTGACACTCCAATATGTCGTTTCAACACTTGAACCAATCGGTCGGGAGTCTAGTCAGTTTATTCATTGCTCAAATTGAATACCTAAACACTTTAGTAATCAATTCAATTATCCTTCATGATTAAACTCCTCTTCTAGGTGTATCCTATGTGTGTGACCCTATAGGTTCCAAGTTATGTTGGGAGTGAATGTCCATAACTAGTTTATGACATCACAAGCAAAGAGCAGTGCCCAATAACACATCATTGCTACCCGAGTAAATGGAAAGTTGGAGAACAACTTCAATCTACAAATTGTGTAAGGTGTTACAGTGATTATCTAATTCCTTGTCTATCCAAAATAAACTCAAGGCATGGAATCGTCACCCTCTCAGTGTTCAATCTGAAAGATCTAGAGGGGTTGAATAGAGATTTATGATAATTTCAATCAAATGAAATTACTCAACTTAAAGTGTAGAGGAGATAAAATATGCAACAACAAATGGACATAGATATTTAGATTAGTTCCATCTAATAGGTCAGATCACTGCCTGGTTGTCACCAACTTGGATTTTCAAACATGTATTTTATTCCTTTTATATAATGATACACAATATACAAAATTTATCAGTGTCTTTTGTGGTGCAAGACTAACCCTCCTTTTCAGCATAAGGAGAACTCCACCTTGTTTAACGAGACACAGAAGGTAACCCACTTGGAGAGGATCACAATCCACCTCCACCACCGTGGTTGCAACCTTCAACCTTGAAGTAGTGCCAAGAGCGCTTCAGTGCAACCTTCTTCCTTAAAGTAGTGAGAAGCAATAGCACACCATCATACAAGAACAAGAGAGGAATAAGGATAATACAATGCCCTTTTCTCAAGATGTGCAAGTAAGAACTATGGACAAGTGATGATGATCTTCTTCCACAAAGTTTAGGAAAGGTCATATTGGGTGGAGAGAACACTCAAGATAATGCTAGGGCTTAGTCTAGATTGATGGCAATATGAATTATAGGGACTAAGCACTTTGGGAAAGATGGCTAGTATGATCAAGTGTATGTCAATGTATAGACAATTGTTTCTCAATGGATTTTCTTATATTAAGACTAGGTATAACAAGTTATACCTCATTAGGGTTACATATCAACACAATATGGTCATTATCCCTTCCATCTATATGAATACAAAGGTAAGACTACCTTATTAAGGGTAACCCTCCATTGGTTCCATCATCATTTAACCCATATCACCATACCACAACATCATCTAGAACCATTGGATGTTGAAAAGGTAAGACCATTGGTTATTTACATAAGTAAACACCTTAACAAACCATATGTAAAGCCATTGAGTTGTGACCTAAAAAGAGTTACTATTAAACTCTAAACATCCCTTATTTAATAAAATAAAAGGGGCACCATAGATTTTGGGGGTTAAAACCCATCGTTAATTGTATATTTTAAGCAAGTCGTCACGTCAACAATCAAGCTCCTTAAATTTATCACATGAGGGAAACCATCAAATTCTGATTATTAGAACTCACATATAATACTTATAGGTTCCAATCCAAACCATTGGATGTTAAATCATCCAATATCAACCATTGGATTAAGTCCATTTCAAAACTGTTAAATGAAGAAGTGTTATATCCTAACCATTGGATTAGGTTCATATTTTAAAACCATCATGTGGAGTATAGGTCTAACCCTTGAATCATTTGACCTAAGAAACTATTGGGTTAGGGCTTAACTGAAGCTACATCTAAACCTTTGACTCACATTAGTTGTGGTGACCTGATCTACTATTGGTTGTGACATCTTAGGTCACCATCAGTTGATAGGATCAACACTATATTCATTTAACACCATCGAATATTAAGCTAATGTCATCACTGATTGATAGCATCATTAGAGAATCAAACCATTGCTCATTGAGATTCCAAGAGATCCTAACACTGATCTAAGGTATGACTATCAGTTCACACCATCGTTCATCACCCTTGGTCACCACCTTCGATTGTCATGAAGACCACACCATCAGGTCATGTGTTTGGAGAAGAAAACAACCTAAAAACCCTAATATGGATCATCAGCTGATAGGTGCTTAGCACCATAGGTGGTGATACCAACCTAAACTAAGTCATCTCCTTCCTTAGGAAGAATGTGCACTTGATTATAGGTTCATCTAGAATTGGAAACAAAATAGGAAACACCATAAAAATCAAAATCCTAAACAAGCTTAGCTTCTTAATGCTTAAATCACAAATTTTAAGCAAGAATGTGAGCTAACAAGCTTATAGTAAGAAATATAAGTAAAGAAGGTTATAAAACTTGCCCCTTTTGAGAAGAACAGACTTCTAGAACCAAGAAACTTGATAACAGAAGGCAAGAAAACCCAAGTTTCATATATGAACTCAGCCAAGTAGGCACTTTTCTCCACAAAGAAGAAAAACCCTAGAAGAAGAAGCAAGAAAGGTAGATTCTTGAGTTCTAGAGCAACTTATACCATGGAATAGCAAGGTTCTGACCTAGAGAAAGATAGGAGGAATAAAAATAGAGAAAGAAATGGAGGAAAAAAGGGATACTTACTTGTTTAGGTCAAGATCACCAAGAAGGAGCTTTAGAAACCCTAAAGGAAGCAAATTGTAACCTTAGATGCTTCTACCAAGAAGATCCCCACCTTCTTCCTTGGACAGAATCTCCATGGACAAACAGAGGAGGGATGATTCTGTTAGAAGAAGGGAAGTGGTAGAGAGAAAAAGTTTTGTTTGGGAGCTTAAGGATAGATATATAAAGCTTGGAGGATGAGGTAGAGAAGAAGCATGAGGTGTACAAGTATCTCCCCATGTGTCCATGGCCTTAAACTATTAAGGATATACAAGAAATTACATAAGCAGCTTACCCACCATTTATGGAAACCTAGTAGGCATGGTTTTTTGAATTTCCAAGTCAAACAGATAAACCATCGGTTGATAGCTCCTAAAGGTAGCTCATACGTAAAGAGGTAAACCCTAAAATACCCTTAAAGAAAACACCTCCAAGTCAAGGTACAATTGACCACCCAATGGATCAACAAGCTCAAGAATGATAAGAGAACATTCAAGGACCATAATTCAAGTGACAAATTTCAAATAAAACCTCTCAATGGGGTAAATTGCATAAAAGTCCAAAATGTGCATAAAATTGGTGCACAAACAGTGTCCAAATTGGACCAAATTTGAAACTTACGCTTCTCACATGATACCAAAATATATCACAATGTTATATTAGGGTTATAATAATTCAATTATGGTAATTAAGCATGTTCATCCATTTAAGTAAGGTTAGGGGTCTCACAACCATAAACCCCCAACACGGATTTCGCCCCCGAAATCCAAGGTACAAGTAGATGGACACTTCTCATGCACGTCATCCTCAATCTTACATGGTTACTTTCATCGCATGGTAATGTCACATAATTTTCATGGAAGACATATTCTTCTCCCTCCACTCCTACATGTGTCACCTTAGTTCAACATAGCAACTGTTGTGCCACTTGTACAGGTCTGGTAGTACCTTTCAACCTGGGACTCTAACTATCATCCTGGACTATACTGTTTGTTGTACCACACATTAGAGGCCATAATTTTTGTCTCTTAACAAACATATAACATCATGTATCTCTTATCATATGTAACTTTATAAGGTTTCATTTCTATACTCCTTTAATGGTTGTTGTAACTAGAAACTTAATCAATCAGGTGGGTATCTCCTAATTGTCAAGAACTATAAGGAAATTGTTCTTAGAAGATTCTTCAATCACCTCAATGATGGACTAGCCATCTATCTAGTTGAAGAATCATACACTTGTCTGCAACCATAATCAAATATAACTTCCCAACTGACCTTATTAGTGGTAGGGTGCAACGACATTATCTTCATCTTACTAGCATTCACACAACCCACTTAGCAAATGTACCATAACTCCAAGAGGGTACACTAGTTAACCCCCAACTCACTCTTACTAAACTTGTCACACATGATTATAGTTGCTTCAATATTATTAAGGTTTAGTAAAGATGTTAACCATGCTACTTACCATCTCTGAAATACTTTGAGATGTCATCATTCAAATCTTGTCACAACTTATGAGACATAACATGATTACTTAGTTCGTCCTATTTATGAATGTTATTGATACATTGGTTAGTCTAAATGACATAACCCTAAACTCATTATGATTGTGTAACTTATATCATCCACTCTAACTCTTATCCATTGATTTCTGATCCTAGGTTTATCTTAAAGGAACATAGAAGCACATGTCTACTGATCAACAAACCATCTATCCTTGATAGTGGTCTTACCCAACTATCAGCATACCATACACAACATTATAGAATCACTCTTCTTTTCCCAAACAACACTTGGAGGATCAACATCAACTTTCTCTCTCTCTCTATTGGAGAGGGACAATGGACAACTCATCTAATAGATATTTTTAACTCATATATAACGGATACACTCTAGGTACTAGGATTCATTATGTGTTATAAAGAACTCATACCTTGGTTTCATCCACTTCCTCAACATGATAACCAACTAAGAACATATAGGAGGAAACCCCCTATCTTGGAAGGATAAAAAAGCATGCTCATCACAAAACATAAAGATTTTAGAAAAATAGTCCAAGGCAGTCACACATCATATCAAGATATCCATCCTAGTATTACAGCAAATGCATGTGTACCAAGTGGCATGAGGTCCACTTGTAAGCTATGCCTCAAAAAGAAAGGAACACAAAGGGAAACACACTTCTCACATCAAAGAATCATTGTCTGTGGGTCACTAGCATAAGGTAACCAATTCTATTTTTTCCCATGAAGGCTACACTTTTTATGTATCATTTTACCTCTTACAACTTGGGTTCCTTGCCATTAGCATAGGAAATATTGAGATTATCACATCTCATTGCTCTTTTCTCATTAACTCTTCATCATTCATATGTATGTCCTTTCATGTTATCATGTTTCTCAACCACTTATCAATGAATAGATCATCATATTCCACATTTTCTTCATTAGACATGGATCGTCTCCCTTAATTTCTTTCATATGTCATGAAGATTGTACATTAGCACTTATTACACACATTGGTTGGTCTAAGATTAACTCAGGTTCCACTTTATTCATTTGCCATTGTTCTCATTCATCTTCTCATGATATACTTATCATATGATTTCTCTCCATCTTATGTGAATTTCACACCTTAAATCAATTTATTAGCACAGACGTATCTGTCTTTTACTTTATTATCTTCTTGAATTACAGCTTCAATAACTCCTCCTTAGCTTATCTATATTAAAGTTTAGGTTTCATGGTATTGTATCTTTCTCTTATAGTTACCAAATATTCAAGTTTTGATAGGTTGTGATGTAATTCTCATCTTTTTTTGAGTAAGATTGAGATATTTGCACCATAATTTCTGATTTATTATGATCTTTAGATTGTCTCAAAATGACTACCTGATCAGAGTAATCAAAAAGATAACAATCTAATAGTTCCATACTTACCTTTTCTTCAATATATGAATACCTGGCTAGGGCATCCAAGTACTGAGATTGGGCAGTACGCACCATATTTTTATGTCATTTTCCTAAGTTAGACATCATCCTAGTCCTCATTCCTAGTGTCCCTGTAGACTCAGCGAACCTAAAGATTTGATACCAACTTGTGGGAACATGTTACACTAAATGAGATTACTCAAAACACAAAACATGATTACACATCAATTAAACACATACCCAGAAAATAGGGTAAATTAAAACTGATTTCAACATTTCCCAATTATTCAGAAGCATTTACATAAAAGCCTTGCAACTTGTTGTATTTCATATAATGGTCAATATCCTTTACCACTGCTATGTAGCCTTAGCTACAACATAAACTTTACAAAGGAACACTATCCACATATACAAACATCAACATACTATCAAAAGCTTGATTCAATAAAAACATTATATATAAACTTTTCACCCGGGCCTGAGAGTATAGGGACGACTCTAGGACACACTAGACAACTAAACAACCATCTCTAGGGTTCATCACCTTAGATTCTTCTCGTTGTCATGATATTTTTGTTGTTGTTGATCTCCTAAAAAGATGTGGTAACCCACCAGGTGAGACCCAGTCCCAGCGAGAGATATAACTCTCTCCAACGTATATTGATTCCATCAGATTAAATAATAAATAACGGAGTAGTTGGAGTATTTAATAAACAATTGAGTAGATTGATCAGTTCAAGCACACTAAATAGATTAAGCAATTCATCTTATCTACAAGTATGATTATCAATTTATATACAGGTAACAGATAAATTCATTTCTTCTATCAGATGTCTACTTGGGTTTCATAAGATTGCATTTAATAACAATCATCTTCATTAATCTGACTATCAACATATACCTTGCTAATAGCACAAGCAATCTAATTGCATTAGCATCTCAAAATCATGAATATGTCTAGTAGCATAACATGACTATCAATATTGGCATGTTTAATAAAATGAACAAGTCTACATTGTGAGTAGAGTTAACATCATAAGAACAACTAACTGCATAAGCATGATTAGTAGTTTAAGTATCTCTAGTTACAGAGGCATGGCTAGAAGTATTAAACATAGCTAGCTGCAAAATCTTAACTATCAGTGTCAATATATCTAACAACATAAGCATGTTTATAACATAATCATATCTACAACATAAGCATATATACCATTCTTTATTGTACTATGTGTCATCTCTATGTAAGGAAAGTAAACAAGGGTTATCAACCAATGTGAAGCATCACGTATAACCCTAACAGATACGCTACTTGGTTGTATTATATCTTTTATTACTGCCCTTAGGATTTGAGTCGTACCACCCAAATCCAACTGACCACTACTAAGTCAAAATCAGTGTCATACAAGATGTATAGAAGAGTCAAACTCCGTGATCTCACCAAAAACTCCCAGTCAGTACGAGAGACGACATGGAGACACATCATTCAACTACTAACAGTGACATATAGTCAACTAAAAACAACTAGCCCACCTTGGTACAGGTCACAATGCTAGAGAACATCTCACGCATGGTTGTTCTATAAGGGGCATCTTATAGTTACATTGTTGCCTTCACACATCACAATATCACAATATTTGAGGCATGACCGCAGTCATCCTCAATTGCTTGGTATTAGGGTACCAAGTTGTCCCCACATACTCAACATTATGCACTTTGAGTTTCCCATAGGAGTTACTCGTTTCACCACCCAGCAAGTTCTGACACTGGAACGGGTCTATGACACATGGTACTACATGATTAAGGTTTCACTTGATTAGTTATCTCCAATTGAGTGAATTAAGGCTGCATCAAACAAGTGGACATACAAACCCTAATTCATCTCTAGCAAACATTGCTAGATAACAACTTCAGAAGATAGAAATAGTATGAGACATATTTTCTCATCTCAACAACATAGGGTACTATTCACATGCCAATCAAGAGACAATACTTGTCATCACATCATCATCACATGGTACTATTCATTGCCATTCATGAGTTTACACTTGTCATCACACTATCACAGGATATAAATCTTTCACAACATCACAGGGTATCAACCCTTGTCAACATAAGAGGATTACACCTCATTCAGGGCTCAACCTTGCCTAAAGGTCATTAAGACCCTCTATCATTTTCTACAAGTTCATCATTATATTTCTATGCCTTATTACAAGGCTCAACAAATATCACCACACATGTGATAAACAGGCTCAACATAATTTGCATTAAAGAACTAAAAGATGTTCAAAGGATAACATTGTAGGTTATCTTATCATTTAACGTTCCTTTATTATATCACATATAAGGAAACTAGGTATGCTTGGCCATCATCACTGTTACGACCCCACCTTCCGATAACCCCCAATCAAGGGAGACTGAGAGGTCGAAGCCGCACACATAATTTCCGGACCAAAGGTTCGGCAATTAACCAAGAACAACTATTAAATTTTAACAGACTAAACTAGAAAGCTGTAATAAATAAAATTTTGCATACCTTTGAAAATTTTGGATTTCTAAACTTCTATCCAGAACTGGGACTAATCTAACTAATCATCCTAGAACTTTAATTCATGTATTTCACAATATGACGAATTACTGTTTGTCCTTTTGGTTTTGTACCTAAAACGCCGACAAACAAAACGTCAGTCAGCCAAAGCTAGTATGTGGGGGAGACAATAATCGTGCAATTATTCCTAACAATGTATTACAATCAAGTACAGTTTAACAAACAATTTTACAGTTTAAATATAGTTGTGCGATCCATGTATATCCTATCCCCATTATACCCCTCATGATCCCACCTAACAGGTGAATCAGTTTCTAGGGTTGAGTCACATGGCACTACCTGTAGGTAGCCCACTCCTTAACTCATGGCATGCTAAGAGTCTCATGGCGCTACACAAGAGTTTCCCAGTTTCTAACTCATAATAGCCTAGACCTTACTCTAGGTTATCCTTTTTAGCCTTTGCATAGCCACAGGGGTGGACTCGGATCTAAGCCAGCTATATGTATACATTTATAGTGATAGCATAGTCACTCTATAGTTGCATGAAATAAAAACATCCAACGGTTAATTTCAAACAACCGATAAAGCCTCAACAAACCCTCGGAAAACTAACTCGGAATATTCATAAGCGTAACCACATACCTGTATTTGCAGATTTGGATACAGAATCAACTATGTAGAGAGAGGAAATCCAAACAAGCAAGCAAAGTGCATAGAAACCCTAAAATGAAAGTACAAGTTTCCTTTTATTAATATTTACCCAATTTCATCATTTTCCTTAGGGTTTCTATTCCAATTTTAGGGTTTCCTTGGAAATTAGGGTTTTTCCTTCATTCTTAGTTATTAAGAACCCTAATTCATCAAATCTACTTAAAACCTTTAAATTCTCTCATTTTAATATTCCTAACAGTCTTAGGATCATTATTTAGTAATTTACTTCCTTAATCTGAAATATCATGGTTTTCCTCTTCTTTTACCCCAATTAGGGTTTCCGTATATATATTATTCTTCATTTATGGATTAAAACCATAAATTAGGCAACATTGCATAAAAAATGGATGAGAACTCTTTATTACTAATCAACAGGTTAAAACTTATCAATTTAACCTATTAATCTTCAAAGATACAACCTTTATATACAATTAGGGTTTTCTAATTACTTTTTAATACATACTTCCACTAAATTAAGGTACTTTTGCAAAACAAAATAGAACCAGGTGCTCAAATTATTTTTATCAGGTTCCTTGTATTTTCCTACACAACTTTCATGTATAAAGTTTCTTCATATGAGATTCCTAGCGATCTCTATTAATTTTGCAAGGAAAAGGCTATTTTCTTGATTATTCGATGAGAGAGGGGATTTTACCGAATTTCTGTGATCGTTGGATCAGTGCACCAATAGTCCCGGCTTGATATGATGCTCCGCGTCAAATTCCTCCACTAACTAAGTTGTGTGCCCCGCTCCTTCTTCTGGCCCGTTGGATCCTACTTGAGTCCACAATGGACTCCGATCTAACGATCCCTGTCGAAGCGCCTTGACTTATCCGACCGTCTATGGGGAAAATCCCGTTGTAACCATGTTACAGTCTGTGTTCAAGTGGGACTCTAGACGATGAGTGGCGCACGTTGGATTAAGATCCAACGGCCCTCATCATGCCCGATCTAGCAAAAAGGAAATCAGTTTCCTAATTTTCGAGATAAATTCCAAAATCAAGGATAACTTGAAAAATCGATAACTCTTAAATCTTAACTCCTTTTTTATTCAAATTTTAAGGGAAACTCGTTCATACTTTTATCTCTCATCATGCAAAAATTGAAGTCATTATCTAAAGAAAACGAGCCCTTTTCTTTAGTTTCAAGTCATCACTTATTTATTCATATTTTCCACATATCTCCTATTCCTTTTTCCATTATGTAATTATCCTGAATTCCTTAAACCCCAAGGAACCTTTATATCACGAAATTCTATTTTGGAAAATATCCTTTAACCTTTTAATCATTTTTATTTATTTTCTTATGTATTCCTTTATCCAATTGAATTCCTTTTTCATTTCTTTTTCTTTTTCTTTCAATTGGGCTTAATGGCCAATAAGGCCCACCAAGAAAGCATACAAGGCTGTCATACATGAAATTCATTCAAATCAACTCATCAAATCAATCATTGATTTCATTTATATTTTTAAAAGAGATTTAAAAATCTCATTACATGCTTTAGAAAATGGGGTTATAACATCCTCCCCTCCTTATAGGAATTTTGCCCTCAAAATTCATCAATCAAACAAACAAATTGGGATATGCCTTTTCCATGTCCGTCTTCAGCTCCCATGTGGCCTCATCCTCTCCATGGTGCTTCCAAAGAACCTTTACCATCTCTATATTCTTATTTCTGAGATCTTTTACCTTGGTATCTAGAATCCGTAAAGGCAACTCAAGATAAGTTAGCTTTCCTTGAATCTCAATGGGTTCAATGCTTAGCACATGGCTTGGATCTTGCACATATCGCTTCAGATTGGACACGTGAAACGTATCATGCATCATACTATATTGAGGGGGTAACGCCAAATGATATGCGGCTTCACCAATCCGTCCTAATACTTCAAACAGACCCACATATCGGGGGCTCAACTTTCCTCTATTCTTAGCTATAGCTCGGAGCGATCGGATTTTTAGAAAAACATGTTCTTCCACAGCGAAATGCACATCAGTCCACTTCATGTCAGCATACGACTTCTGTCGGTCTTGGGCTCTCTTTAGCCTTTGCCTGATCAAAGCGACTTTATCAGCATACACTTGGAGTTCATCTAACCTCAATAAGGTCCTTTCACCAACATCATCCCAGTGAAGTGGTGACCGACACGGTCTCCCATAAAGAGCTTCATATGGAGGCATCCCGATACTGGATTGGTAACTATTGTTGTAAGCAAACTTGGCTAAAGGTAGGTATTGCTCCCATGATCCACCCCAATCGAGCACACAAGCTCTCAGTAGATCCTCTAAGGTCTGGATTGTTCTTTCTGACTGACCATCTGTCTGGGGGTGATAAGCGGTACTGAACTTCAACCTTGTACCTAGTTCCTCTTGAACATGCTTCCACAACTTGGAAGTGAACTTTGGATCTCTATCAGAGATTATGGAACCGAGTACGCCATGCAAACGCACTATCTCTCTGATTTACAGCTCAGCTAATTCTGACACCTTGGCAGTGGTCTTCAGGGCAAGGAAGTGTGTTGACTTGGTAAGGCGATCTACCACAACCCATATCGCATCATGACCTCTCTTGGTCTGGGGTAGACCCACCATGAAATACATGGTGATCTTCTCCCATTTCCACTCTGGGATCTCTATAGACTGTAAAAGTCTGATGGGTCGTTAGTGTTCAGCCTTCACCATTTGGCACGTAAGACAACTGGCCACATAAGATGCAATGTCTCTCTTCATTCCTGGCCACCAGAAAAACCTTTGCATGTCCTTAAACATCTTAGTAGTCTGCGGCTGTACTGTGTACTTAGAACAATGAGCTCTTGTAGGATACGTTCCTTCAACTGGGAATCTTTAGGAACCCATATGCGATTATCAAATCAGATTCCTCCATCTATTCCCAAAGAAAGACGGGTTTGAGGCTTCTTCATCAAGTCTTTCATCTTGTCAAGCTCCCCACTGGCCAACTGTGCTGCTACAATTTTACTCAACAATTCAGACTGTATCTGGATGTTGGCCAATCGAACTTCATCATCTAACAGTTGAGGAGACCATTCTACCATCTCTTCTAAGCTCTTCTACTGACTGGACAAAATAACTGCACACCTGAGCTGTTTCAGACTCAAAGCATCAGCTACGACATTCGCCTTTCTTGGATGATAAGCGATGGTGAAGTCGTAATCCTTCATGTACTCCATCCATCATCGTTGTCGTAGGTTTAAGTCTTTCTATGTCAGGAGGTATTTCAGGCTCTTATGGTCGGTGAGGATCTCAAAGGTGGCACCATACAAGTAATGCTGCCAAATCTTTAATGCATGGATAATAGCATCTAGCTCTAAGTCATGTGTCGGGTAATTCACCTCGTTGGGCTTGAGCTGTCGAGAGGCATATGCAACCACATGTCGATTCTGTTCCAACACACAGCCAAGTCCCATCTTTGATGCATTGGTGAAAATCATGAAACCCTCATTGCCTGATGGTAGAGTCAAAATGCGTGCAGTGGTCAGCTTCTCTTTCAGCTCTTGGAAACGAGCCTCACAAACATCAGACCACACAAACTTCACATCTTTCTGAGTCAACATGGTCAAAGGTAAGGCGGTCTTTGAGAAATCCGCGATGAAGCGTCGGTAGTATCCTGCTAACCCCAAGAAGATTTGAATCTCAGAGGGGTTCTTTGGTGCTGGCCAGTCTCGAACTACCGACACTTTAGCCGGATCTACCATGATTGTTCCTCCTGAGATGATGTGTCCAAGGAACATGACTCGGTCTCTCCAAAACTCACATTTAGAGAATTTCCCATAGAACTTCTGATTTCTCAAGATATCAAGGACTTTACTTAGGTGGTCTCGGTGTTGATCTAAGTCATCTGAATAAACCAGTATGTCATCTATGAATACTATGGCAAATGAGTCAAGGAAGGGTTAAAACACACTATTCATAAGGTTCATGAAAACACTAGGTGCCTTAGACAACCCAAAAGGCATAACTACAAACTCATAGTGGCCATAATGGGTTTGGAAGGCTATTTTTGGATGTCCTCACTCTTAACTCTCAACTAGTGGTAACCCAATATCAAGTCGATCTTGGAAAAGACTTGAGCTGACTTCAACTGGTCAAACAAGTCATCTATCCGGGGTAAAGGGTATTTGTTCTTAATGGTAGCCTGGTTGATCATCCGATAGTCTATGCACATACGGAGTGAACCATCCTTTTTCTTTACAAAAATAACTGGTTCTCCCCATGGTGACGTGCTAGGGCGGATAAAACCCTTGTCTAACAATTCCTACAGTTGTTTCTTTAACTCGAGCAACTCAGCAGGGGCCATTCTATAAGGTGCTCGTGAAACAGGGTTTGTCCCAGGATCTAGCTCTATGGAGAAATCTACCTCTCTCTCGGGAGGAATCCCAGGTAGATCATTTGGGAAAACATTTGCATAGCTCCTAACTACCTCTATCTCCTCTAAGGGTTGCACCTTGGGTTCTGGCTCAGTGACTACTGCTAGTAAAGCTTGACACCCTTTACTCATCATCTGTTCTGCCTTCAAGGCTGACACATATAGGCTGGTGGTGGCATCCTTCCTACCCCTAATGACAAAAGGTGGGTGACCTGGTCTCTTAATGATCACTTTCTTCTCCCTAAAGTCAATATTGGCCCTATAAGTATAAAGCCAATCCATACCAATAATCACATCAAAATCATTCATGTCAAGAAGGATAAAGTCTGTAGGAAATTCATGATCTCGATATTTCACAGGTATCACCGGCGTTTTCAAAAGGGAAGTAAAGATCCGACCACTCGGGGTTGTAACATCTAAGATATACCCTAAATCCTTGATATCCAAACAAAGCATAGGTGCAAGATTTCTCGAAATGAAAGTATTAGTAGATCCAGAGTCAAACAAAGCTTTCACATTATGTCCCATGACTTCAAGCATGCCTACATTGTTTTTCATCATGCATTAGACCATTACATGCTTAACTTTAAAACATAAAAGAAAACTCTAAGGGTTATTACCCTCGATCAATCGATTAGCATTAACTTGAGCCTCCTCGTTATCAATGGCAAACACCCGAGCTTGCCTCCTCTCTCCAGCAGGTAGTGTTGTAGCTATAGGTGGGGCTGCCACAGGTGGGGCTGCTACTGGTGGAGCTGCCACTTATCCTGGCCCTCTGGGATCTGGCATAGGACATACGGATTGCAGATGTACTTCCTGGTGGCATCGAAAGCATGTCTTCTTCTTGTAGCGGCACTCACGGGCGTGCCCCTTGCCGCATGTGCGGAAAGAAGGTCGGTTGTTCTCTTGATGGGGTTTCCCTTTTCCTCCATGTCTTCCTTTAGATTGATGACGTCCTTGACCCTTCTTGTGGTTGTTTCTCGGGCCTTGGGCTCCTTCAGTGAAACCCAAGTACCCCTTGGGTGGAAACTGGGCAGGCATCACAGTCCTTTCCATGTCTAAAGCAGTGTTGTAGGCTTCGGCGAAGGTTTTAGGCTTGCTTGCCATCACATGGGGTCTGATGGCAGGGTGAAGACGCTCTATGAAGTGATCCACCCTTACTTCTTTATCCATCTTATACCCAAAACGCTCCAGGACCCGGAACTTGCGCCCGAAGTCCACCACAGAAGAGTTTCCTTGGGTCATGTTGGTGAAATATCTTTCCTTTTCCTTCTTAGCTGAGACTAGGATGAATCTGGCGGTGAAGATCGTCTTGAAGTCAGCCCATGATATGGGTTCCTCTGTCAAATCTCAGCCTGTGATGTGGGTCTCCCACCATATCTTGGTTGCTCCTTCCAGGAGGTGAGCAGCAAAGAGAACCTTCTTGCTCGGATGTACTTCAAGCATGCGAAATCCATTCTCGACTGTAAGCAGCCAAGCTTCTGCCTTTTTGACTACCTCTGACTTATCCTCTCCCCAGAACTTCTCGATGTTCAACTTGACGAAGTCCAGGATGGTGGCTCCTAGTCGAGGACGAACTGGATGCGGCTCACCATTCTCAGCTCTGGCTAGGTCTCAGAGGGCTAAGGCATTAATGGCCTCTGTCAGCTTCTTCTGTTGCTCCATCCACCAAGCATCAGGGGTGTGGATCATCATGGTTGGTTTTGTACCTCCAGCTTTGTAATGCTTGGGCCCACTGCCCAAGGCTCTAGTAGAGTTTCAGGAATGAAGAATGTCCCCACATACCACCACTAGCCTTAACTACGCGCTTTATCCTCACTCACGCGCATGCCATGATCAACTTCCCGACAAGTCACCCATCCCAGTACTACTCCAAGCTGAGCACGCTTAACTATGGAGTTCTTAGTGATGGGCTCCCGGAAAAGGAGGTGTACCTTGCTGATATGTGTAGTCCAATCATTCCTTTTAAGATCTTCTTATCCAAGGCCTCAAATCCTGGGACGTTATAATCTCCCCCACTTAGACATCAACTCAGATAGCCCTTTCCAACATGCCTAGACACTACCAGTACATGGGCGGCTCCATCAACTCGGATATCCCTTTCCAACATGCGTGGACCGCATGGCTCAAAGACTGGCATGCCACAGGCCCATGTGGGCCCCCACCTACTGGAGAGGAATCAGTTTTGATACCATTTGTAACGCTTGGGCCCACTGCCCAAGGCTCTAGTAGAGTTTCAGGAATGAAGACTGTCCCCATAGACCACCACTAGCCTTAACTACGCGCTTTTTCCTCATTCACGTGCATGCCAGGATCAACTTCCCGACAGGTCACCCATCTCAGTACTACTCCAAGTTGAGCACGCTTAACTATGGAGTTCTTAGTGATGGGCTCCCGGAAAAGGAGGTGCACCTTGGTGATATGGGTAGTCCAATCATTCCTTTTAAGATCTTCTTATCCAAGGCCTCAAATCATGGGACGTTACAAGCTTGGTCTTCTTCCATCTGGTCTACTTCCTCGTACACATGTTGCTCCTCATACCCTTGGTTCTGTTCTTGATCAAGGTTGCTGAAGGGTATCGGGTTAGGGTCAGGGACCTCATGAGTGGTCTCTTCGGGCCTCTTTCTCTTCTTAGAGGATTCACCATCATGGTTCTTCTTCCTCTTCTCTGAAGACCCCTTTCCTTTGCGGGGAGGCCAAGCACTCCTAGCTGGGTTCCCAGTGCCCTCGGGAATAGCAACAGTCTTGGTACGAGCCATCTACATAAGCATAACAAACAGACCTTTAATTTATCATTAAACTAATTATACTTATGTCGATGATGTCTCATTACATATTTTTTATTAGTTTAGTGGAGGATTCCTTAATCCTTAACTTACTTGCCCATACCACATGAGGGTGAGGAAGAGAGAGAAAACCCTAACTCTTAAAATCCTTAATAGAATATGTGATGAGAAGGGATGAATAAGATAAGAAAGTCCTAAAGGTATCTTATTTCGATTCATACCCTAAGACTTTAGCTAGGCAGTCACACGGATCCGAGAGTCCTCATATTCTGACTAGCAGTGCGGAGGAAAATATTGCCAGCCCTCGATCGTGATCCTTTTCTAGACACCTCCATCTTTCGGATAGTCCTCTAATAACTCCCTTGGGTTCTATGGAGTTTATAAAATTTAATAATTATTAATGGTTAAGTGAGGAATATTGGCTCTGATACCAAATGTTACGACCCCACCTTCCGGTAACCCCCAATCAAGGGAGACCGATAGGTCAAATCTGCACACATAATTTCCAGATCAAAGGTTCGGCAATTAACCAAGACCAACTATTAAATTTTAACAGACCAAACTAGAAAGTTGTAATAAATAAAATTTTGCATACCTTTGGAAAATTTGGATTTCTAAACATCTATCCAAAACTGGGACTAATCTAACTAATCCTCCTGGAACTCTAATTCATGTATTTCACAATATGACGAATTATTATTTGTCCTTTTGGTTTTGTACCTAAAACGTCGACAAACAAAACGTCGGTCAGCCAAAGTTGGTATGTGGGGGAGACAATAATCGTGCAATTATTCCTAATAATGTATTGCAATCAAGTACAGTTTAACAAACAATTTTACAGTTTAAATATAGCTACGCGATCCATGTATATCATATCCCCATTATACCCCTCATGATCCCACCTAACATGTGAATCAGTTTCTAGGGTTGAGTCACATGGCACTACCCATAGGTAGCCCACTCCTTAACTCATGGCATGCTAAGAGTCTCCTGGCGCTACACAAGAGTAGCCCAGTTTCTAACTCATGATAGCCTAGACCTTACTCTAGGTTATCCTTTTTAGCCTTTGTATAGCCACAGGGATGGACTCAGATCTAAGCCAGCTGTTTGTATACATTTATAGTGATAGTCATATTCACTCTATAGTTGCATGAAATAAAAGCATCCAACAGTTAATTTCAAGCAACCGATAAAGCCTCGACAAACCCTCGGAAAACTAACTCGGAATATTCATAAGCGTAACCACATACATGTATTTGTAGATTTGGATACAGAATCAACTATGTAGAGAGAGGAAATCTAAACAAGCAAGAAAAGTGCACAGAAACCCTAAAATGAAAGTACAAGTTTCCTTTTATTAATATTTACCCAATTTCATCATTTTCCTTAGGGTTTCTATTCCAATTTTAGGGTTTCCTTGGAAATTAGGGTTTTGCCTTCATTCTTAGTTATTAAGAACCCTAATTCATCAAATCTACTTAAAACCTATAAATTCTCTCATTTTAATATTCCTAATAGTCTTAGGATCATTATTTAGTAATTTACTTCCTTAATCTGAAATATCATGGTTTTCCTCTTCTTTTACCCCAATTAGGGTTTCCATATATATATTATTATTCATTTATGGATTAAAACCCTAAATTAGGCAACATTGCATACAAAATGGATGAGAACTCTATATTACTAATCAACAGGTTAAAACTTATCAATTTAACCTATTAATCTTCAAAGATACAACCTTTATATACAATTAGGGTTTTCTAATTACTTTTTAATACATACTTCCACTAAATTAAGGTACTTTTGTAAAACGAAATAGAACCAGGTGCTCAAATTATTTTTATCAGGTTCCCTTTATTTTCCTACACAACTTTCATGTATAAAGTTTCTTCATATGAGATTCCTAGCGATCTCTATTAATTTTGCAAGGAAAAAACTATTTTCTTGATTATTCGATGAGAGAAGGGATTTTACCGAATTTCTGTGATCGTTGGATCGGTGTGCCAATTGTCCCGGCTTGATCTGACGCTCCACGTCAAATTCCTCCACTAACTGAGTTGTGCACCCTGCTCCTTCTTCTGGCCCCTTGGATCCTACTTGAGTCCACGATGGACTCTGATCTAACGATCCCTGTCGAAGCGCCTTGACTTATCCGGTCGTCTCCTTGCACCGTCAGATCTCACAAAGGATCACCGTGATCCCCAATCGAACGATGATTCTACGTCGTCTCCTTTCTTCATCCGCTGCTAGAGCCACGGCGGCGCCAAGGCGGTGCCCTCGCCGGTGAGAATCCAATCGAGAGAGAGAGGGTTCGAAGACCTAAGGACCTACCGCCAGGGTTCGTGAGGGTGAGGGGAAACAGGTGAGGTCCTATTTATAGTACGTGGAGGCTTCCTTAGGGTTTCTTCAACCATGCCACCGCCCTTTCCTTTGGCCTAATTGGGCGATTCATGTAGAAGCTTCCAAAGATCGATAAACTAGGGTTGGGAGAGTTCGTCTCTCTCTCCCGAACTCATTGGGAAAGTTTCTAAGATCACACACCCACTGGATTGCGAGAAAAGCTATGGGGAAAATCCCCCTGTAACCATGCTACAGTCCGCATTCAACTGGAACTCTAGACGATGAGCGGTGTGCGTTGGATTAAGATCCAACGGCCCTCATCACGCCCGATCTAGCAAAAAGGAAATCAGTTTCCTAATTTTCGAGATAAATTCCAAAATTAAGGATAACTTGAAAATTTGATAACTCTTAAATCTTATTTCCTTTTTTATTCAAATTTTAAGGGAAACTCGTTCATACTTTTATCTCTCATCATGCAAAAATTTAAGTCATTATCTAAAGAAAATAAGCCCTTTTCTTCAGTTTCAAGTTATCACTTATTTATTCATATTTTCCACATATCTCCTATTCCTTTTGCCATTATGTAATTATCTTGAGTTCCTTGAACCCCAAGGAACCTTTATATCACAAAATTCTATTTTGTAAAATATCCTTTAACCTTTTAATCATTTTTATTTATTTTCTTATGTATTCCTTTATCCAATTGAATTCCTTTTTCATTTCTTTTTCTTTTTCTTTCAATTGGGCTTAATGGCCAATAAGGCCCACTAAGAAAGCATACAAGGTTGTCATACATGAAATTCATTCAAATCAACTCATCAAATCAATCATTGATTTTATTTATATTTTTAAAAGAGATTTTCAAATCTCATTACATGCTTTAGAAAATGGGGTTATAACAATCACACTTAAATTGTACAAGTTTGGCATAAGAATGCATAGATCATGAAGCTATGGTGACCACCAATTAACACATTAGAGTTTAAATCAATCATTAGTAAGTATATTCTGTCATTATATTAATCATTCAAGATATGATAACATGATTATACATTATTCTCTACTTACATTAGGGTTAGGCTTGTCAAGGTAGGTTACATTGAAGTTATGGTTCAGCAATTATTCACAAACCTTAACCCACAACATCCCCATATTGTCTTGGATTCATAAGACACAACACCATCATCACAATATTCCATACCATTCTCAAGTATGCATCTACACATAACTCAAGATGTAACCATCAGTTTATAGAATGCTAGGGTTCAACCACAAAAGAGAGTACTCCATGATTGTATTTGTCATTCAAGGACTATTCATAACCACTTACCAACATTTGGTTATATTAAAACTAGGTATAACAATCTATACCTCATTAGGGTTACATATCAACACAATATGGCCATTATACCTTCCATTCATATGAGTGAAAAGGTAAGACTACCTTATTAAGTGTAACCCTCCATTGGTTCCATCATCATTCAACCCATATCACTGTACCACAACATCACCCAGAACCATTCGATGTTGAAAAGGTAAGACCATTGGTTATTTACATAAGTAAACACCTTAACAAACCATATGTAAAGCCATTGAGTTTTGACCTAGATAGAGTCACTGTTAAACTCTAAACATCCCTTATTTAATAACATAAAAGGGGAACCATAGATTTTGGGGTTAAACTCCATCATTAGTTGTATATTTTAAGCAAGTCATCATGTCAACAATCAAGTTCCTTAAATTTATCACATGAGAGAAACAATAAAATTGTGATTATTAGAACTCACATACAATACTTATATGTTTCAATCCAAACCATTGGATGTTGAATCATCCAATCTCAACCATTGGATTAAATCTATTATTCAAAACTATTAGATGAAGAAGTGTTAGATCCTAACCATTAGATTAGGTTTATATTTTAAAACCACCATTTGGAGTATAGGTCTAACCCTTGAATAATTTGACCCAAGAAACTATTAGGTTAGGGATTAATTGAAGCTACATCTAAATCCTTGACTCACCACTAGTTGTGGTGACCTGATCTACCATTGGTTGTGACATCTTAGGTCACCGTCAGTTGATAGGATCAACACTATATTCATTTAACACCATCGAATATTAAGCTAATGTCATTATTGATTGATAACATCATTAGAGAATCAAACCATTTCTCATTGAGACTCTAAGAGAGCCTAAGACTGACCTAAGGTGTGACTATCAGTTCACACCATCATTCATCACCCTTGGTCACCACCTTCGGTTGTTATGAAGACCACACCATCGGGTCATGTGTTTAGAGAAGAAAACAACCTAGAAACCCTAATATGGATCATCGGTTGATAGGTGCTTAGCACCATAGTTGGTGACACCAACCTGAACTAAGTCATATCCTTTACTTAGGAAGAAAATGTACATGATTACAGGTTCATCTATAACTGGAAACAAAATAGGAAACACCATAAAAATTGAAATCTCAAACAAGCTTACCTTCTTAATGCTTAAACTACCATTTTTAAGCAAGGACATGAACTAACAAGCTTATAGTAAAACTCGCCTCTACTGAGAAGAAAAAACTTCTAGTAGAAAGAAACTTGAGAAGGCAAGAAAACCCAAGTTTCAGATCTGAACTCGGCCAAGTAGGCACTTTTCTCCACAAAGAAGCAAAACCCTAGAAGAAGAAGCAAGAAAGGTAGAATCTTGAGTTCTAGATCAACTTCTACCATAGAAAAACAACGTTCTGGCCTGGAGAAAGGTAGGAGGAAGAAAAATAGAGAAAGAAGGGGATACTTACTTGTTTAGTTCAATATCACCAAGAAGGAGTTTTAGAAACCCTAAAGGAAGCAAATCTTAACCCTAGATGCTTCTACCAAGAAGATCCACACCTTCTTCTTACTTGGACAGTAGATCCACAGACAAACAAATGAGGGACAATGATGTTAGTAGGAGGGAAGTGGTAGAAAGCAAGTTTCATTTGGGAGCTTAAGGATAGATATATAAATCTTAGAGGATAAGGTAGAGAAGAAGCATGAGGTGTACAAGTAGCTCCCCATGTGTCCATGGCCTTAAACTATTAAGGATATATAAGCAAACACACAAAAATCTGCCCCAACATTCATGGAGACCTTCTTAGGCACAATTTGTTGAATTTCCAAGCCAAACAAATAAACCATTGGTTGGTAGCTCCTAAAGGTAGCTCATCCATAAAGGGGTAAACCCTAAAATACCCTTGAAGAAAACACCTCCAAGCCAAGGTACAATTGAGCACCCCATGGCTCAAAAATATCAAGAATGATAAGAGAACATTAAAGGACCATAATTCAAGTGACAAATTGCAAATAAACCTCTCAATTGGGTAAGTTGCATAAAAGTCCAAAATGTGCATAAAATTGCATAACTTGCACAATCAATGTCCAAATTGGACCAAATTTGAAACTTTCACTTGTCACATGATACCAAAAGATATTGCAAGGTTATATTAGGGTTATAAGAATTCAATTATGGTAATTAATCATGTTCAACCATTTAACCAAGGTTAGGGGTCTCACAGATATGATTCCATTTCCACTGTAGTATAGGTAATGGTTGTAAAGTCCCTGCAGGTTTCTGATGCCCAGCCTTCACCTACTAACACACAAGACACTTTGCCACGAACTCAGATATGTCACGCTTCAAACCAGGCCACCAATAAATATCTTTCATATTGTGGTCATCTTGGTACTGCCTGGATGCATAGCTTACATCAAAGAGTGAGCCTCTTCCAGAACCAACTTCCTCAAATTATCAACATCAGGAACCACCGCTCTACCATGGTAACACACTATCCCATCTTCTGACTTGTGGAATCCATCACGCTTCTCACTACCAAAGTCTACTTGGATCTTTCGTATCATAGTATCACCCCATTATGCATCTTTAATCTACTATCTCATTATAGGTTTCACTTATAACTGAGCAAATAAGCCTACCAACAAGGAGACCTCCAACTTCACATTAATCTGGAGAAGAGACACCAACATGTCTCACTTATGGCATACCAAGGAACACAATTGTGCCTTATCAATAGATAATGACGAAGAAGACTTCCTGCTCAAAGCATCTACCACCACATTTACCTTCTCTAGATGGTAGTCTATGGTGCAGTCATAATCTTTGATTAACTCCATGCAGTGTCGCCTACCACATATTCAGCTCCTATTTCGAGAAGATGTATTATAGATTCTTGTGGTCAGTGAAGATCTGACACTTCTCGCCATAAAGGTAGTGTATCCAAAACTTCAAAGCATGGACCACAATTCTAAGCTCCAGATCATGCATCAGGTAGATCTCTTCATGTTTCTTGTGCTACCACAAACCGAAAGAAATCACGTTCTTGTCTTGCATTAGCACACAACCCAAGCCATGCTTTGACGCATCACAAAAGATGATATACCCTTTTCCTTGCTCATGTAGAACCAACAATGGTGCATTGGTCAGCTTCTCCTTCATAATTTGGAAAGAACACTGACACCTACCATCCCAGGAAAATGACACACCTTTTCTCATCAGCTTCGTTAGGGGTGACGCCACAATACTGAAGTTCTTGATGAACCTCCTGTAATTGCCTACCATGACTAGGAAACTATGAACCTTCGTCAGTGTCTTAGGTTGCTCCCATTCTAGCACTGACTGAGCTTTCTTAGGATCCACATGAACGCCTTCAGCAGATATCACATGCCCGAGAAAAGACACTTCTTTCAGCCAGAACTCACACTTGCCAAACTTGGCATACAACTTGTGCTGTCTCAACAAGGTCAACGCCTGTCATATATGTTGCTCATGTTGTTGTCTGTCTTGGGAGTATATCAGGATGTCATCGATGAACACAAGCATGAAACAATAAAGATAAGGTTGAAACACGTTGTTCATAAGATCCGTGAACATTTTTGGTGCATTGGTTAGCCAAACGACATAACCATGAACTCGTAGTGACCAGACCTAGTCCTAGAAGCTAACTTGGGTATTTCATCTACCTTGATCTGCAACTAATGGTATCCTGACCTCAGATCTATCTTTGAGAAAACTACAGCACTCCTCAACTGATCAAATAGGTCATCTATCCATGGCAAGTGATACTTGTTCTTGATCGTCACCTTATCAATTATCGATAATTGATGCACAACCTCATGGATTTTTCATTCTTCTTAACAAGCAACATGGGAGCACCCCCAGGGGAAGTGCTCGGTCTAACAAAGCCCTTCTCTCAATTGGTGCCATCATGTACAGTGTTTGTGTTATCGAATGTGTACCAAGAACCAGATTGATCTTAAATTCAATCTCTCGAGGTGGGGGAAACCAGGAAACACATCCTCAAACTCACGAATAATGGGCACCTCTTGGATACGAGGATTCCTCACCTTGGTATCCACCACATGTGCTAGAAAAGCCACACAACCTTGCCTCATCAGCCTCTTTGATGTCACTGTTGACACCAAACACATTGGGAAAATCTTTCTGTCTCCTTGGAGGGTCCACGAAATACCACTTTCAAAGAACATAGCCACTTTGGAGCTATAGTCCAAGACTACCTGATACTTCTCCAAGGTATCCATTCCAAGGATCACATTGAATTTGTGCATTTCAAGTGGTATAAGGTCCACTCAAATGTTGTGTTCTGAGAAAGAAGAACGCAAGATGGACACACCTCCCGCAACTTGGTGAAACCAACCTAAGGGGTTTCTAAGCAAAGACTATCAGATCTACGACTAATAGGCAAAGAATAGCTAGCTATCACTTCTCTGGTGATAAAAGAGTGTGTTGCACCTAGGTCAACCAAAACATATATAAAGCAGGAAGAAAACAAATCAGAATGAAATAACTCCATCTAACTTGTTATGAATTGTGGGTTGACTACTCCCTCCGGTTGACTCATAGCATAGAATCGAGTCATCGCACATGGTTGCCCCCATCATCTATTGGCCTGCCTAGATGAACCAACCTGTGACGCCTGACTGCGTCCTCTGCCACCACTATTGCTAAATTGTCACTGTTGCGACCCTTGTTGACTCTGTCTTGGTTGTTGCGTCACCTCTTCATCCTTCAATGAGCAAAACATCCTCATATTCCCTTGATGTCCACACCTATAATAGGTCCTCATGTCAAACTAGGCCCTAGATGGCCTTGTCACTAAAACTGATGCCACATTATGAGCTCTTGTTGGTAGAAAGTTACATCCTTTGTTCTTGCTTAGTGACCACTGAGAATAAATCACTGACCTCTATTGTGACTGAGGTGTTGAAAATCTAGGCTTCTTGAAGCCTCCAGAAAACTATTCCTGAAACTGTGCTGGTCTCTTCTTAGCGTTAGCTTCATGGTTCTCTATCATCGACCGCTCAATCTGCCTCACGAACTCCACAAACGTTGCAAACTGTTCTCTGTTCTCCAAAGATGGTACCATCGCCGTTATCTATAAGCTCAAACCTTTCTCAAAATGTCGGATCCTCTCCTTATCCATTGTATCCATGTGAGGACAAAACATCAACAACTCCATGAACTTGGCCTCATACTCATCGATCATCGTAGGTCCCTGCCAGATCTTCTCAAACCGTGAGATCTTCTCATCCAAATATGTCTTTGGGAAGTATCGACTCACAAACTCTTGCCAAAACTCCTCCCAATCGATCACCAGTCTGGGTCTTTTCTCCTCCTCGATGGCCCACCAATGGCCAACACTGCCCTTCAACAGGTACATTGTGTGCTTGACGTTATCCTATTTCGAGATGTTGAGGATCTTAAAGGCCTTTTCCAATTTGGTTAGCCACATATCTACACCCACTGGGTCTTCCGTACAGACGTACTCTATTGCCCCCACATGCATTAACCTCTCAAAGGTCTTCCCAAAACCCTGGGATTCCGCATTGGGGACAACTGCCCTTGCTTGGGGTACGTGCATTCTATCCACCATATGCATCATCATGGCCATGAACTATCCAAACATGGACTAAAAAGTGGGATTGGCCATATTTTTTGAGTCAAACGGAGGCATCTCAGACACTCTATCTACCCTGGACTGCCTCCTGGCACCAACTCCTAGTGCAGAACACTACTCTCAGCATGTTCTTCGTGTTCTCCATACATATCTTTTATTTCTTATGCATAAGCAAAAGTTGTAATCATATATACTGGATACACAAGAACATACACAACCCTAGTGCTATGTCCTTGTAGACTCAATGAACCTAGAGATATGTTACCAACCTTTTGATGTGACAACCCGATGCCATACGAGCAAGATTACTCAAAACTATAGCGTAGAATTATCATTAAACGTTCAGATTACCAAAAAATACGGTAAATTAAAATTGATTTTATATAACCACAAAGTTGGATCACATTACATAGAAGTCCACAAATTGTGCCACCTATATCACATATCATACCATAAAATTATATACATCATTGTACAATGGTCATTTTTCCACAAGCTTGTTACAGAAGATAACATGTTCATATATATAAGTCGTACATGTACAACCATGGCATACTGCCAAAAACCTCGTATTGATGTACAACATCTAAAAAACACCCCAAGACCTGAGAGTATAGGGATGACACCCATGACTCTACTACAAAACACTAGTAGCATATCCAACCTTCAACAGCTACTGCTCTTCCTCAACTGCACGATCTCTACCGTGTCATGCACAACCACCTAAAAGATGTGGAAACCCATGGGGTGAGACCAACATCCCAGCAAGAGATATAACTCTCTGCCAACAACTATTGCTAACAAATACAAATATATAGCAGGAAAGTAATATTATTAATAGGATGAGCAGATTTAGTTAAATGAATACTTTAAACTGATAACACGGATTAAGTAGTTTAAGCAGCTACAAACTGATATGTAGAACATCATATACTTTTTGAAGGAATATGAAGAACATTTATAAAAGATAACAGCTAAGAAGTATAAGAAACAAGACAAGGGGGTCATCCAATGTGAATCGTGTTTTAGACCCTAAGCAATTATATTACACGGTTGTATTACATATTTTATTATGCCCTATGGAGATGAGGTAAAGCACTCATACTCCAACTGACCACTACTAAGTCAAAATCATTGCCATACAAGATCTAGGAGATCCGAACTCCTATGATCTTCCACACCCTCAGTCAGTCTGAGTCTGCTACAGTGACATATAGAGTCAAACTGCAAATCAGCCTAGTCTGTCTTGGTATATAGGCACAACACTAGAAAACTGAGAGACGAATGTAGTCATTCTCCCACAAGGGTATGATCGCAACCATCCATGTCAACATATCATCTGATATACGACCTCAACCATTCCCCCACCAAGGCATCACCATAGCCATCCTTAAAAACATGTAACTATGTATGCAAGGATGTATCCTTAATTTGCACCCCCGCATACTCAACAATATGCGCTCTGAATTTCCCTTAGGAATTACTCACTTCACCATCCAGCAAGTACTGACACTAAAGATGGATCTATGGATCAGGGCAACTACTTGATTAATTAAGCCAATTGGGTATCTTTTAATGCATCAATCAAGTTACAACGTACAAGCCATAGACAAATTCTACAAAGATAGGGGCAGATTACAAAGTCATAAGATATAGAATGTGTTAAGCATAAAGCTAATCATATCATCACATGATACTATCTCACTGCCTTATACCACAACATCACCATTATCATATCATAATGGAATAACTTTCTCTCATCACTTCACTAGAGGACATCACCTCAAACTAGGCGCAAAGCCTCTGCCAGGTCATAAGACCCAATCGCATAGTTCCTATATAACATCATTATATTTTCATGCCTCATCAAGGCTCATAATCATCACCTTGTTTCACATTATAGATACCATAGAAACCATAGGATATGATGTTCATTCAACCTGCAACATTAGGGTTACACAAATAGGAAAGAGATGATACTTTATTGCATGTTATTCATTCGAGCAAGCCTAAGCAATTACATCACACGCCTGAATTAGGGTTAGGGTTTCTCATACATCACTTAGCATCATACCCTATGGTACACCATTCCCACATTCTTGGAACACATAGACCAAACGTCCTCATGACCAACCAAGCATTCAAAACAACAATATGTATCGACCATACAAGGTGCACCACCTCTAACGATCACTAGGCATTGGCTTCCCTAACATCCACTAGGGTTAAGTCATCGGCAGCGACCAACCCTCATGACACATGTAGCGACCAAATAATTCAAACAAATGTAGCGACCATCCTGATTAGGGTTAGGGTTTGTTGTGATAAAACCCCCATAGAGATCATAGTCCAGAAGGTCATTGCGACCAAACAAAGCCATCCTATGTAGCGACCACCCTCAACATTATAGGCGTTGCGAGTGCAACAAAACTCACCCAAATGTAGCGACCTCAAGAGGTTACTCTGTATGTAGAGACCACAACACACTTCAACCATCACATAACGACCAAGACATCAGGAAAAACATTGCGTCTATGAAAGGCTAACAAACCATAGCGATCAACATCCAAACGTAGCGACCAAACCAGGTTATGAAGCATAGTGACCACAAGGAAGTATCCCACATGTAGGGACCAATCAAACCATAACGCCCATCACAGATCATAGAGACCCTAAGCAACAAGAGAAACATGGCTTCAAAAATAGAAGTATAATTTTAGGGAAACCAAAGTGTCACCAAGATATAACTCCATGAAGATGATGATCATCAAAACCCTAAAACAACCATCATCAAGATAAAAAAAGAAACCATTCCATGAGAGATGAAACCAAGCGTTAGGCTCATGCATGTGAGAAACAAAAGCTCCTTCTAACATGTGATAGTCAAATCATAAACATGGTGATAAAACCAACATTCAAGATGTGTGTGAGAACCATCAACTCCATCATCTACTAGGTTTCGGGTGCATGAATTAGGGTTTAGAAGAAAGATCTAATCTACACAAGATTACTACATAATCGTAAACC
Organism: Alisma plantago-aquatica; assembly: GCA_963693085.1. Lineage (NCBI taxonomy): Eukaryota > Viridiplantae > Streptophyta > Magnoliopsida > Alismatales > Alismataceae > Alisma > Alisma plantago-aquatica. Next base: position 587,379,517 of record OY856415.1, read on the forward strand.
CTAAAACATGGTATCGTCATCAAGCATCATATAATCACATTTTAGAGATAAGATTACATGCATGCAAGATCAAGTGCAACAATAGAATAGGGGAAGTTATATAACCCACGTTGAGGTGAAGACTAACTTCAAAAGCCACGAAGCTCCAACAGAGAGAAGAAATGTCAAGCTTGGATCAACTCCAAATCCATTCAAGATCACCTCAAGAGAAGAAGAGAAAACCAAGTTCAAAGAAAACTAAAAGAGAAGAGGGTACAAACCCTAGGCTAAAAAAGAAAGAGAAAGAGGATATCTTCGTCTCACTCAGGTACTACCATGGAGAACCATGGATTCAAGCTCTATTGGAGAGAAGTTCCTCAAGAAAACCACCATGAAGAACCATAGTCTTGGCCAAGAGAAAAAAGAAAGGGTAGGGTTTCAAGGAAAATGAGATCAAGAAAGATAAACCACTTGCCAAGATCAAGGATCACCAAGAACGACAACAAGGGAGATGATCAAAACGTAGATCACCACATGCAAAGGTTCGACCTTCTTCTTCAAGCTCAAGAACCACCAAGCACAAGGGTCGATCTCAAGTAAGAAGAGAGAAAAAAGAGAGATATAAAAGGTTACTTGCATGTGAAAGAAGGGGTATAAGTACCCAAGGATACGAGAGAGGTAAAGGGATATGAGGTGTCAAGATACTAGAGCCACACATGGCACTTATCCCTCAAACACCTCGGCCATGCAAGCACTCTAGATATGCATTAAATAAAGGTTGCTAAAACCTAGGTAGTGTAGCAACCACTTGTTCCACTACACCCTTTTGGTCAAACAAAACCAAGGTTTGACATGGTAGAGACAGCTACCCATGTCAACCAAAGCAACTGGTCGCTACAACATCAACACAAGCAAAAGCTAGCGACCAAAATCAATAGCAAAGCACATTGGTCGCTACAAGCTCAACCAAGAGAAGCACTTTGGTCGAAACACTCTCTAAGACTCAAAGCACATCAGGCGCTACTCAAAAGGATCATCAACATGGTCGACACCATCATCAACTCATGCATCCATGCTAACCATGCAAATCCTAGCATCAACACACATGATGCCACCTCATCAACCAAGGTCCAACAAGGTGCCCCTATGCATCATTCTCTCTGTCATGATGCTAAGGCACAAGAGGCACATCCAACATGTGACAAATTTCAAGATAAACTCTCAACATGGGTAAATTGCAACTTGGTCCAAAACAAGCACGCATAAAGCATAACTAGCTCAAACATCATGCAAAATGGACCAAACTGAAAACATAATTGTGTCACATGTTATTTAGGTGCATCACATGATTAGATTAATGTTTAAGCATCTTTTTAAGCAAAGCAAGTAAGATCAATCACTAATATATGTTAGGGGTTTTACAGACATCTGACTTATAGATCAAGTCATAAAATTTGTGGGAATATTCATCCACATAATTAGATCCATGTTGTAAATAAGATAGCTTGAGGCATAATTGTTGTTTGTAATTAATAGGAACAAAGAAGGACCCCATATCAATTTCATGTTTGTCCATGTGTTGATATGGCACAATGTATGCATTCATTTCCACCAAGTAAGTGCAGTGCCATAGAGTTTGGTTCCTGCATACCCGATCTTACGATTATATGCAAAGTCCTACCAATCATAGAATAATCCATGTCATGGGCCCAATCATTGAATACATCAGGGTTACCATTGTCATGGAATTCTGGAGTAGGTATTCTAGTCGGGGAGGAGCTTCTGTATATGGTATACATCATGGTGGAGGTTGTTCTTCCATGTACTCAATCAAGACACACATATCTTGCTTCAAGGGTTCTAAACAATCAAACCATTGATCATGGCCTGCCATGAGGTCTTCAAATTCTTCAACTTTGGCTTGGTGATCTTCATTACACACCATGGTGTGTGTTGATGGATTGTCTCATAACTTTGGAAGTGTATCTCACCCCCTTGACCCATGGATCCAACTCATCATGGGGATAAAAGTGGAATCTGGGAATTTCTAAGTGTTGTGGATTGCTCAAATTATGTGCAAGGAGGAAGGTAAATTACCAATATTTTATTTTTCTTGGCCATCCCCACACAATTGTACCATATAATAATCAGGCAGGGAACTGTCGTCCATCTAAAATAGTGGGGGATGGTGATGACAACTAGTGATTGGGATCAATTCAAGGCGAGAGGGAATAGAAACCAACACAAAAGAGAGAGGGAAATGCACAGAGTCCCTAGGTGAGAAATCATATGAGAAACATCTCTCATGTGCAGCTTGATTAACATGATGAGTGTGTGGTTTGGTGCCTTCTGGTTGGGGATCGAGGGTAACGAGTGTATGGGGAAGATCGCGATCAATATTACATGTGAATAGGAGTGATAGACTACTAGAAGAATACATATAGACTATGGCTATAAGTTTTGGATTGGACATTGGATGAGATGTTGATGGTTGCATATTCACCTAGCTTTTTACAGCCATCAATAGCCTGGTAGGTGGCTGTGTAGGAAAGTCCACCAACACCGTCCACCATTGAGATCATAATAGGGGAACCACTAAGGGGATCATAAAGGAGCTCAATTCATTCTTGGTTGATGTTGTGTTTGGTATGCACTGAATGAAGTAGAAGGGAAGAAAATAGATGGGAGGGGAGGGGAAGGGAAGGGAGGGGCGGGGACACTTATATTAGTCTATTTGGTTAGCATCAGGATTGGAGGGGAAGGAGAGCATAAAAATAATGTAAATTAAAAAAATATGGTGATGTGGAACGCTAATGATATAAAAAATGGGGACTATTAATTTTTATTCATATACATAGTGGCCAATGTTATCAAGACCAGACTAGTCATCAAACAAGTGAGACTAATAGTTTTGGATTGACTAGTTCAACCTATGGTCAAACCGGTTCAACTCATAACATAAAAATGTATATAGAATAATATTAATATGTAAAAATATAGACAATATCGAAAGAATATGAGATAGTCCAACTATGATGAAGATATAAGTACGATTCTTGGAACCCACATTAAAGTCATAACCTCATACATTACAAAATACTAATGTTTTACAAAATTCATTAACACAATAAAATCCTAAACATAATTAGGCCCATTTACATCTGATAGGGAAAATTCTTGTGAGAGTTGGAGTTGGGAATCAAGGGTGTGGGTTTTTTATTTGTGCTTGTGCCCAAAAATGGGTCATGTGTTGAGAGGTTGGAAGGAAATTATATTCACCCACTCATTGGATGAGACTCATTGGCCGAGACACAAGTTCTGGTTAATCAAACCAGTGTAACTGGTTAAGCTGTGGACCTGGTAGTTTTAACTGGTTGGACCGATGTTACCATGTTTAGATAGTAATCAAACATTTAGGGTTTCCTATTCACCGTTTTATTGGTCATATTGGACATTGCAATTGAATTTTGATAACACTCATGTGGCTATAAAAGTAGTTCTACTAACATCTTTGCATTTGCAGCAAACTTTTCATCCACGTATTTATGTACTTCCCACCACAATCTACCAAATTTCCTTTAATTATTGATCCTTCTTTTACTTTTTTACTTTGTATCACAATTTCCAACTTTTCAATTTTGCTAACAAAAAATATGAACTTTTAAGTTTCCTTCTAAACTTGACACAAAAAAATATTTTTTATTTAAATTTTCCCTCTAATATTTTAAATAATCCTCCAACATTTCATGTATGTCTTCAGGTGACATAGAAAATACATGACATACTATATTTTCCATACTCGCACCAGTTGTGGGCTATTTTTCTCATCATATTATTTATATTTTTGCTCTCGTGTATCATATTTCACTCCAACCTTTATAATATATTTCTTACCAAATCTTTCCTCTTCCTTGTCTCCATTCCTATTTGGTGAGGAGAAAATGGGAGAAAATGGTTGAAAATGCACTTAATTCTTTCTTCTTCACTTCCTTCCCTTCCCCTCCCTTTTCCATTATTTTATACAACCAAACAACTCATATCTTGACCCCTCCCTTCCCATCCCTTCCATTCTCCACATACCAAACAAATCCTAACTATTTCATCAATATAACTTTTTATATATTATATCTATACCACTATAAAAAGAGGGAGTTTGTTGAATAAATTACAAAGAATGCAGCTAGTCAATTAGATTAATCCTTTTAAAAATGTTGTTCTCTCCTTGACTCACTCTCTTCTCTCCCATTTTGGAGATTTTTTGACATTTACTAACTCTTTTCCTTTCCCCCAAAACCACCAAACCCACCACCCCCTCTACTCCCACCGTATCCACATTACCTCCATAATTTTGAATTATCTTTCTCTCCCCATTCCGTTACAACTCATCTTAAACTTATTCTTCTAAATCTTACCTTGATTACAAACATAACAACTCTCTATTTCCTACTCCACCTCTACCAATGAAACATTTCTCCATTTATAGCAACTTTGTTACCCCCCTCCTTTTAGAAACTTCCTTCATATCCCTTCCTCTCACTCTGCTCCCTTGGCAACCCCATTAATAATCTTTATCATATTATCAATGAGAAAATATTCTTCTTTCTCTTTCTAATATAAGTTGCATCTTCATCCCACACATGCCTCCACAACATATATTTCTATCTCGAATATCTTTCCTCTATCTGTTTATTTATCTATCTTTCCCATATTGCCACCTTCTTTAAATTTCATCCCATTTGCATACGAGTAACAAATTATCCTCTCTTAACCCACCAACACAACTACTCCCTATAAGTTCCCTCACGCAAGCGTAATTTTTTTTTAATTCTGCCTCTCACATGATTGTGATTCTCCACCTTTTCCACAACCCTCATTGTCATATCTTACCACTTAGACGTGGGTGAGACGTGGCAAAAAGTTACTTGGTTGAGGAAGTAGAATGCCCTCTAATGATCCACATACAATATTCCCTTTTGTGTCCCATTTGTACGACGTGGAAATTATTGCATCTAGAAGACCATGATGTTGTGATGGATATCTTGATCATGACATGATAAGAGAATAACTATGATATTGATGTAGTTTTGATTGCTCATGACATGAAGGTGAAGAACTAGTACATAACTGACCTTTAGTGTCGGTTATTTAAGGCCTTTAGTGTCGGTTTCTAAGCGACACCTATGTGGGCGACGCTAAAAGCCCAACTGTTACACGTCGGTTCCAAAACCCTTCGCGTCCCACCGAAAAATGCGCCAGCAGGGGACTATAGGCGTCGGTTATTAGATAAGAAACCGACACCATATACCTTCACGCCACAGAAAGGGTGCCATCTGGGGCACTATCAACGTCGGTTTATTAGTAATAATTGACGCCATATTACCCCCAGCATGGCCGTGGTGTCTGGTCCGCTGCCATGGCCGTGCTGGCTAGCACGGCCGTGGTGTCATCACCGACATCCTACGGCCGTGGTGTCTGGCCTCATATAGGCGTCGGTTATTAGCTAAGAAACTGACGCCATATACCCCAGTACGGTCGTGGTGTTAAGGCAATAGACGTCGGTTATGAGTAGGAAAACCGACACTGTAACTATGTGGCGTCGGTTTTATATAAATAATCGACGCCTATTTTATGTTTTTTTTCTATCAGTCTGCAGACTTGCTGTGGCTGATCGCAGGATGAGAAACCTACAGTTCAGTTATGAACTGTAGGTTCTACGACATCCGTTGATATCAGCCAACAACAGGCTACAAATCTACAAAATTAACAACAAAAATATTCACACATTTAGCAACCTGCAGTTCCATTTGATTTTCACACATTTAGAAACATTCATGTAGCTAGCAATCTGTAGTTCTATTTATTTTCACATTCACACATGTAGAAACATTCATATAGCAACCAACAGTTTCATTCATTTTCACTCAGACAAATGTAGAAACATCCAGACATGTAGAAACATTCACACATATATTATAATTTAGAAATTCATTTACAAAATATAATTCTTTAATCATTATTCGCTATCAACATCCCAATTATATTTTAAAACCCCCACTACTTGTATGGTTGTTGTCCATTCTTCTCTTACTTCATTTAATTCTCCCGTCGCATAGGGAGCATGTACTTCTGGTAAGGCATTTCCTGTAGTGTGGTCAGTTTTAAATACCTGTAAAGAAAATGATGTATATATATAATTAATGAGATATAAATAAGATTGATATATTTCATATTATCTAATGAAACTATATAATACCTCAGGAATGGTATCGATGTCTACTTCGGCATATTTGATAAGCATGTGCATAAATCGCATCACATAGTATGCACATGCCCATCCGTTGTCTTGTGTAGCACATTATAAATTCAAACATACAAAATATTAAAAAATACAACTAATTAAGCATTGTTCACATAAATAATATATACATATATTGCAGTCGGGAACTTACTTTCATGTTCTTCCAAATTATTGGCTGGTTCTTTTTTGTGGGGACCTTTCCTCCAGCCTTTTTGAACTCATCTAAACCCCTACATATTAATGTAACACAGTACATTGCATAATTAAATAGTAATGTAATAACATATGTTAACGGATATGAAAATGAAATATTTCTCACCGGAATAATGCCATTTTCATTTTGTGTCCATATTTTGAATTCAATTTACTCCCCTTAGGATCTAGATAAAAGACAGTGAACGTCTCAGGGACAATAACTAGTAACTCCCAATACATACCACTAGAGGTAAAAAATTTAAAAATTAATAACTCAAAATCCACAATAAAAATGTAATTTTCTTAAGTCCAAATTATAATAAGCAAAGTAAACTTACTCTACATTGAATGGAGCTATTATCACCGTCTTCTTATTTTGAGAAAAATTTGTAAAAGCCTCACAGCAGTATTGTTGAACTGACGGAGGGTCTTTAGCTACTAGACTAATCAAAGATGGAATCAAAAATCTTACATGTTCGAATGCAAAATCTGCACATATCTTGTGTAAGTAGCTGCAAAATATGTATTAATTATGCATGCATTAATAAATAAGAAACCAGATCACCAGATCCTACACAAGGTATATGGATGTATAAAGAAGATCTCACCTTATCCATAGTTCTATCACAGATGTATTTAGCCAATCATATCGAAACAACTCCAAAATATCTTATATAAATAGGTTGCTTTCGTATGATTGACCTGCAGCATCTGAATCTATAGAAATAGTTATAGGGCAATTTATATCATGTTTGCCTAACCATATTGCCATACCCCTACAGTTAGGACCTAACGGGACAGGTAGGTCATGTGGAACCCAACTGGGTAATGTAGGAGGTGGAGGTGGAGGCCTAGATGTTGTGGGTGTCTTCTTTTTAACTTGTATATATATAATTTCAGATCAACTGACATCATATATACACACTAATAATTTAACGTAATGTAAATTTACCATACAGTTTCAGTAAAGAGGACATCAGCTTTTAGCCACAATATCACTTCGCCATCTGCCTCACCAAGCGTTTCACAATCTGGGTGGGCATATGGCAATGGAAGATCCATCCACTTGAAGAATATATGTACCGGGCTCACACGAATCCAACCAGCTGGTAATGGAGACCTGTGAAACATTTCCCCTGGTAGGGATGGGTAAGATGACGCCTCTACAACGACATATTCTTTACTTTTTAGACGGCATGGCTTCAACCCCTACAAATTTTTGTGTAAAGAATGTTATATACATATATACATATCATCTTTTTTTGAAACGACTACAATTTCATATATACATATCATATTGAAAACATATCATCTTGAATTAAAAAACTAGTTACTATGTCATAAAAATACTTACATCGGATGTGCTAGGTGGTGGGTCTACAGGATTACTCCCAACCTCTGTAGTAGGAGTAGAGCGGGATGCCGTAATAGGTACTGTCTGCTGAGTGGCAGTCTGAGATGCCTGCCACTTTTTCAGTGCTTCTTTGAGTTTCCTATCAACTAGCTTATCTACCTATACATGGATAAAAGAAACGTTAGCTACTAATTATTGAATTCTCTATTACAGTAACATTATAAAGAAAGAATATGTTACCTCTTCTTATGAAAGTCCCACTTTTGGGACATGTTTGCGATGGGATGGCCCAAAAAAAGCTTTGTTTCCCACACCAGTTCCTGCAGCCCTAACACGTCCAAGATGCTCTGGGTTACTCAAAGCAACTGTCAATTCATCCCTTGTGCCCTCAAGGATGAACTTGCCTTGTTTCCTCAGCTCGTGCAGCTCCCGCTAATCGCCAAAACAAAAATTTGTAATTAAGTAAACACCACAAATAATCAATATTCGAATGATTGCTGTAAGAGTTGTATTTTACCATTTTTGCAGCTGCCTCAGCAGTTGCGGGCTTCCTTATTTCTCCCTTCTTATTTTGCCTCCCAGCTATCCAGACATCATGGTGAGGCAGAGGTGTACTACCTATAGTAGAGGACTCCTGAGTAGCAGCAGACTGAGCAGTAGCCTCAGACTGTAGTCTTTGGCGAATGCCTGCATACCCCTTTGGACCCATTGTGTGGTCATGCACATTCAGTGCACGCCTTGATTTTTGTGCCTCACTGAGGGCCTAGTTAGTATGCACATTAATGATTTGGTTAGTAACAGTAAATGTTAATCTTGAATAGGTGAATACAACATATATTAATGAGATTGGGACTGACACCTAATACCTTGAATTCATCAGTTTGTCTTGAAGCAACAAAAGCATCCCATTCTTCTTTGTCTAGGAAGTTCCACTGTTCAGTGGTTGTCTTCTTCCTCTTGTCACCTTCTTTTATGTATTCTCGGGTGAGATTTGTCCTATAGTTCCTTAAGACTCTCCCACAGCGTTGCATCACGCATTTATAATGCAACTTTTCATCCAATTCAAATATACTCTGCAAAATAGAATTGCTATTAACTAGTATCCAACAAATTAGTAATCTACAAAATAGAATTTCAAATTAATAATAACTCGCGCATAAATCCTTCCATATTACGTCTTTCTTCTCCTTAGGAACTTTATGCCAAGAATCTATCTTACAACTGTAATGGCTACGAGTAACATACCCAAGATATGAAACAAACGAATTGCGATTCACACCATATGCATTTCCTGCATTATCAAAATCCACAACAAGTTTGGGTCCATTGCCCTTTTGCACTATTAACTTCTTCATCATAGTGATGCCCCTTCTCTTGTCAACTTTTTGGTGCTACTGGTCAAGTGCCTCAAGTGCTTCAGATGGTACATGTGCATCATCAACCTAAAATTTGACAAAATAAACACATTTACAAGATATAACTATAAATGGACATATAGATATAAATATATGATATATTTTTAAAACTTACATTGTGAGGCAGCGCATTGATGTCCTCACCCTCACAGTAATCATCAGCACGGTCATCAGGAGAATGCTCAGCCATCTAAAAATTCACATTCACATTGTAAAGTTCACATTGTAAAGTAATTCAAATTGTAAAGCTCACTTTGTAAAGTTCACATTCACATTGTAAAGTAATTCACATTGTAAAGTTCACATTATAAAGTAATTCACATTGTAAAATTCACATTGTAAAGTTCACATTCACATTGTAAAGTTCACATTCAGAAAAATAAAACATATAAAAAATATAAACATGCCTCTAATATTGCGATTTTTTATCAATTAACAATCCTTCATTGTGATCTCCGCGCACATACAAGTCATCATTAGCTTCAATATTTGCTGGTGTTGGCAACCCAACTGAGAATGGACTGGAGTCATCATACTTATCATAGTATTGTTCTTCATCTATAGGATCTTTAATGAACTGTCTTTTACCATGAAGAAAAACCGACCATTTATCATTTGCAGGATCATCGATATAAAATACTTCTTTCGCCTATGATGCCAATATGAATGGTTCACCCTTCTTGCCAATCTTTTCAAAGTTCACTAAAGTGAAACCCAATTCATCCACTATAACTCCTTTGGTGTTATCAACCCAATTACATTTGAAGAGCGGAATTCTGAAATCTATGTAGTCAAACTCCCATATGTCTTCAATGACACCGTAATATGACATTTTAGCTTCACGTGGACTCTTATCCTTTGCACTTGCAAAAAACATAGTCGATGCTTGAAGGGTGACCCCACTATTTTGGATGACACTCTTATCATCTTGGCACTTTTTGTAATATGTGAATCCATTAATGTCATACCCTTCATAAGACATAATAGTCAATTTTGGTTTAAAGGTGAGGCATTTGATAGTTTCAGTAATATCATCTGGTGTTTGAGATAGTTAATGTAAGACTTTATCTTCAAACCACTTAATAAATGTCTTGTTATGCTCTCTAGCAAGCCACATTGTATTGGCTCGAGGATATTGTCTCTTGATGAAATTGGTATGTTCCTTGATATAAACGTTCACTTCGTCCATGTTGTGTAAAATATACAAGTGACCTTGTTCCAACAGCTCACGGATGATTACTTTCACACGTGATCCCAAAATTCCTTTGCCAAATTGCTCGTCAATATTCTTGTCATTATCAGGAGTGTCATTACCACTGAGAAAGTCATTGCAAAAATCCATAACCTCTCTCGCCACATAACCCTCAATAATACTCCCTTCGGGTCGATAACGGTTTTGAACATCACTTTTAAAAATGCTCATGTATCGTTCAAAGGGATACATCCAATGCAAGAAAACTGGTTCCAACATTTTCACTTCCCTAGTCAAGTGGACAACAAGATGTACCATGATATCAAAGAACGACAGAGGAAAATACATCTTAAGATGACATAGTGTAACAACCACTTCTCTTTGCAATTTATCGAGAGTATCAGGGTCAATAACTTTGTTGCACATACTGTTGAAAAAGAAACAAAGTCTGGTGATTGCAAACCTTACATGCTTCGGCAATATAGATCTAATTGCCACAGGCAATATTTGTTGCATTAGAGTGTGACAATCATGAGATTTAAGACCTATCAACTTCAGATCTTTTATTGATACCAATCTACGGATGTTGGATGAGTAACCCTGTGGCACCTTAACATTTACCAAACATTCACAAAAAGCTTTCTTCTCCTTTCTAGACAATGTGCAACAAGCGGGAGGTAAGTATGTTCTCCGATTTTCCATTTCACGAAATTCTGTTAATTCTGACCTTATTCCCATTTCACGTAGGTCCAATCTAGATTTTATCCCATCTTTAGTCTTACCTGGTATATTCAACAAAGTACCAATGACACTATCACAGACATTTTTCTCAACGTGCATGACATTGATACAATGCCTGACTATCAAAGAACTCCAATAAGGAAGATCCCAAAATATTGACTTCTTCTTGAATAAAGATTTGTCACTCCGTGTGGCCATAGTACATTGTGATCTCTTACCAAATTCATTGACAAAGTCTTTTACTCTTTCATAAACAACCTCCCCTGGTATAGGTTTAGGTGCACTCCGTTCCTCATTCAATCCATTGAATGCTTTGCGCTTCCTACGATACAGATAGAATTTTGTAAGAAATCTTCGATGACCGAGATATACAGTCTTACCGCCATGTTTTAGTCTTATTGAATTAGTGTTCTCTTCACATCTAGGACACGCTTTAGCTCCTTTGACACTATATCCAGACAAATTCCCATATGCTGGAAAGTCATTAATAGTGCAAAACAACATAGCATGCAAACGAAATGTCTCTCTTCATGAAGCATCATAGGTCATCACACCTTCACCCCAGAGTTTCTTTAAGTCATCAATCAGAGGTTCAAGATAAACATCGATGTCATTTCCAGGTTGTTTAGGGCCCGATATCAACAACGACAGCATTACGTACTTATTTTTCATACACAGCCAGGGAGGAAGATTGTATATAACAAGCATGACTGGCCAAGTGCTATGTTGGCTACTCAATGTCCCGTACGGATTCATCCCATCTGTACAAAGCCCAAGTCTTAGGTTCCTTACTTCTTCACCAAATTCAGGATACAATAGATCAATCTTCTTCCACTGTGGGGAATCAGACGCATGTCGTAGGATCCCATCATTATTTTTCTTAACATATGCATGCCACCTCAAATTCTTCGCATCTATCGGATTGGCAAACAAGTGTTGAAATCGTGATATTATAGGTAGATACCACATCACCTTGGCAGGAGAACCAGTTTTGGACTCCCCCGAAGTCGTCAATTTATACCGTGACGCACCACATTTTGGACAATCTTTCAAATCCACATAGTCCTTTTGAAATAATACACAATCATTCGGGCATGTGTGTATCTTCTTGGCATCCATTCCCATTGGGCACAACAATTTCTTTACCTGGTATGTTGAGATTGGCAGCTTATTTCCTTCAGGAAGCATTTCTTTCAACAAAGACAACAATGACGTGAAGCTTTTGTCGCTCCATCTATTGTTATATTTTAGCTTATACAATCTCAACACAGCGCTAAGCTTCATAAACTTAGTACAACCTGTGTATAATGATATCTCAGCATCATGCACAATGTTTATAAAAATGGGAGGTGAATCGGTGTGCTCTACCCCACAACTATCCAGCATCGCATCAACGATGTCTACTGGAACTGGTTCATTCACATCTACGTCATTGTAGGCAATTTCTTCTTCCACACAAGCACTGCTATCGACATCCACCAGTTTCGGGTTTAAAATCTCTCCATGCCAGTGCCATTATGTATAGCCTTGTATAATCCCATTGCACATGACATGACTTTTGATTTCGTCTCACCAGTGCTGACTTTCAAGTTGTTACCGCAATGCCTACATGGACAGTAGAACCTATCTCTAGGTTGTTTCCTATGTTCCTCGGCAAATCTAATAAACTGGTCAAGACCAAAAATAAACTCTGGGGTGCAGCGATTGCGAATGGACATCCATTGTTACGACCTCACCTCCCGATAACCCCCAATCAAGGGAGACTGAGAGGTCGAAGCCTCACCCATGACTTCCGGATCAAAGGTTTGGCAATTAACCAAGAATAATTATCAAATTTTAACATACTATACTGAAAGCTGTAAGAAAATAAATTTTTGCATACCTTTAGAAAACTTGAATCTCACACCAATACTAATCTATCTAATCCTCCTTTGCACTTTAATTCTCATTTAGTATCACATGTACCACTTTACTGTTTGTTCTTTTCATTGTACCTAAAACGCCGACAAACAAAACGTCGGTCAGCCATAGCTGGTATGTGGGGGAAACAATAAACATGCAACTATGATAACAATGTAATCATTCAATTAATCATTTAACAACCAAGATTACGTTTTAGATATAACTCTGCGATCCAAGAGTACCCTATCCTCTGTGTTGTCCCCATTAAACCCCACATGATCCACCTATAAGTGAACCAGTTTCTAGGGTTGATTCACATGGCACTACTCGTAAGTAGACCACTCCTTAACTCGGGGTATGCTAAAGAGTCTTATGGCACTACACGTAGGTATCCCAGTTTCTAACTCACGGTAACCTAGACCTTGCTCTAGGATTACCCCTTTTTTAGCCCTTTCAAAGTAACATAGGTGGACCCGGATCTAGCCAGTTATATATGCACATTTATAGTGATAATCATAGTCACTTTATAGTTGCATGAAATAAATAAACATCCAACAGTTTAGTTGCATTCAATGCGATTAAACATCTGGAAATCCATCGGGAAACTAAAGCGGTTATTCATAATCGTAACCATATACCTGATTTGATGAGTCATGCAGATTATTCAACATTTACTTCATGTATATACAATCAAGCCAATCAATAGATCCAAGCAAGTAATTCAATCATCACATATTTCTTGGACCAATCTGGAGATGCCACGTAGCCAACTCCATGCATGTGCTAGATTTGGAAAATATAATGATTTGACCATATTGCCCTTGCGTAAGTGGGTTGAGTCTTCATCCATTGGGAGGGTATATCAGTCCAATGTCCAGAGGTCATCTTCAACCTCTGGATCGCAAACTGCAGCCGCCCTAGTTGCGCTTGGCGGGGTTCCTCCCTTCTCCTCTGGGCCCGATGACCCCCAGAGAGGCTCCCACTGCCTCCAGCGTGCTCCTATGAATGTGAAGGAGCCGATGGGTCACGGCTGAGACGACCAAAAATGCTTCCCCACCTCTGCAACTTGCGGACGGCCTTCTGCTCTTCTGCGGCCGTCGTGCAAGAGCTGGGGCTCGGGAAGGATGGATGAGCTCTTCTGAGACGTCATGGGACATCGTGCTTCCCTTGTATCCTTCTTTGCAGCCTTATATCTCTGCAATCATGGAGCTTCTCATAGGTTAGGGTTTATACGATGGAAGAACAAGAAGAAGACGAGAGAGAGGGAGAGGGACGTGAGATTTCTCTTGGATTCGTCCAACAGTACCACCCTTGATATAGAGGAGGACACCCACACCCTAACGTGCTTGCCTATGAAGAGAACAAGGCTCTTCCTTATTAGGAAACCTCGTTTCCCATAATAGAGAACAAAACCTCTCTCTTAATTAATTCCTTGTTTCCTCTTGATCCTTGGTCATTAAGAAATTCGAAATTCCTCTTTCTTATCCTCTTTATTCTTTCTCTTTAATCCATTAGAACGAATTTCTATTTTCTTTTAATAGAAATTACTTCCTTTTTCATAATTCCACCAAAAACATTAATGAAGTATCATATTATCTTTTCTTTTGCCAATTTTGGCATTTTCTCTTTCCTCTTCCTTCATTGGGGCTCCTTGTACCTCAAGAAACTATATTATTTTGAAATTACTTTTTAAGGATACTTATTATCCTTCTAGATACATCTATATGCATTATTTCACATTATCTTGTTTATTTCTTATTAAAATAATTCTTTTTGAGTATTTCTCCTTATTTCTCTTTTATTTTCCTCATTGGTATTCCTTTTATCATTAGAAATCTCATGGATACAAAAATTCCCCAAAAAAATCTCATTTATGTCTCTTTCCACTCATTTTCCACATTTTATCATTATTTTCCAATTTATTTCTTAATAAAGAAATACTTAATTAAACTTTTCTTTTCTTATTGCTCTCTTTTTTGGAACCTTGGACTCCTTGGTACCCAAGGAACCCAAGAGGCACGAAATCCTCTTTGGATTTGCCTTCTAGAGATTTCTACATATTTCTTTTCTTAAAAATTCAATTATCCATTTACTATTTGAATTTCATTGTTATTTGGGCCCAATAGCCAATAAAGCCCACAAAGCAACCAATCAAGGCTATTGTGAACGAAATCCATTCATTTGAATCAAATTATCTCATTATCTGTTCAAATATCTTTAACATGTGAAATTACATTTCTCGTCAAATGAACCCAAAATTTGGGGTTGTAACATCCTTCCCCTCTTATAGGAATTTTGTCCTCAAAATTCTACCAAGCAAACAAACAATTCAGGATAAGACTTTTCCATTTCCATCATTGGCCCCTATGTGGATTTATCGTACTCATGGCGCATCCAAAGAACCTTTATCATCACATATTCTTTTCTCTGAATTCTTTCATCCTGGTGTCTATAAACTACACAGGTGACTCAGACCATTTCAGCCTCCCTTGGGGCTCACTAGGTTCATTGCTCAGCACATGGTCGGGGTACCTCACATAGTGCTCTAAATTGGGCACATGGAAAACATCACATGTTACTTTATCCTGAGGGGTAAGGTCAAACTTAACCTTCTCCACCAAACCAGGTCATAAAAACCCATGTGTCGGGGACTCAACTCTCTTAGTCATAACTCAGAGGGGTCGGATTTTCATGTCACACATTCTCCCACAGTGGACTGCATGTCAGTCTACTTTGCATCTTCTCATGACTTTCGTCATCTCTAGGCTCCTTTCATCCATTACATGATCAAAGCGACTTCATCTACATACACTGTGGTCCTTTTCTAACCATCATGTGGTCCTTTCACCAACATCACCTTACTGAAGTGGTGACCGACACAACCTCCCTTACAGAGCTTCTTATAAAACCCGACACTAGATATGGTGCTCATTGTCACATCTTTCATAGGACAAGAACTATCTTTAGATATCACCTTGTACGAGCACACATGCTCTCATCAGACCCTTTAGTCTGGATTATACTAACCATTAGTTAGGGGTGATAAACTATACTAACATCGAGTCCTTCATGCACCTACTTCCATCTTTTGGAAGGAAACCTTTAGGTCAAACTCAAGAACCTTTGAACTCGCTTCATAGTTGAACCATCTCTCTCATGGGTAGTTCAACCAGATCTGTCCCTTGACAGAACTCTTTCTTTCTCAGTTCATCTAGGTAAGGCGAACTACCATAACCCCTATTACATCTTGACCTTCCCTGATCCAAGGGAGACTTACAACATCCCTTGTGATGAACTCCCTTTCCCTTTCGGGGACTTTTTATCCTTTATATCAATGCACTGGGTTACTGGTATTCATCCTTTACCCTTGGCTTGCATGGCCATATCCCACATGCAACTTTATCTTAGGTACCTAAAGTACCACTGTCAATCATTATCTTCGTAATACCACGGTATTAAGTCATGATCTCTTGTATTGTCATGATTCCTTAAGATAGATTCCTCCAAAACCCTAATTAAACCACTCTAGTCGGGGTTTCATCACCTTCTTTTCCAAAGAAGTGCATTTGAGGTTCTACCACCATCCTTTCATCGCATCAAGGGCTAGACTGGCTAACCAAACAACTCTTAATTTTTCAACATATCTTGCTACATCTGAGTGTTATCCACACACCTCTCCTTTCCAAACTTAGGGTTAGCCAAACAATCCCTTCTAGCTTCTAGTCAAACAAGTCAGATTTATCTCAACCAGAGCATCCAATACCACTTCACATCCTTGGTATTAGGTAACATTGAAGACATACACTTCCATGTGTTTCACTTATCATCTCACCTCAAACTCTATGTCTATCTTCATTAAGAACACTCTCTGATTTCATCATCATGGTGATCAACTCAACCTGGTAAAACTTGTAAGTTCTTTATATCTCATGATAAAAACATCCTCATAAGGTGACTACCCCATTTCTCTTAGTGTTTGCAAACATCCATGTATCTTTCACTTTACCAGGGTAGGTTATCTTCTCTATCCCCATTTCTCATGGCGATGTTCCAATCTACATCATCTCTTATCCCTGGGTGTATGGCATGCGTAATGTCCTATCTCTCACCCCCATAATAAGAGGAAATAAGCATTTGGCTGCAGTCCAAATACAGAGTTCTTCCTGTTCCTAGAGTAGAGATGGTACATCCCACCTTGTCAATACACCTTTACATCTAAGTTGCAACGTGCCACATATGTCTCTACATCACCGACATCATGATATCAAACTAGTCTTGAACCTACTGAGGTTTATATCCTTGGTCATCTCCTCTAGGTCTATAGGGTACCGACTCTTTTGGGGTCATCCCTCTTCCCTCATACATCAAGAGAGTGCCCTACTCATCTGCCCTTTGGGTCCCATGAGTTCATGAAGGTGATCAATCTCCTAACCCATGGCCCTCAGACAATGATAGCTGTTACCTCCCGACCCTATGGTCATGCGCAATTGGGGAATTAGGCAACTCCTACTTTCATCGGTCTTATCCCTACCTGACCCTAGGATAGACTTAGGATTCTCCATTACAGAACATGTTCACTTAGAACCTTACCCAAGTCTTCATCATCTCTCTTTCTACATTCATGGGCTGGCTCTCATCCTTCATAGGGATCATGGCAACCTTCCTACCTTGGTCAAGCCCCCTATCGGTTACCTCCATGTTAACACATTCATATGCAATTAGAGATGGATATCTATGGGTCTACAGGTTCATGTACTTTTCACTTAGCTTCTCAAGATCCTATGAGACCTCTTTAGGTTACCTTAAACCAACCAAAAAGACACACACCCTACCAAAGGGATCCCTCTCCCAGGATGGGAGGAAAACTATCTCTTGACAACAAGGTCACAAAAGCTTTTAGGTCTAGGGTTTACATCCACATGAGCTTACTTAACCCCTACCAGGCATTAGGCACAAGCAGATCACCTACTGAACCATGCTAGGTCATACTTGTCCTCTTCCCTCAATGATGGGTCAAGATCATACCTTTCTTTATCATCAACCTAGCTGTGAGGGGTTCATCAAACACACCTTAAACTTAAGGGGCTTCTCTTTTCCTCTATTCGTGAGGATTACCATGCTCGCTTCTATAGGAACTCAACTTCTCATCATGAGCCTTAGGTACACCACTTCCCCTCTTAGGCCTAGGAACCCTAGGTTCACTGCATGCTCTATCTCTTAACTACGAACCAAGCATGAAAAAGGCATTACATGTACTCCTTGTCATCCTTCAACTCAAGCAACACTTAGAGTTGGGTCCTCCTAAGGACAACCAACAAGGTACAGGACCTCATAACCTGTTACTAAACCTTTCTAGGTCTAAGGAACTCTTTTTCCTACCTCAGAAGGTAAACACCTATACTGTAGGCACATAGGCACCAGATGCTTCATCTTCACTCCCTAGGGTTTGGTCCCTCTAAAGGCAACCAAGATATCATCAACTTTCAGGGATCGATCATGAGGCAACCAATATCATCCAATGTTCTGGGTTTTAGGCTTCCAACCTTCTTCCTAGGTTTCCTGCTCTCTCTAGAGCTAACCCTACATCCAACCTCACCATTAGAAGTCCTCTCTTCATGAAGGATCAACCTCCAAAGCATTCTCTACATGGGTGAAGCCTAGGTTCGAACTTATGGTTTCTCAAGATCATCCATAACCCTTTATGCTCCATCATGATTCCTTATCCAGGGTTTCATCCTACCGTCAGCACTATGACGTGCCCTAGGTTCCAGCTATGCCCTACTTGCACAAGCCCATAGGGTTTCTATGGTCCTTCACTATCATCATCATCTAAGGAGCTATCCTTTACCCTAACATGCACGACCCTTCCCAGGATTGGGTTGCCAAAGGTGCTAGGTAACCCATGGATCATATGGTATCCCAAAGGCATGTCCTTTTAAACACCTGGTCAAACTGATCTCTCTCTAACCTTCACTTAGGGTTAGGGTTAGTATCATCCTCCGAGGATGTGCCAGGTCTCTACTTGAAATGGAGATCTTTATCTCCAAGACTAACTTATCCTCCTATCAAGAAGGTCTAGCCTCAGGATTCTTCTGAGGACACGACAACTTATGTCATACGACCTAAGCATGTATCTATTATTTATTTTGCGCTTAATCTATTAAGCTTATGTCCATGACATCTTGTTTACATGCCTTTCATTAATTTAGTGGAGGATTCCTTAAACCTTATTAACCTTACCCATACCTCAGGAGGGTGAGGAGAAGAAAGAAAACCCTAATCCTTTATGTCCTTATCAGAATTTTGTGATGAGAAGGGATGAATAAGATGAGAAGTCCTAAAGGTATCTTATTTCGATTCATACCCTAAGACTTTGGCCAGGAAGTCACACGAATCCGGGAGTCCTCGTATTCCGACTAGCGGTGCGGAGGAAAATCTTGCCAGCCTTCGGTCGTGATCCTTTTCTAGACACCTATATCTTTCGGATACTCCTCTAATAACTCCCTCGGTTCTATGGAGTTTGTAAAATTTAATAATTATAAATGGTTAACTGGGGAACCTACGCTCTGATACCAAATGGTATGACCTCACCTCCCGATAACCCCCAATTAAGGGAGATCGAGAGGTCGAAGCCGCACCCATGACTTCCGGATCAAAGGTTCGGCAATTAACCAAGAATAATTATCAAATTTTAACATACTATACTGAAAGCTGTAAGAAAATAAATTTTTACATACCTTTTGAAACTTGGATCTCACACCAATACTAATCTATCTAATCCTCCTTTGCACTTTAATTCTCATTTAGTATCACATGTGCCACTTTAGTGTTTGTTCTTTTCATTATACCTAAAACGCCGACAAACAAAACGTCGGTCAGCCATAGCTGGTATGTGGGGGAAACAATAAACATGCAACTATGATAACAATGTAATCATTCAATTTATCATTTAACAACCAAGATTACATTTTAGATATAACTTCGCGATCCAAGAGTACCCTATCCTCTGTGTTGTCCCCATTAAACCCCTCATGATCCACCTATAAGTGAACCAGTTTCTAGGGTTGAGTCACATGGCACTACTCGTAAGTAGACCACTCCTTAACTCGTGGTATGCTAAAGAGTCTCATGGCACTACACGTAGGTAGCCCAGTTTCTAACTCACGGTAACCTAGACCTTGCTCTAGGATTACCCCTTTTTTAGCCCTTTCAAAGTAACAGAGGTGGACCCGAATCTAGCCAATTATATATGCACATTTATAGTGATAATCATAGTCACTTTATAGTTGCATGAAATAAATAAACATCCAACAGTTTAGTTGCATTCAATGCGATTAAACATCCGGGAATCCATCGGGAAACTAAAGTGGTTATTCATAATCGTAACCACATACCTGATTTGATGAGTCATGCAGATTATTCAACATTTACTTCATGTATATACAATCATGCCAATCAACATATCCAAGCAAGTAATTCAATCATCACATATTTCTTGAACCAATCTGGAGATGCCACATAGCCAACTCCATGCAAGCGCTAGATTTGGAAAATATAATGATTTGACCATATTGCCCTTGCGTAAGTGGGTTGAGTCTTCATCCATTGGGAGGGTATATCGGTCCAATGTCCAGAGGTCATCTTCAACCTCTGGATCACGAACTGCAGCCGCCCTAGCTGCACTTGGCGGGGTTCCTCCCTTCTCCTCTGGGCCCGATGACCCCCAGAGAGGCTCCCACTGCCTCCGGCGTGCTCCTGTGAATGTGAAGGAGCCGCTGGGTCACGGCCGAGACGACCAAAAACGCTTCCCCACCTCTGCAACTTGCGGAAGGCCTACTGCTCTTCTGCGGCCGCCGTGCAAGAGCTGGGGCTCGGGAAGGATGGCTGAGCTCTTCTGAGACGTCATGGGACATCGTGCTTCCCTTGTATCCTTCTTTGCAGCCTTATATCTCTGCAATCATGGAGCTTCTCATAGGTTAGGGTTTATACGATGGAAGAACAAGAAGAAGACTAGAGAGAGGGAGAGGGACGTGAGATTTCTCTTGGATTCGTCTAACAGTACCACCCTTTATATAGAGGAGGACACCCACACCCTAATGTGCTTGCCTATGAAGAGAACAAGGCTCTTCCTTATTAGGAAACCTCGTTTCCCATAATAGAGAACAAAACCTCTCTCTTAATTAATTCCTTGTTTCCTCTTGATCCTTGGTCATTAACAAATTCGAAATTCCTCTTTCTTATCCTCTTTATTCTTGCTCTTTAATCCATTAGAACGAATTTCTATTTTCTTTTAATAGAAATTACTTCCTTTTTCATAATTCCACCAAAAACATTAATGAAGTATCATATTATCTTTTATTTTGCCAATTTTGGCATTTTCTCTTTCCTCTTCCTTCATTGGGGCTCCTTGTACCCCAAGAAACTATATTATTTCGAAATTACTTTTTAAGGATACTTATTATCCTTCTAGATACATCTATATGCATTATTTCACATTATCGTGTTTATTTCTTATTAAAATAATTCTTTTTGAGGATTTCTCCTTATTTCTCTTTTATTTTCCTCATTGGTATTCCTTTTATCATTAGAAATCTCATGGATACGAAAATTCCCCAAAAAATCTCATTTATGCCTCTTTCCACTCATTTTCCACATTTTATCATTATTTTCCAATTTATTTCTTAATAAAGAAATACTTAATTAAACTTTTCTTTTCTTATTGCTCTCTTTTTTGGAACCTTGGACTCCTTGGTACCCAAGGAACCCAAGAGGCATGAAATCCTCTTTGGATTTGCCTTCTAGAGATTTCTACATATTTCTTTTCTTAAAAATTCAATTATCCATTTACTATTTGAATTTCATTGTTATTTGGGCCCAATAGCCAATAAAGCCCACAAAGCAACCAATCAAGGCTATTGTGAACGAAATCCATTCATTTGAAGCAAATTATCTCATTATTTGTTCAAATATCTTTAACATGTGAAATTACATTTCTCGTCAAATGAACCCAAAATTTGGGGTTGTAACATCCATGATCTATTCATTCTATGATCAAAGAGAAAACAAGTATATATTACAACAAGATTAGGGTTAACAGATTAGACTTTTTGCATGGTTAAAACTTTAGGCCAACAATTACACGTGTACCACCTATCCCATTCTTGAACACCTAATCTCACTAGTAAGTGTATAATGTGTATTGGGTTTTCAAGAAAATTTCGGCAGCATTTCCCCGTATGTTCTCTAAGTACATATGTACTTAGAGAACATACAGGGAAATGCTGTCGAAATTTTCTTGAAAACCAAATACACATTATACACTTACGTCCTACATGAGATTAGGTGTTCAATAATAGTCCCAAACCGGGGACTATCCAAGATTTACTCCTAATGAGTAAATCTTGGACATGTTTCTAGGCCAACAATTACATGTGTTGTCATTCTTATATATAATAAATGTGTACCACCTATCCCATTCTTGAACACCAAATCTCACTAGTAAGTGTATGATGTGTATTGGGTTTTCAAGAAAATTTTGGCAGCATTTTCCCGTTGTTCTCTAAGTACATATGTACTTAGAGAACATACGGGGAAATGCTGCCAAAATTTTCTTGAAAACCAAATACACATTATACACTTACGTCCTACGTGAGATTAGGTGTTCAAGAATAGTCCCAAATCGGGGACTATCCAAGATTTACTCCTAATGAGTAAATATTGGATGGGTTTCTAGGCCAACAAATACATGTATGTTGTCATTCCAATACCTACAATCCTAGTTTCATCACAATTGATGTTAGTGTTTCATCACAATTTTAGGTATCATATAGAGTATGTAGATGTTAGGGTTTCATTATGCAATAGGAATTCATGTAGATGTTAGGGTTTCATCATGGAATAGACTAATCCAGATGTTAGGGTTTCATCATGAAATAGGGATTTCATCATATAATTGATTTAATCACAAATTCATAATTGATTTCATTTGAATATATACCCTCTTATTCTTCCTTCTCCCTCCTTACCAACAGCAACCACGGTCGTGTGGGCTGGCACGGTCGTGGTTGTGTTGGCCAACCACATGGCCATGTTGGGTAGCACGGCCGTGTGGTCGGCCAACACAGCCACGGCCGTGCCAGCCCACACGACCGTGGTTGTTGTTGGTAAGGAGAGGGAGAAGGAAGAAGAAGAGCAGGAGAACCAGTGATGAAGAAAGGAGGGCCTACTATTGGTAGCAGTGTGGAGACGGAAGCGGCGGTGAGCACACCAACGGCAGGAGACGGCGCGGAGGTAGGCGAGCAGAGAAGGAGAGGCGTCGGCGTCGAGCAGAGAAGGAGAGGGCGCCTGCGGCGAGAAGAGAAGGAGAAGTAGGCGGCGGTGGCGAGCAGTTGCAGCAGCAGTAGGAGGCGGCGCGGAGGCAGGCGGCAGGTGACGCAGCAGCAGGAGGCGGCGACGCAGCAAGGGTCGGGAATCGTCGGAGCAAAATTGATCTCAATGAAACAGAAGAAAGGGGGAAGATCGAGTTTGTTGTGCGTGGGGGCTATTAAGTTACTAAACGACGTCGGTTATTCATAACAACCGACACCTTTATTATTAAGTGTCGGTTATACAAAGACAACTGACACCCATATTGTAACTTTTGACGCAAATTTTATCTTCATTCAACGTCGGTTATTAGGTAAAACACCGACATTGTATCTGATACTTTGGCGCAATTTTTTTTGCTCGAAAAAATTGGATTTCGCGGGCTACTTTAGGCGTCGGTTGCTTTTCTTCAACTGACACTGAATGAAAAGCGATACCCGTGTCTGGCTGGTCTTCAAATATAGACGTCAGATTTCCTTATTAATCGACGTTGAATGTTAACAGTGCCGGTTTTACTAAAAAATAGACGCCTCTAAAAGCGACGTTGAACGTTGTTTCTGTAGTAGTGGAAGGTTGCTTTTATGGATCTTGAGCTCGTTGCTACTAGCCCATGGATTCCTCCAACAATGTGGCCAATGGGATGCAAGCGTTTAGACACCCATAGGGAATATTGGAGTAGCAATGGATGGAAGGGCGGACTAACAAATGAGATGAATAAATCTTAATCCTTTGTTTGTTGAAGCAATTCACCTCATTTCCCCAATTGCTTGTGATTTTTTAGACATTAATATCTTCTTCTACTTAAAATATCTATGTATGTGTGTAGTAGTGGAGGAGGGAGGGACTTGGTGTGATAGGGTCGTGGGGGTGGTCGTCATTTGATTACCATATGGTTCGATTGAAGATATCTATTTCTAGGAATAAAAAGGACAACTAGATGAGATTTCCTCTTTGAGATCGCAAAAGACTTCTTTAACTTCTTCGTTGATAACGTTGACTCTGATTTCACTAACCAAATGCTTACCATGGACATTCTCCCACATACATGTCCTATACGATAGAATCACATGCACACAACACAAAATGTCTTATTTCACCTACTCTACATTAGAGAATACCAATCACAATTGATGTTGGGGTGCTAGAGCAGAACAACAAAATATGGGTTTTCATGCAAGTTCTTATTGTAGTTTTTTTACATATATATGTAATTTCTTACTCATAATCATCATGCTCTTGAAATGAATGGCTATCAACATGCTTCATGGTCGACACCAGAAACACATCTCCATGTCTCAATGTCCTTTCCATTCTAACTGAAGCAAAGGCACTGGAATAGAGCCAAAGTTATCTTTAAATTAGGTATATTCCATATCTTAAATAAATGTCTAATAAAGATCATCATCTATCTTCTATTATATTTTCACACTCCAAGAAGGATACCACAAATTTCAAAGGTCCTTAGACATTTACTGTTACATCATACTTCTAGGTATTTGTAGATTGACATTCTTTTTTTATACAAGATTTGTAAGTATCACTAGTAATATCTATGTAGGGCCCTAAACTTGCTTAATGAGTTGAATAAGCTTAATTATCATAATTTAATTCTTATAACCCTAATATAACCTTGTTATATGCTTTGCAATCATAATACAAGATTAAGTTTCAAATTTGGTCCAATTTGGACATTGTTTGAGCAAGTTATGCAATTTTATGCACATTTTGGACTTTTCTGCAATTTACCCAATTGCGAGGTTTTCTTTGCAATTTATCACTTGCATTATGTTCCTTGGATATTCTCTCATCATTCTTGAGCTTTTTGATCCATGTTTAACCTATTTAATCCTTAGTTTGAATGTGTTTTCTCCAAGGGTATTTTAGGGTTTACCCCTTCATGGATGAGCTACCTTTAGTAGCTATCAACTAATGAATGATTTGTTTTGCTTGGAAATTCAAGAAACGAGGGATAAGAATGTATCTATGGACAGTTGGGGAGCTACTTGTGTGTGTGCTTGTATATTCTTAATAGTTTAAGGCCATGGACACTTGGAAAGATACTAGAACTTCAACTTTTTCTTTTTCTTTATCTTAAAGTTTCGTATACTTATCCCTAAGCACCAAAATGAGACATTTGATCTCCACCACTTCCCTCCTTCTACAAACCTCGTCCTCCCTCTGTGATGCTGCGAATTTCCTATCCAAAGAAGAAGAAATAGGGGATCTTCTTGGAAAAAGAATCTAGGGTTGCAATTGACTTCCTTTTAGGGTTTGAAAAGCTTCCTTCTAGTGATCTTGACCTAAAAGAGTAAGAATCCCCTTCTATCCTCCATTTATTTATTTTCTACCCTTCTTCCTAGATTTCTGTAGGTCAGAGACTTGCTGTTCCATGGCAGAAATTTCTCTAAAGCTCTAAAACCCTACCTTTCTTGCTCCTTATGCTTAGGGTTTGCTTATTTGATGAAGAAAGGTGCTAGATGGATGAGTTCACAGCTTATGCTTAGATTTCCTACCCTAATTTCTCTTGTTTTCTTATGTTTAGGAGTTTATATTCTAATTAGAGGCAAGTTTTATAAATTTCTCCACGTTTATTACTTACCATAAGCTTGCTAGCTCATGTTCTTGCTTGAAAATGATGATTCATTCACTAAAGAACTATGCTTGACTTGGATTTCGATTTTTATAATGTTACTTGTTCTGATTTCAGTTCTAGATGAACCTGTGATCATGTGTATGTTATTCCTAAGGTATAATATGACTTGGATCAGGTTGTTTTGACAACCTATGGTGCTAAGCACCTATCAACCAATGGTCAATTTTAGAGTTTAAAGCTGATTTCTTCTATAAACTCATGACCCGATAATGGTACCATTGCAACAACCCTATGGTGTTGTCTTCATGAAAACTGATGGTCAGCATAAAAGTAGTCATATGATGGTTACAATCTATTGTCACCCCCTTAGGTCAGTTTTTGGATCAATTAGAAGTTTAATGATCAACCATTAAGTACCCTACTGATGTTATCAATCAATGATGACATTAGCTTAATATTTGATGTTGATTAATGAATATAGTGTTGATCTGACAATCTATGGTGACTTAATTGTAACTAATAATGGTGGATCAGGTATCCAAAACCTATGGTGAGTTAATAATATAGTTGTAGCATCAATTAAAGCCTTAGACCAATGGTTTCTTGGGTCACTTGATGTAATGGTCGGACCTATACTGTAATTGATGGTTTTAACATATGAATTTGACCCAATGGTCAAGATCTAATGTTTATTCCTCCAATAAAGTGGAATGATGGCTAATGTAATATGTTGGTCCTAATAATGTGATTTATATGGTTTTCTTTATATGATCAACTTAAGGAGCTTACTTGTTGACAATGGATGGCTTGATTTAAATGAACAGTCAATTGTGGGTTTTACCCTACTCTCAATGGAACTTTTTGTGTTGTTAATCAAGGGATGTCTAGGGTGAAATGGTGACACTTTCTAGAGAACAAATCAAGGACTTCATATGTGGTTTATACAAGGTGTTTACTTATGTAAACAACCAATGGTCTTACCTTTTAAACATCCAATGGTTCTGGGTGACATTGTGGTATGGTGATATGGGTTGAATGATGATGGAACAAATGGAGGGTTACCCTTAATAAGGTAGTCTTACCTATTCACTCATATGAATAGAAGGTATGATAACCATATTGTTTTGATATGTAACCCTAATGAGGTATAGCTTGTTATACCTAGCTTTAATATAGCTACATGATGGCAATTGGGTGTGAATAGTCCTTGAATGACTAATACAATCATGGAGTACTCTGTTACTATTGTTGAAATCCTAGTATACTATAACCCAATGGTTACACCTTGATTTAGGTGTGGGTTCATACTTGAGAATAGTATGGAATGTGATGGTTATGCTTCACCTTATTCATCCATGATCCAATGGGGATGTCGTGACTCGTGAGTTAGGGTTTGGGGTATAAGTGTTGATTAATAACATTGATATAATTAATCATGTTGAACCTAACTCTAATGCAAATAGATAAAGATGAGTATTCATGTTCAACATTCTTATATGATGGAATGAGGGTGGAATAACCTCCTTAATATGATCATAACCTTAATATGTTAATTGGTGGTTATCATAGCCACATGGTTGATACTTTCTTATGCTAAACATGTGCATTATGAATATGATGAGGGTTAATCATATCTAGATTCTTTGCGTGTTGATGTAATAAAGGAATTTTCTTAATGTTAATATAACCATGCTATGATTGTTTATGAATATATCCTAGCTCATTAATGCAATATTGTGTTGATCTGGTGTATTATATGTAAGTGATGTTGTTGATCCAGTTTGTGGGACCAGTCGTCATTCCTGAAACTCTATTAGAGCCTTGGGCAGTGAGCCCGGGTGTTACAAATGGTAACAGATCCAATTCCCCTCCAGTAGGTGGGGCCCACATGGGCTTGTGGCATGCCAATCTTTGAGTCGTGTTGTCCACGCATGTTGGAAAAGGCTATCCAAGTTGATGGAGCTGCCCATGCACTGGTAGTGTCCAAGCATGTGGAAAGGGCTATCTGAGTTGATGGAGTCGCCCTTGCATTGGTAACTATGATCAGGAGCTGGGTGTACATGGGTCATTTGGGTCTACACTGAAATGGGGAAAAGATTGTGAGCCCATATAGTTCAGCCTTGACAAGAACGTCAAGAATCTAAGTGGGGGGGATTGTAACATCCTAGGATTTGAGGCCTTGGATAACATGATCTTAAAAGGAATGATTGGACTACCCATATCACCAAGGTGCACCTCCTTTTTCGGGAGCCCGTCACTAAAAAACTCCATAGTTAAGTGTGCTCAACTTGGAGTACTACTAGGATGGGTGACCAGTCGGGAATTTGACCTCATCTTGCACGTGAGTGAGGATAAAGTGCATAGTTAAGGCTAGTGGTGGTTTGTGGGGCCAGTCGTCATTTCTGAAACTCTACTAGAGCCTTGGGCAGTGGGCCCTAGCATTACACATATTGTTGAGTATGTGGGGGTGGTAGGTTGAGGATATATCCTTGTCATCCACAAAACAGATTGTGGAGGATGGCTATGGTCATGCCTCATACATCTGATGTGATTGAGAATGGTTGTGGTCGTGTCTCAGTGATTATTACATGATGTGATTAGAGGACAACTGTGGTTGTACCTCAGTGATTGGGTTTGAATACCCTAGATGCTAGTGCCATGACATGTACCAAGGTGGGCTAGTTACAGGACTATATGTCACTGTGGTGGCAGCTTTGACTGATATGTCACTGCCTTTTACTCGTACTGACCGAGGGGAAGAGATCTTAGGATAATGGCACTCCTAGATCTTGTACAGAACCAAATAGCCCTTCACAGGGGTCGGTTGGACTTTGAATGGTACAATTCAAAATCCCTAGGGCTTAATAAAAGATGTAATACAACCATGTAGCATATTTGTTTAGGGTTATGCATGACGTTTCACATTGGATGATAACCCTTATTTGTTATCTTTACATAAAGATGATTCTTAGTCTAATTAAGAGATAGCAGATATACTTATGTTGTGGATATGCTTAAGATTGTAGATGCGTACATACAGTAGCTATGCATATGTTGATAACTATATTGCTACTGCTGATTATAATCATGATGCTAGATATATCATGTTGTTAGTTATGTTTAGCATGCTAGCCATGCCTTTGTAACTAGAGATGCATATACTACTAATCATGCTTATCTAGATAGTTTTGCTTATGTTGTTAGCTCTTCTTATAATGTTGATATGTTCAACCAATTAGACATTCTCATGTTGTTAGCTATGCAATGTTACTAGACTTGCTCATGATGCTAGATATGCATATGCTACTGAATTGCTTATATTGTCAACAAGATAAACGATGATAGTCTGGCTAATCATTAGTACTGTTGATCTTATTTTTTATATCTAATTAAACTGCTTAACTATTTTATTACTTAAAAATGTTGTAATTAATAAATGTTGTTGGAGGTTATATCTCTTGCTGGGACATGTCCACATGTTTTTAGGTAATCGGAAGTTATGAAAACAAACATGTGGCAGCAAAGAGGAGCTATAGTAATGAATCTTTAAGAAAGTTGATTAGACATCTAGTGTGTCCTAGAGTCATCCATGTACTCTCAGGTCTGGGCAGGAAAAGTTTATATATGGTGTTTCAAACAAATCAGACTTTTGTTAGCATATTAATGCTTGTTTGTGTGGCATATACGAATATTTTTCTCCTATATATATATATATATATATATATTGTGGCTAAGGCAATAGAACAATTTGTATCAAATTCTTGGCATAGTATGGGTATAAGAAAGATGTTGGGATCTTATGCAAATGTTTCTGAGCGGGTGTTGACATTGAAATCGATTTTGATTTACCCATATTTTTGGGTATGTGATTAATTAGTGATAGATTATGTTTTATATTTTGAGTAATCTTGTTTAGTGTAATGGGTTCTCACAAGTTGGTATCAGACCTTTAGGTTCACTGAGTCTGTAGGGACACTAGGACTTAGGACTAGGATGATGTCAAAATTAGGAATATGACATAAAAATATGGAGCATACTGCCTAATCTCAGTATTTGGGTGCTCTAGCCAGGTATTCAATTATTGAAGAAAAGGTAAGTATGAAACTCTTAGATTGTTATCTTTCTGATTACTTTGATCAAGTAGTCATTTTGAGACAATCTAAAGAGCACAATGAATAAGAAATCATGGTATGAATATCTCAATCCTACCTTAAAGAAGATGAGAATTGCATCATTATCTATCAAAACTTGAATGTTTGGTAACTATAAGAGAAAGATACAACACCATGAAATCTAAATATGAATACAAATAAGGAAAAGAGGAGTTCTTGAGGATGTGATTCAAGAAGATAATAAAGTAAAATACAGATAAGTCTATGCTTAAAAAGTGATTCAAGGTATGAAATCCACATAAGATGGAGAGAACTTGAATGATAAGTATAAAATGAGAAGATACATGAGAAAAATGACAAAGGAATAAGGTGGAGCCTGAGTTAATCTTGGGCCAATCTATCTGTGTAAGAAAGTGTTAATGTAAAATAAGTATGGCGTTTGAAAGAAATTAAGGTAGATGATTCATGTTTAATGAAGAAAATGGGGAATATGAGTATTTACTTATTGATAAGTGGTTGAAAAACATAATAAAATAAGAGAACATACCCAAGTGTGATAAATAGTCATCAAGAAAGGAGTAATGAGATATGTTAATCATGATTATTCCTATGCTAATGGCAAGAAACTGGAAGTAAAAATGGTAAAATGATACATAAGAAGTTGTATCCTGTATAATGAAAATAGAATTGGTTACCTTTCTGCTAGTGACCCTTGAAAAATACTACTATGGTATGGGAAGTGTGTTTCCCTTTGTGTCTTTCGTTTCCAGGGCTTAGCTTTCAAGTGGATCATTGCAACTTGGTATGTGTGGATTCATTGTATACATGAGAGTGGATATCTTATTATAGTATAAGGTTGTTTGGACTATGGTTCCAAGATCATAAAGTTTGTGATGAGTTTACTTTTGAGCCTTCCAATAATTTGGGAGACTCCTCTTATATTTCTTGATATTTGTTATGTTGGTAAAAGTGGATGAGATAATGTTGTGAGTTCCTTATAGCACATAAGGTGGATACCAAGGTAATGAATCCTAGTATCCAAGATGTATCAACAGTATGAGAAATATGTGAAGGTTGGAGATGTTTATAAAATGAACATTCCAAGTGTTCCTCTCCCCTAGAGAGAGAGAGTTGATGATGACCCTCCAAATGTTGTTTGGAAGGAAAAAAACAAAAGTGATTCTATAATGTTGTGTATGGTTCAGTGATAGCTGGGCAAAACCACTATCAAGGATAGATGGTTTGTTGGTCAATAGACATGTGATACCGTGTTCCTTTAAGATAAAACTATGATCAAATATCAATGCATAAGAGTTAGATTGGATGACAGAATTCACATGACCATGATGAGTTTAGAGTTATGTCCTTTAGACTAACCAATGTACAAATAGAATTTATGAATAGGAGGAACAGAGTGTTCCAGTCATGTCATACAAGTTATATCAAGCTTTGAATGATGACATGTCAAAGTATTTCAAATATGGTCAAAAATATGATCAATATATTGTGAGAACCCGTTACACTAAATGAAATTACTCAAAACATAAAACACAATCAATCACCAATTAATCACATACCCAAAAATATGAGTAAATTAAAACCGATTTCAACATCAACACCCGCTCAGAAACATTTGTATAAGAGCCCAACATCTTTCTTATATCCATACTATGCCAAGAATTTGATACAAATTGTTCTATCGTCTTAGCCACCACATATATACATAGGAGAACAATATTTGTATATACCACACAAATAAGTATTAATATGCTAACAAAAGTCTGATTCTTTTGAAACACCATATACAAACTTTTTATCACCCGGACCTGAGAGTACAGGGATGACTCTAGGACACACTAGACATATAATCAACTTTCTCATAGATTCATTACTATAGCTCCTCTTTACTTCCATGATTCTATTGCCATCACTATCGATTACCTAAAAAAATGTGGCGAACCACAAGGGCGAGACCCATGTCCCAGCAAGAGATATAATCTCTAACATTGTTTATTGATTACAACATTTTTAAGTAATTAAAAAGTTAAGCAGTTTAATCAGAGATAACAAATAAGATTAGAAATATTTATGATGAACAAAATACATAAAGGAGTAGATAATAACTATCATCATTAGCCAGACTATCATCCTTTATCTTGTTGACAATATAAGCAATTTAGTAGCATATGCAGTTCTAGCATCATGAGCAAGTCTAGTAACATAGCATAGCTAACAATATGAGCATGTCTAATTGGTTGAACATATCAACATCACAAGAAGAGATAACAACATAAGCACAATTACCTGGATAAGCATGATTAGAAGTATATGCATCTCTAGTTACAAAGGCATGGATAGCTTGCTAAACATGACTAACAACATGAGATAGCTAGCATCATGATCATAATCAGCAATAGCAGTATAGTTATCAATATAAGCATGGCTACTGTATGTATGCATCTACAATCTTAAGCTTATCTACAACATAAGTATATCCACTATCTCTTAGTTGCACTAAGCATCATCTTTATGTAAAGATAACAAACACGGGTTATCATCCAATTTGAAATGGTGTACATAACTCTAAACAAATATGCTACATGGCTATCTTACATCTTTTATTATGCCCTGAGGAAATTGAGGATACCACTCAAAATCCAACTGACCACTGCTCAGTCGAAATCAGTGCCATATAAGATCTAGGAAGAGCCAGACTCCCAAGATTTTCTTTGCCCCCGATCAGTACGAGTCCGCCACAACGACACATAAGGTCAAGCTGCTAACAGCCTAGTCTATCCTTGGTATAGGTCACGACACTAGTGAAAGAAGGTGGGTACACATACCCTACCATCCGAGGTACAACTGCAGTTGTCCTCCAATCTCATCACATATATAATCACTTAGACACGACCATAGTCGTTCTCAAACTAAGGGATAGGTATGACTGTAGTCATCCTCCCTAAACACTTGAATTTAGGATGACAAGCACCCTGCATACTCATCAGTATGTGCTCTGAGTTTCCCTTAGGAATACTCGTTTCACAAACTGGCAAGTTCTGACACTCAGATGGATCTATGGTACAAGGCACTACATGATTAGAGTTTCACTTGATTAGTTATGCCAATTGGGTGAATTAAGGCTGCATCAAACAATTGGACATACAAACCCTAATTCACTTCTACAAGCATATAAATATCATAACTTCAAAAGATATAAAATGTGTGAAGCATAATTTCTCATCTCATCATTACATGGTACTATTTACTTGCCATTCATGAGGCTACACTAGTCATCATACTATCACAAGATATAATCCTTTTCACAATATCACATGGTATCAACCCTTATCAATACAAGAGGATTACACCTCATTCAGGGCTCAACCATGCCCAAAGGTCATTAAGACCATCATACTATCCCTGCAAGATCATCATTATCTTTGCATGCCTTATAATAAGGCTCAACAACATTACTTACATATAATACACCAGATCAACACGGTATTGCATTAATGAGCTAGGAGATATTCATAAACAATCATAGCAGGGTTATATTAACATTAAGTACACTCCTTTAGTACATCAACATGCAAGGAATCTAGATGTCACTAACTCTCATCATATTCATTATGCACATGTTTAGCATAAGAAAGTATCAACCATGTGGCTATGATAACCACCAATTAACATATCAAGGTTATGATCTTAGTAAGGAGGTTATTCCACCATCATTCCATCATATAAGAATGTTAAACATGAATAGTCATCTTTATCTATTTGCATTAGAGTTAGGTTCACAAGATAAATTATATTAATGTTACTAATCAGCACTCATACCCAAACCCTAACTCACGACATCCCCATTGGATCATGGATGCATAAGGTGAAGCATCACCATCACATTCCATACAATTCTCAAGTATGAACCCACACATAAATCAAGGTGTAACCATCGGGTTATAGCATACTAGGGTTTCAACAACAGTAACATAATAATCCATGATTGTATTAGTCATTCAAGGACTATTCATACCCAATTACCATCATTTAGTTATATTAAAGCTAGGTATAACAAGCTATACCTCACTAGGGTTACATATCAACACAATTTGATTATAATCCCCTCTATTCATATGAGTGAATAGGTAAGAGTACCTTATTAAGGGTAACCCTCCATTTGTTCCATCATCATTCAACCCATATCACCATACTACAATGTCACCCAGAACCATTGGATGTTTAAAAGGTAAGACCATTGGTTTTTTACATAAGTAAACACCTTGGATAAACCACCTATTAAGTCATTGATTTGTGCTCTATAAAGAGTCATCATATAACCCTAGACATCCCTTGATTAATGACACAAAAAGTTCCATTGAGAGTAAGGTAAAACCCACAATCGACTGTTCATTTAAAACAAGCCATCCTTTGTCAACAAGTAAGCTTCTTAAGTTGATCATATAAAGGAAACCATCTAAATCACATTATTAGGACCAACATATTACATTAGTAATCATTCCACTTTATTGTAGTAATAAACATTAGATCTTGACCTATGGGTCAAGTTCATATCTTAAAACCATCAATTACAGTATAGGTTTGGCCATTGCATCAAGTGACCCAAGAAACCATTGGTCTAAGGCTTAATTGATGCTACAACTACAATGCTTAACTTACCATAGGTTGTAGAGACCTGATCCGCCATCATTAGTGACCATTAAATCACCATATGTTGTTAGATCAACATATATTCATTAGTCAACATCAAATATTAAGCTAATGTCATCATTGATTGATAGCATCAATAGGGTACTTAATGATTGATCATTAAACTTCTAATTGATGCAAAACCTGATCTAAGGGGGTGACCATAGGCTGTCACCATCATTTGACACCTTTGATAATGACCATCAGTTGTCATGAAGACAACACCATAGGGTTGTTGCAATGGTAACATCATCGGGTCATGGATTTATATAAGAAATCAGCTTTAAACCCTAAAATTGACCATTGGTTGATAGGTGCTTAGCACCATAGGTTGTCAAATCAACCTGATCCAAGTCATATTATACCTTAGGAATAATGTACACATGATCACAGGTTTATCTAAAACTGAAATCGGGATAGGTAACATTATAAAAATCGAAATCCAAGTCAAGCATAGCTTTTTAGTGCATGAATCATCATTTTCAAGCAAGAACATGAGCTAGCAAGCTTATGGTAAGAAATAAACGTGGATAAAGTTATAAAACTTGCCTCTAATGAGAATATGAAACCCCAAACAGAATAAATCTCAAGCAAGTAGGGTATAAAATCCAATAATAAGTTATGAATTCGTCCATCTAGCACCTTTCTTCATCAAATGAGCAAACCCTAAGCATAAGGAGCAAGAAAGGCAGGGTTTTAGAACTTTAGAGAAATTTATACCATGGAACAGCAAGGTTCCGACCTGGAATAAGGTCTAAGGAAGGATAAGAGCAATATAAATGGAGAAGTAAGGAAGAAAATAACTTGCCTTGGTCAAAATCCCTAGAAGATGACCTTGGAAACCCTAGGTAGGGCTAAATGGAGCTCTAGGAGACCTTCTTCTCCAAAAAGAGGTTGTATTCGACCTTAGAGCACTTGGTTCTGCATAAAAATAGAGGGGAGTCGTATCTCCAGGTTAAAGTAGAGATAAATGAAGCATAGTTTTGTACTTGGGCAAGTAAGAGGTAAATATAGCCCATGGATAAGGATGGAAGCAAGCATGAGGTGTAAAAGTAGCTTCCCCATGTTTCTACGGCCTTAAACTATTAAGAATATACAAGAACACACACAAGAAGATCCCCCACCATCCTTGTAGACCTTATTAGATTTCCTTTGTCTAATTTCCCATCCAATCACATAATTCTTTAGTTGATAGCTACTAAAGGTAGTTCATCCGTGAAGGGGTAAACCCTAAAATACCCTTGGAGAAAAAACCTTCAAACCAAGGTTTAAATAGACGCCCCATGGCTCAAAAAGGTAAATAATGATGAGATAATATCCAAGGAACATAATTCAAGTGATAAATTGCAAGTAAAACGTCTCAATTGGGTAAATTGCATAAAAGTCCAAAATGTGCATAAAATTGCATAACTTGCTCAAATAGTGTCCAAATTGGACCAAATTTGAAACTTAAGCTTGTATTATAATTTCAAAGCATATCACAATGTTTTATTAGTATTATAATAATTAAATTATGATAATTAAGCTTATTCAACTCATTAAGCAAGTTTAGGGGGTTTACAACTATAAACCCCTAACAGGGATTTCGCCCCCGAAATCCAAGGTAAACAAAGATGGGTACTTCCTTTGCACCTCATCCTATTACCTTCACATGCTTACTTAAATATCATGGTGATGTCACATTATTCATACATATCTCATCTTGGGTCAGCACAAAAAACCCCACCTAAGAAGATGTTCTCAATATGGAATGTAGAAACTTGTTGTGTTATCTGGACAACTCTAGTAGTAATGTTCAACTTTAAATTATATTTGTCATCCTAAAATTATATCTATTGTATCAAAACATTACTCAAAAGTCATACTTGCTATATTTTTACCAATCATGGCATGTGTCCCACACCATTTCATGAAGCATAAAAAAGGCAATGTATCCATCCTTTTTTTTACTGACACTAGAACTCTTATCAATTCTTTTTCAGCATCAAATGAAATGTTGACGCTGGCAGTTGTCATATCATACAAGGAAACATCATTCCTATTCAACCTTGTTAGGGGTGAAACAATGACACTATCTTCACCTTACTAGGATTTAAACAACCTACTTAGAAGACATATCATGATCCCATAAAGAAATTTAATCTACCCATCTCACTCTTATTCGACTTGTCTCATAGCTATTGCTGCTTCGGCACCCTAAGGTTTTTGAAGAAATATTGATCATATTTTTTACCATATTTGAAATACTTTGACATGTCATCATTCAAAGCTTGTTACAACTTGTAAGACATTACTTGAACACTTTGTTCCTCCTATTCATAAATTCTATTGGTACATTGGTTAGTCTAAAGGACATAACTCTAAACTCATCATGGTCATGTAAATTATGTCATCCAATCTAACTCTTATGTATTGATATTTGATCATAGGTTTATCTTTAAAGGAACACAATATCACATATCTATTAATCAACAAACCATCTATCCTTGATAGTGGTCTTGCCCAGCTATCACTGAACCAAACACAACATTATAGAATCATTTTTGTTTTTCCTTCCAAACAACATTTAGAGGGTCATCATCAACTCTCTCTCCCTCTCTATCTCTACGAAAGAGGAATACTTGGAATGTTCATTTAATAAACATCTCCAACATTCACATATTTCTCATATTATTAATACATCTTGGATACTATGATTCATTACCTTGATATCCACCTCATGTGCTATAAGCAACTCACATCCTTATATCATCTACTTTTACCAACATAACAAATATCAAGACATATAAGAGGAGTCTTCCTAATTATTGGAAGGTTCAAAAGAAAAATCATCACAAACTTTATGAACCATAGTCCAAACAACCTTATGCTATAATAAGATATCCACTTGAAAGTTGTGTCCTGGAAAGAAAAGACACAAAGGGAAACACACTTCCCACATCACAGCAACATTGTTCGAGGTCACTAGAAAAAAGGTAACCAATTCTATTTTCATTATGCAAGTTACAGCTTCTTATGTATCATTTTACCTTTTTCATTTCAGGTTCCTTACCATTAGCATAGGAATCATCATGATTAACATTTCTCATTACTCCTTCCTTGATGACTATTTATCACACTTGGTATGTTCTCTTATTTTATTATGTTTTTCAACCACTTATCGATAGGTAAATCATCATATTCCACATTTTCTTCATTAAATCGGGATCATCTCCCTTAATTTCTTTCACATGCCATGCTGATTTTTCATTAACACTTTCTTACACACATAGGTTGGTCTGAGATTAACTCATGTTCCACCTTATTTCTTTGTCATTGTTCCCATTCATCTTCTCATTTTGTACTTGTCATAGGAGTTCTCTCTATCTTATGTGGATTTCATACTTTGATTCACTTTATAAGCATAGAATTGTTTGTCTTTTACTTTATTATCTTTTTGAATCACATCTTCAAGAACTCCTTTTTTCCTTATTTGTATTCAGATTTAGATTTCATGGTGTTGTATCTTTCTCTTATAGTTGCCAAACATTCAAGTTTTCATAGATTATGATGCAATTCCCATCTTCTTTAAGATAGGATTGAGATATTCACACCATGATTTCTTA
Source organism: Alisma plantago-aquatica (assembly GCA_963693085.1). NCBI lineage: Eukaryota > Viridiplantae > Streptophyta > Magnoliopsida > Alismatales > Alismataceae > Alisma > Alisma plantago-aquatica. The sequence goes on from OY856415.1 coordinate 587,417,975, forward strand.
TTCGTTATGCTCTTTAGATTGTCTCAAAATGACTACTTGATCAGAGTAATCAGAAAGATAACAAGCAAAGAGTTCCATACTTAACTTTCTTCAATAATTGAATACATGGCCAGGGCACCCAAGTACTGAGATTAGGCAGTATGCACCATACTTTTATGTCATATTCCTAACTTAGACATCATCCTAGTCCTAAGTCCTAGTGTCCCTGTAGACTCAGTGAACCTAAAGCTCTGATACCAACTTGTGAGAACTCGTTACACTAAACAAGATTACTCAAAACATAAAACACAATCAATCACTAATTAATCACATACCCAAAAATATGGGTAAATTAAAACTGATTTCAATGTCAGCACCCGCTCAGAAACATTTGCATAAGATCCCAACATCTTTCTTATATCCATACTATGCCAAGAATTTGATACAAATTATTCTATAGTCTTAGCCACCACATATATACACAAGAGAACAATATTCGTATATGCCACACAAACAAGTATTAATATGCTAACAAAAGTATGATTCGTTTGAAACACCATATACAAACTTTTTCTCGCCCGGACCTGAGAGTACAGGGACGACTCTAGGACACACTAGACATATAATCAATTTTCTCATAGATTCATTACTATATCTCCTCTTTACTTCCACGATTCTGTTGCCATCACTGTCGATTACCTAAAAAAATGTGGTGAACCACAAGGGTGAGATCCATGTCCCAACTAGAGATATAACCTCCAACATGTTTAGCATAAGAAAGTGTCAACCATGTGGCTATGATAAACACCAATCAACATATCAAGGTTATGATCTTAGTAAGGAGGTTATTCCACCATCATTCCATCATATGAGAATGTTAAACATGAATAATCATCTTTATCTATTTGCATTAGAGTTAGGTTCACAAGATAAATTATATTAATGTTACTAATCAACACTCATACCCAAACCCTAACTCACGACATCCCCATTGGATCATGGATGCATTAGGTGAAGCATCACCATCACATTCCATACCATTATCAAGTATGAACCCACACATAAATCAAGGTGTAACCATTGGGTTATAGCATACTAGGGTTTCAACAACAGTAACAAAATACTCCATGATTGTATTAGTCATTCAAGGACTATTCATACCCAATTACCATCATTTAGTTATATTAAAGCTAGGTATAACAAGCTATACCTCATTAGGGTTACATATCAACACAATATCATTATAATCCCCTCTATTCATATGATTGAATAGGTAAAACTATCTTATTAAGGGTAACCCTCCATTTGTTCCATCATCATTCAACCCATATCACCATACCACAATGTCACCCAGAACCATTGGATGTTTAAAAGGTAAGACCATTGGTTGTTTACATAAGTAAACACCTTGGATAAACCACATATGAAGTCCTTGATTTGTACTCTAGAAAGAGTCACCATCTAACCCTATACATCCCTTGATTAACAACACAAAAAGATCCATTGAGAGTAAGGTAAAACCCACAATCGACTGTTCATTTAAAACAAGCCATCCTTTGTCAGCAAGTAAGCTCCTTAAGTTGATCATATAAAGGAAACCATCTAAATCACATTATTAGGACCAACATATTACATTAGCCATCATTCCACTTTATTGGAGGAATAAACATTAGATATTTACCATTGGGTCAAGTTCATATGTTAAAACCATCAATTACAGTATAGGTCCGGCCATTGCATCAAGTGACCCAAGAAACCATTGGTCTAAGGCTTAATTGATGCTACAACTACAATGCTTAACTTACATAGGTTTTAGAGACCTGATCCACCATCATTAGTGACCTTCAAATCATCATAGGTTGTTAGATCAACACCATATTCATTAGTCAATAGCAAATATCAAGCTAATGTCATCATTGATTGATAACATCAGTAGGGTACTTAATGATTGATCATTAAACTTATAATTGATCCAAAACCTGATCTAAGGGGGTGACCATAGGCTGTCACCATCATTTGAAACCTTTGATAATGACCATCAGTTGTCATGAAGACAACACCATAGTGTTATTGCAATGGTAACATCATCGGGTCATGGATTTATATAAGAAATCAGCTTTAAACCCTAAAATTGACCATTGGTTGATAGGTGCTTAGCACCATAGGTTGTCAAACCAACTTGATCCAAGTCATATTATACCTTAGTAATAATGTACACATGATCACAGGTTCATCTAGAACTGAAATAAGAATAGGAAATATTATAAAAATCGAAATCCAAGTCAAGCATAGCTTTTTAGTGCATGAATCATCATTTTCAAGCAAGAACATGAGCTAGAAAGCTTATGGTAAGCAATAAATATGGATCAAGCTATAAAACTTGCCTCTGATAATAATATGAAACCCCACATAGAAGAAATCTCGAGCAGGTAGGGTAGAAAATCCAAGAATAAACTATGAATATGTCCATCTAGCACCTTTCTTCATCAAATGAGCAAACCCTAAGCATAAGGAGCAAGAAAGGTAGGGTTTTAGAGCTTTAGAGCAATTTCTACCATGTAACAACAAGGTTCCAACATGGAGGAAGGTATAAGGAAGGAGAAGAGCTAGAGAAATGGAGAAGGAAGGAAGAAAATAACTTGCCTTGGTCGAAATCCCTAGAAGATGACCTTGGAAACCCTAGGTAGGGCTAAATGGAGCTCTAGGAGCCCTTCTTCTCCAAAAAGAGGTTGTCTTCTACCTTAGAGCACTTGGTTCTGCAGAAAAATAGAGGGGAGTCGTATCTCCAGGTTAAAGTAGAGATAAATGAAGCATAGTTTTGTACTTGGGCAAGTAAGAGGTAAATATAGCCCATGGATAAGGATGGAAGCAAGCATGAGGTGTAAAAGTAGCTTCCCCATGTTTCTATGGCCTTAAACTATTGAGAATATACAAGCACACACACAAGCAGCTCCCCCACCATCCTTATAGACCTGCTTAGCTTTTCTTTGTAGAATTTTCCAGCCAATCACTAATTCATTAGTTGATAGCTACTAAAGGTAGCTCATCCGTGAAGGGGTAAACCCTAAAATACCCTTGGAGAAAACACCTTCAAACCAAGGTTTAAATAGATGCCCCATGGCTCAAAATACTTAATAATGATGATATAATATCCAAGGAACATAATTAAAGTGATAAATTTCAAAGAAAACCTCTCAATTGGGTAAATTGCATAAAAGTCCAAAATGTGCATAAAATTGCATAACTTGCTCAAACAATGTCCAAATTGGACCAAATTTGAAAATTAAGCTTGTCTTATGATTTCAAAGCATATCACAATGTTTTATTAGGGTTATAAGAATTCAAATATGATAATTAAGCTTATTCAACTCATTAATCCTCAGTCGGTCCTTGTCACTCTAGGTCCTTATAAAGAAATAAGAGAGAGATGTAAATGATGATGTATAACATTATTCCTCTTTTAGCAATATATGCGAATCAGAAAGTCTTATGTGCTTAAAAGTATGAGAAACATAATGAATGTTCATACATGCATTTTTACTATTGAAATCAGATTAGAGAAATCAATGTTTAGATTCCCTTGTAAAGTTAGTTTATGTAGTTCAATGCAAGAAAACAAAGAGTTTGAAAAAGAAGAAAAAGTTAAGGGTGATCTTTGTATTACGTTAAATCCTCAATTTATGCCCTAATCTCATAATTAATGGTAATTGTGAGATTGGGTTGTAACAACTTGGTATCAGAGCTTAGGCTGAGTTGTCAGGGACCATTAAGTTAGTAAGTTAGAGTCATAAGTGTGGCAGATAGGAGATGCTATGATGTTAGCTCTGGGGATTTGAGTATTTGGATATCCTGGCCCGGTATCTGAGTACTTGGATCAACCAGTATCAAGCTACTCTTTCTATTCTTTCATGTATACCCTGGCCAGGTATACAGTGGAAGGATGGTCTAGAGAGAAACCCTAGAAATATTAGGGTTAGAAACAAGATAAGCAACATGAATTAAGAGCATAAATATAAAATGAGATAGAACTTTCATTTCATATTGTTGTTTTATTGGAGATGAATAGAAAAGCGCTTATATGTTTGAATTCAGATATTTAGTATTTTGAAATATATATGGGTCTTTAAGATTTGTTGTACACTATGCAGTTGTAGCATTTATTGATTACATTCTTTGTATCAAGTAGACTAGAAATGATCTTTGAATGAGATTTCCTAAGTGGATAAGTTTTCTTCCACACATTTGAGATGAATAGGAGCTGAGTAATCCTGAGTAGCTCTTGGCTTCAGGACTGCAGGTTCGGCCTGGTCCGGCTGGCAGGATGCAATGCTGGGATCTAATGACTCCTATTAGTAACATAACAAGAGTAAATTCTAGATAGATTAGATCCAAATTCTAGTATGAATGTATATACTCTAACATTTTGAAGTATAAGGGAAAGATTGGGTTAACTAAGAATCAGTTGCAACTGATATCTGAGATCCAACTTTGGGGCCTCATATGAGAAACCCTTAATTGGGAATAAAGGAATATGACATAAGGTTCGGATTAAGTTTAATTATTAGTATCTAATGAACTATAAATATGAAATATGGAAAAGATATGAGAAAAGTATGTAAGGGGCCAAGATAGTAAGAATCAATCACGAGGAATGGATTATATAACCGAGTACAATGTTTTTATGAACTCCAAAGCAAAGGGAAAATAGAAGAAAAGAGTTAAGTATACGATAAGTACATAGAATTGAAGAGTCTTCAGAAGAGTTAAAGTGAAGAGAACTAGATGAGCATGTAAATCATAAAACTAGGATAAGAAACTTAGTAGAAACAAAGAGAAATGTTGGAAATAATAAGCTTGATTAAGGAATAAGGGTTATAATATAATTGAGAGCATGGAATGTATACCTTTATTAATAAGTTTAATACATTCATCCTTAAAAGAGTTAAGTATACGATAAGTACATAGAATTGAAGAGTCTTCAGAAGAGTTCAAGTGAAGAGAACTAGATGAGCATGTAAATCATAAAACTAGGATAAGAAACTTAGTTGAAACAAAGAGAAATGTTGGAAATAATGAGCTTGATTAAGGAATGAGGGTTATGATATAATTGAGAGCATGGAATGTATACCTTTATTAATAAGTTTAATACATTCATCCTTATTGCCTTTGGATTCTAAGTCTCTATAGAACAACAAACTAGTTTCTAAAAGAAGAACAAAAGTGTAGCTAAATAAATGAATAAGTCATACAAAGGTAGACTATATTCAGGAAGGAAAAACTTGATTGAAAGAGAAACTATGTTTCACCCATGCATGAGTCGTTTGATTTTAAATGAAGGATATGTAATGTATTAAACATGAGGTGATACTAGTAGAGAGATTATTGATTTAGAATTTCAACTTCACATTGGTAGAAGGATAAAAATAAATATGTGCAACATGGTATACATGATCATACACATGAATAAGCAACATGATCATAAGAAAAAAAATTAAAAGTTAAAAATGACAGGTGGAAGAGTAGTATATGGTAAGAGGATTATGGAAAGTAAGGAAGGGTTTGAAAGATGGTGTAGTAATATAGATTATAAAAGAAAGCGGTTAGTAGATTCAATGAAGTGATAATTAGTCAAGTATCCTTGTTGATAACTAATTAAACCTACATACAACAAATGTATCAAGGGAATGTTTGAAGATAAGAATTCTAAGTCTTAGAATCATCTTCTCTTTCATATCTTCCTTAATTAGAGAAATGTGGGAATGAAGTGATAAGAAAATGAATCATATATGATGCATAACCACCATGGTAGAGACATCTAGTGAATGTAATAATGAAACACAATATGATGATGAAACCCTAGCAGGGTAATTGAGAATGTAATCTATCTGAATGGACAAGTATGAGAAAGGAAATTCAATCGATAAGATAAAGAAGACTTTAGTAAAACTTGTGAGATCCAAAGTTTGAATTTCAAATTAAGGGAGCAAAGTCACATCACAATAACATCATGCTACTGATAAGGACCAAACCCTAGAATGTTTAGAGTTGTAGTAGTTCAAGGGATGTCACTAGTGATTTGGCCTTGAATACTAGCATCTCTATAAAATAAGATTATGAGATTTGCACTATGAGAAGTAAACTAGCACTGATAGTAATCCAGGGTTTAAAGATAGCTAATCTGAAAGGTAGATAAACAATATGGAAATGATTTGGAGCAAAGAGTAAGATATAAATTTGAAATGTAACAAGTGTGTTTTGAACAAAAGTAGAAATACAATATGAGTGAAGTGTGATATGAGATAAATTCTTGCAGTGATAGCAAGAATGATGAATAATCTATTTGTACCTTGTATGTTTCAATTTTAGGGATGTTTAATCTACATGATTAAAATGAGAATGATAAGTAGCAAAAAGTAAGTAGTAATGAATGAGGAGAGAGATAAGAGAAAACAATGGCTTTTAGTAATATATGAATTTTTTTTAGAAGTAGAATTTGTTGAAGGTATATTAAGGGATGTAAATTGGTTCTACGTATGATTTCAGTGTACATGTGTAAGCAATATGTTAATTAAAGGTGTATGATAGTTGTAGTCATTCATACCAGTAATCCATCTTAGTATTGTACAATTGTGGTATGGTGATATGGGTTGAATGATGATGGAACAAATGGAGGGTTACCCTTAATAAGGTAGTGTTACCTATTCACTCATATGAATAGAAGGGATGATAACCATATTGTGTTGATATGTAACCCTAATGAGGTATAGCTTGTTATACCTAGCTTTAATATAACGAAACGATGGCAATTGGGTATGAATAGTCCTTGAATGACTAATACAATCATAGAGTACTCTGTTACTATTGTTGAAACCCTAGTATGCTATAACCTGATGGTTACTGATGTGGTTTATTATCGCACTAACAAATTCACTCGGGGTTGAAATCCTTGAGCTTTTACCAAAACCTTGTGCAATAATACCACCCGCAAGCGGACGAGTCTTATCACAATATAGTTAAGGATCGAATCCCAAGGGACAACATTTTTAAGAATCATTGCTAGTCTAGTCTAGTTCAAGTAAGACTAATATTTAAAACAAAGGTTGAATTTGAGGTTAATTAAACTAAGTGCAGGAAAGTAAAGAGTAGAATTAAAGTTGATCTAGATTAATGATATGAAATAGTTGGGTATCGGGTTTCACCACCACTACACATGCAAATACATCCAAACATCAAACATCCAGGCAAGATATAACCATCCAAATGGAGTTGTTGCAAAACCCCCCATATAGGTGTTAAGCTTGTGTAAGCATCACCTTAGGCATCAGATGTCTCGTCGCCATCCAGATCACTCACTTAAGGCTACGAAGATACAGATATCCAACTGAAGCTATGGGCCCCCTATACAGGCGTTAGGCACACAGAAGCGTCATCGTGGGCTAGATGGCTTGTCCCCTCACGGATCACACACTTACAACCTCAAGGAATCCCTTTCTATTTCTAGTCAGGGAGTCAACCATGCTAATCGACAAGCAAGAAGGCGATTAATCTACAAGCGAACATCGACGATCAACAACGACGATACATATATCCAACTAAATCTATGGACCTACCTGAGGGGTGTTTAGGCACACAGAAGCGTCACTGTGGGCTAGATGGCTCATCCCCTCACGGATCATACACTTACGACCTCAAGGAATCCCATTCTATTTCTAGTTTGGGAGTCAACCTCGTTAATCGACATTCTACCCTACATATAGAAGTTCTCGCAACATAGGGAAGAACAAGATGAAAGCAAGAAGGTAATCAATCTACAAACATTAATGATTAACAACAAAATGGAAAGTTATATACATTGCCATGGAATGTTGAACAAGAGAACATGCTTGCATGGGCAGCATGGCTAGTCCCCGCACCCCAGCGAAAAGGAACTACTCGCTCATGATGCGAGAAATAAGAAGAACAAGAGAGAGGGAAGATTCTGCCATGAGCATGATGCAGAAGGTGGTCGCAGCTCGGTGAAGATGATGTGGTCTTCTACGTCATGTCAGAGCAGATCTAGACGAGGAGTGAGGGACACCAAGACAGATCGAGTAGTCTTTCTCTCTCCACCTTCCTTCTTGTCTCGTCCTCCTTGCTCACAGTAGGAGGAGCATGTTGTGGATGCGTAGGTGGAGTGGATGACGGGCGGATGCGCAAACCTGCCACTCAACTTGGATGTGGAGATCGTCCTCCACCAGGGGTTGAGTGCTTCTTAGGCACAACCTGGTGACGGAGTGGAGGATGAAGAGAAATGGAGGCGAAGGAGCTTTCCCAAGGGTCGAGCACACTAGGTGCATCCTGGTGATGGTGTAGTGGCAGATTGGAGGGAGAAGGGGTCAAGCTCACAAAGGAGCAGCCTGGCAACATCCCAGAACTGATACCTCAAATGAGGACCTTGTTGGTCCTATTTATAGGCTTGAGTCGAGTCTTGAACGGTTTGGATGTGAGTCCACTTCACACGGTTTTGAGTTTAAATGGTTTGGAGTTAAGTGCCTCCAACCGGTCTTCATCTTAACGGTCTTGCAAAAAGTCTGCTTTAACGATTTAGAAACCGATCAGTGGTCTTCACGGTCTTGTGGATTGTTTCCTCTCAACCGGTCTTCATCTTAACAGTTTAAGACTCATGACCAAATGACCTTACTCTAATCAGTTTTGATCTTCCAACCGGTCTTTGGCCTTCAAATGATCTCGGCCTTAACGGTTTGGGTCTTAACGATCCTGGGCAAATGGTCCTTTCCTCGCGGTCTTGAGTGTAAATGGTTTCATTTGATCCAAACTATCTCGTAGATCGATGGCCTCCCATCAATTTGGAGACCAATCACTGCTTAATGGTCTGTGTCTCTCGTGGTCTCGCTCGTCCGAATGGTCTCGCAGTCTGCTTGTCTAACGGTCTTGAGATCGTGCACCACCAAATGGTCTTCGGCGTCCAAACAGTCTCGGTGTCCAAACGGTCTTCATCGTCCAAACTGTCTTTGTCTGATTGGTTTTGGAGATTGATCGCCCAAACGGTTTGGAGACTGTTTGCTTCTCACGGTTTGAGGACCGGTTGGGCTTGCGCGGTCTCAAGACTGTTTGCAACCCATGCAGTCTCAAGACCGTTTGCTACCCATGCAGTCTCAAGACCGTTTGCTAGTCACGAGGAGGATCACATAGGTGAAATTGTTTGGAGAAAGAAGAGCAAACTGTGTGGATGCAAACTGAATGGACCAGATCGTTTGGTCAAGATCGTTTGCTGAGAGGATCTTGAGTGAAGGTGAGTTCCAGTTGATGGTTGAACCTCACCTTGACCTACATGATTTGTATGAAATTCATATAAAACTAGTTAATAACTTGATAATCTGATCAACCAAGCAAAATTGCACATTGTAAGATTTAAGGAGATGAAATCGAATGTATTTAGTCGAATTGGGCTCAAAATGGTGACTAAAAATTGTGATGAATTTGGATTCATCAGTTACACCTTGATTTATGTGTGGGTTCATTCTTGAGAATAGTATGGAATGTGATGGTGATGCTTCACCTTATGCATCCATGATCCAATGGGGATGTCGTGAGTTAGGGTTTGGGTATAAGGGTTGATTAATAACATTGATATAATTTATCATGTTGAACCTAACTCTAATGCAAATAGATAAAGATGAGTATTCATGTTTAACATTCTTATATGATGGAATGAGGGTGGAATAACCTCCTTAATATGATCATAACCTTAATATGTTAATTGGTGGTTATCATAGCCACATGGTTGATACTTTCTTATGCTAAACATGTGCATTATGAATATGATGAGGGTTAATCATATCTAGATTCCTTGCATGTTGATGTAATAAAGGAATGTTCTTAATGTTAATATAACCCTGCTATGATTGTTTATGAATATCTCCTAGCTCATTAATGCAATATTGTGTTGATCCGGTGTATTATATGTAAGTGATGTTGTTGAGCCTTGTTATAAGGCATGCAAAGATAATGATGATCTTGCAGGGAATAGTATGATGGTTTTAATGACCTTTGGGCATGGTTGAGCCCTGAATGAGGTGTAATCCTCTTGTGTTGATAAGGGTTGATACCTTATGATATTGTGAAAAGGATTTTATATCTTGTGATAGTATGATGGTCTTAATGACCTTTGGGCATGGTTGAGCCCTGAATGAGGTGTAATCCTCTTGTGTTGATAAGGGTTGATACCCTGTGATATCATGAAAAGGATTTATATCTTGTGATAGTATTATGACTAGTGTGGTCTGATGAATGGCAAGTGAATAGTACCATGTGATGATGAGATGAGAAATTATGTTTCACGCGATGTATATCTTTTAAAATTTGTGATATTTATATGCTTGCTATAAGTGAATTAAGGTTTGTATGTCCACTTGTTTGATGCAGCCTTAATTCACCAAATTGGCATAACTAATCAAGTGCAACTCTAATCATGTAGTGCCCTGTACCGTAGAGCCATCTTTAGTGTTAGAACTTACTGGATGGTGAAACCAGTATTCCTAAGGGAAACTGAGAGAACATACTGTTGAGTATGTAGGGGTGGCAGGTTGAGGATATATCCTTGTCATCCACAATGCAGATTGTGGAGGATGGCTATGGTCATGCCTCATACATCTGATGTGATTGAGAACGAATGTGGTCGTGTCTCAGTGATTATAACATGATGTGATTAGAAGACAACTGTGGTTGTACCTCAGTGATTGGGTTTGAATACCCTAGATGCTAGCGCTGTGACCTGTACTAAGGTGGGCTAGTTACAAGACTATATGTCACTGTGGTGGAAGCTCTGACTGATATGTCATTGCCTTTTACTCGTACTGACCAAGGGGAAGAGATATTAGGATATCGACACTTCTAGATCTAGCGATGTGACATGTACCAAGGTGGGCTAGTTGCAAGACTATATGTCGTTGTGGTGGTAGCTTTGACTAATATGTCATTGTCTTTTACTCGTACTAACCAAGGGGAAGAGATCTTAGGATACCGACACTCCTAGGTCTTGTACGGAACCGAATAGCCCTTCACAGGGGTCGGTTGGATTTTGAATGGTATGATTCAAATTCTCTAGGGCTTAATAAAAGATGTAATACAGCCATGTAGCATATTTGTTTAGGGTTATACATGACGTTTCACATTGGATGATAACCCTTGTTTGTTAACTTTACATAAAGATGATGCATAGTGCAATTAAAAGATAGTAGATATACTTATGTTGTGGATATGCTTAAGATTATAGATGCATACATACAATAACTATGCTTATGTTGATAATTATACTACTACTGTTGATTATAATCGTGATGCTAGATATCTCATGTTGTTAGTTATGTTTAGCATGCTAGCCACACCTTTGTAACTAGAGATGCATATACTGCTAATCATGCTTATCTAGATAGTTGTGCTTATATTGTTAGCTCTTCTTATAATTTTGATATGTTCAACCAATTAGACATGCTCATGTTGTTAACTATGCTATGTTACTAAACTTGCTCATGATGCTAGATATGCATATGCTACTGAATTGCTTATATTGTCAACAAGATAAAGGATGATAGTCTGACTAATGATGATAGTTATTAGCTGCTCCTTTATGTATTTTGTTAATCATCAGTACTGTTGATCTTATTTGTTATATCTGATTAAACTGCTTAACTGTTTAATTACTTAAAAGTATTGTAATCAATAAATGTTTTTGGAGGTTATATCTCTTACTGAGACATCGGTCTCACCCTTGTGGTTCACCATATTTTTTAGGTAATCAGAAGTGACGAAAACAAACACGTGGCAGCAAAGATGAGCTATAATAATGAATCTTTGAGAAAGTTGATTAGACATCTAGTGTGTTCTAGAGTCATCCCTATACTCTCAGGTCCGGGCATGAAAAGTTTGTATATGGTGTTTCAAACAAATCAGACTTTTGTTAGGATATTAATGCTTGTTTGTGTGGCATATACGAATATTGTTCTCCTATATATATGTTGTGGCTAAGGCAATAGAACAATTTGTATCAAATTTTTAGCATAGTATGAGTATAAGAAAGATGTTGGGCTCTTATGCAAATATTTCTGAGCGGGTGCTGACATTGAAATCGATTTTAATTTACCCATATTTTTGGGTATGTGATTAATTAGTGATAGATTTTATTTTATGTTTTGAGCAATCTCGTTTAGTGTAATTGGTTCTCACAATCTACTTTCCACTGACGACAACATATTAGCCATTTCAAATTGTCCACCGTTCCAAACTCAAGAGTGTTGCACCACAAGCCTTGAAGAATTTGAAATGGTAAAGAATATGTTGCTAAAAGGTGCATTAATGATCTATCCTTAGATCCTTGCTTGCACTTGTTGATAGAATTTATAATTTATGTTTAATACAAAAAGGGTGGGTCTGTCGAGCAATTATGAATATGTCATTTTCTATTCTTGAAAAAATACTTAACCAATCCCATTGTAGAATTTTTGAGATTCCAAATCCTATTTGATTCTACTCTTTTCATATTTTTTTCATTATTGTTTTACCAATTATCTTTCGCTACCTCCACACCTCCACGTCCTTCCCCTTATAAAAGGACCTTTCAAAAACCAAATATTCTTTCAGATCTATAGTCATTCCAAAACCATAAATCATGTATTCATGACATCATTAATTCAAAATTGAAGAAGAAAATATATTTAATTTTATGGCTCATAAAGGTTTCCCTTATACTTTCAGATAATAAATGGACGGTGCAACAGTACGAATAGTCTCCTGAACAATCATGCATCATTTGGGAAAGTAATTGCATTCATCATCGGTGGCCCATCGCTGATGATTCATTGCAACAATTTCTCACATTGAGAATTGAGCGATCGATAGATTTTATGGAATGCTCCAGAGAGAAATATCATGGAGATATCATGGATTCTTAATATAATATCTTACCCTCAAGTCTCCACATAATATCTTAATATCATGGAGATATCATGGATTCTGTAATCCACACAAAGTTCCTTTCATTGATTCAACCTTATCAATGTTTATGTTTATGCAGAGCATAAACCCCTAACATATGATGTCCATATTATTGAAAGGAAAAAGCATAAAAGAGCATACTTCTATCATCACCTAAGAACATTTATCAAAAGGAAAAACATGTATATCTAACAGAGATAATTCACTCAGCAATCCTTTATTTATTTAGGAAAGTTCACTTAGCAAACTCTATGTAATTGGGAATGTTCACTTAGCTTTTCCTTTCAGTTGGGAATGTTCACATAGCTTTTCCTATTAGTTGGGAATGTTCACATAGCTCTTTATATTAGTTGGGAATGTTCACATAGCTCTTCCTATTAGTTGGGAATGTTCACATAGCTCTTCCTTTTAGTTGGGAATGTTCACATAGCTCTTCCTTTTAGTTGGGAATGTTCACATAGCTCTTTCTATTAGTTGGGAATGTTCACATAGCTCTTCCTATTAATTGGGAATGTTCACATAGCTCTTCCTTTTAGTTGGGAATGTTCACATAGCTCTTCCTTTTAGTTGGGAATGTTCACATAGCTCTTCCTTTTAGTTGGGAATGTTCACATAGCTCTTCCTTTTAGTTGGGAATGTTCACATAGCTTTTCTGGGTTATAAGCTAACCCTAGGTGTTTTGCCTAAATATGTAATTAAATCCTTGTGATTAACTTTGGGCATGTAATTAAGTTTCTCAGAAACATATATTTCAGTTTTTGCTCCTTTTATATAAAGTTGTAGCATTGTTTTGTAATACAGGGACCTATGTGAAAATTACCCAGTTAGAAGGATTAACTTGCAAATTGCACATGTTAAGATGATTCTCTGATGTTGAGACATCATGACAATGATTATGTTGAAGTTAGAGGGATTTCCCAAGCTTGGGCACCAAGGTGCAGCTGTGGAAGCAATCCCGGTGCTTGAAACCCTAATTTGGGGTAAAATGCAATTTACCCAAATTAAGGGATGCAACTTGTAAAATATATAATCTAATGTATCTATTAATACTCTTGTCATCATTTAGAGAAGAAATGATGAAGAGGTCACCTCAATTGAATAATCAAGTTATGAATTACACCTTTGTGATTGAATAATCAGGGTGTATGTGCAATAGCCCTTTTATGGGTATGTTTAAGTAATAAGCTGATCTTCTTTGCTCTCATTTCTTGACCTTAAGAGGAATTTGTCCTTAAAATAAAGAAGAGAGGACGAGCTATGAAGGGTGGAGGGACTTAGTTGAAATTATGGAGAATTTATGAACTTATAATTAGAACCCCACCCCAAGTATATATACACTCCACCTCTCTAAGCAAGGGAACTTTCCCTTCATTTCCTTACTGTTCTATTCACCCAAAAATGACCAAGGACTTCCTTGGAGCTAAGGAGGACGACCAAGGGTGCAAGGTAGGTTTGGATTCCTCTTCTTGCCTAAATTCATGGTTAAAACTCGAATTCAAGGTCAATTTCATGGCTAGCTCTCATGGCTCTATCTTTCTAGCCATCTTTTCTTGACTTTCCCTGGAGGTTTTCACCTTGGACAACCTGTGAGAGCTCAAGGACGCCATTAAAGCTTGGAGCTCGAAAGCTTGGAGCTCAAGAAGCAAGCTTTAGGCGGGTTTTATAACTCTAAACCCATGCTTTGTTATATACATCTTGATTATGCATGTAGATGATAGTTCTTCTTCTTCCCTACTTTCCTTTGCTATTTTGCAAGCAAATCCGTGGAAAATCCTTGCTGTTCTTGAGCTAGGAGATGAAGACGTTAATTACAAGAAAAATCTACCACTTTTCACTTTATTAAACGGTCTCCCCAACTTGCTCTCTCGGTCTCAAGACCATGAGGTGAGCAAACAGTCTCAAGACCGAGAGAGGGCAAACGGTCTTCAAGACCGTATAGCAGCGTTGACCGAGCATGGACCGTATAAGAAACCTGTATATATTTATGTAGACTAATCACCCTCAACAATTTAGAGGTTAATTCCAAAGGAATCGGGAGATATGGCCTTTTTAATCAACAATTTTAATTGAATTTATTCCTGATTTTCAAACGGTCTGAAATAGCCTTTTTGGGAAAACGGTCTCAAGACCGTGTAAGGTCGTTGACCGTATGAGATTACTGTTCAAAATAATTTTAATTAACAACTCACCAAATTTTATGGACTAATTCCAAACGAGCTAAGAGTTGAAAGGTGATTACTAGGGCAAACCCTAATTGAAATCAGTACTGAAATCTCAATAAAATAATGAGTGTTTTGGGGTTGATTGACCTAAACGGTCTTAAGACCATTTGGGGATCAACCAAACGGTCTCAAGACCGTGTGGGAAATCACCCAAGACCATATGGAGGTCTGAGGTCAAGAATAGTTGACCAATTGAAGGTACAATAATACCAAATTACATTGCAATTAAATATTGATATGATAATCAATTCAATGGATCCAACCTTGAAGAATTTTCACTAGAATCCAAAAGTTGGATGGGCAAACGGTCTCAAGACCGTTTGGAACTCATCCAAACGGTCTGAAGACCGTGTGGTGACAACCCAAGACCGTTTGGAGGTCTAGGGTTAAGGTAATTTGATCAATTGAGGGTCCAATTGCAATAAGTTATCAAATTAATCAAAATACTGATTTGTGACTCAATCAAGGTTCAATCCCTATCAAATCACATTAGATCTTGATGAAATCTTGGGCAAACGGTCTCAAGACCGTGTAGAGTTCATACACACGATCTCAAGACCGTTTGGGACAATTTTGGGCCCAAGTGGAGCTCAATTGAAGGGTTCAACCTTGAGTTGATTCATATTGTTGAGTGTTGATGACTGAACATTGACAGACATTAATTGAATCGACTTCAACCCTAATTGGTTAACAATTGAGGGTCAATTGAGTGACCAATTGGTTAAACATAACCCTGATTGACTTAATCCATAAGTGGTTACCATGGCTTTGACCTTTTGGGGGCTTCAACATTGATAAACATAATCAATTGAAAAACTTGAACCTTGTTGAAGGACCAAACGGTTGAGACCATGTGAGCCTCACGGTCTCAAGACCGTTTGAGGGCTCACGGTCTCAAGACCATTTGAGACCTCACGGTCTCAATACCGTGAGAGGCCTCATGGTCTCAAGACCATGAGGGGCCTCGCGGTCTCAAGACCGAGAGACATCAAACAGTCTCAAGACCGAGAGACATCAAACGATCTCAAACCATGTAGGGCCTCTCGGTCTTGAAGTCAACATGGTTAAACGGTCTACACCCCCTCTCGGTTTGGGCTCACGACCTTGAAGGTCACACGGTCTTGAAGTCAACCAAAGCAAACGGTCAACCCATCCAAACGGTCTCAAACCGTTTGGATGTTGAAGGTTGAGATCGTTTGAGGTGTTCAAAGATTGACTTCACTTAACCAATTGGAGATGTAAATGGTTCAAATATGCTCTAACCTAAAACCCTAATGATAACCTAGGACATTAAGGGATTAAGTGACTAATGATTTGAACCATGATGGTGACCAATGGGGTGAATTACCAAAATACCCTTGAAGGGTCAATTGAGTAATACCTTTATCAAATCAAACCCTAATCACATGTTAGTGATGTTTTTGGCTATGTTAGCCCATGATGACTTATTTCAACTTGATCTAGAGTGATGTTATCACCATCTACTAGTATGAGGAGAGAGAAAGTACTTCTAGAGAGAGAAAGTACCCTTTTTAGGTGGAAACTCAATTAAAGAACCTTCAATACACATTAATGTGCATAATTAGGGTATGATCCACCTGTGTGAGATCATGGAAACCCTAATTATGATGTATGATGAATCTTAAGCCAGTCTGAGAGCATCAATGATGATGTTCCACATACATGATGATGTTATGAGTTCAATTCACTTCAATGTGAATAGTAAACCCTAATTCAAGGGTAATGGCATTCAATGTAATTAGTAAACCCTAATTCAAGGGTAATGACATGCTTTATGAGTATTAAACTCTAATTGATAAGAATCAAAGAACTTAGCTCTTATGATAAGAGTGTGAAATATATTCCTTGTTTTAAATTACCTTTATCAGTTGAGCTAACTATGCAGGTACTGATATGAAGGTGATCATATCCAGGTATGGATGATGATACTGTATTCATTAAAAGCATGTTAAAGGCTTTATGAATAAGTAAAATATCTTGATGCCTTGTCAGTGGCATCCTATGAGTTAATGGGCTGTAAGAGCCATGAATACCACCAAGTCATGCTTCAGAGATGATTGGTGATGAGTATAATGAGAAATGATGATTGATGTGAGTTAGGCTTGTTACATTTAGTATTCTCCTTTCATAGTTGTTATGCTACTGTTATTGTTTGAAGAACAATGTGTGATGATTAAATGAATACTAAATGTACCTAACTAATCAAGTATAATGTAGAGCCCTGATCATAGATCCATCATTGTCAGAGATCAAATGATGGTGAAACAGGATTTCCTAAGGGAGATCCTGGAACACATACTATTGAGTATGTGGGGTATATGGATGTGTATAACCTTACATCCTAGTGTAGGTGATTGATGTAGATGTGTAATCCGTCAACCCTTCACTACTAAACCCTACCGTATCAGTGGAAGGTAAACATGAAACCTCCTGATGACGAAGAAAACATAGATATACGTATCAGTGGAGATAAACATGAAAACTCCTGATGATGAAGAGAGTACAGAACGCCACTGTAACTCTAAAATAGCGAAGGACCAGTTTACCCTGGTGAGCTATAATAAGTAGAGACACAAGATGTCCTACAAGTGATCCTCTTACTGACTGAGGAAGATGAAGGTCATGAGAATCTGGCTCTCTTAATGACCTATGTATGATACTGATGTGACTTCTCAGGGATCAGTTGGAGTATGAGTGGTATGCCTCATCTCCACAGGGCATAATGTTGTTTGTAAAACATAATCAACCACGTAGTATACCTGCTAGAGATAACTACGAGTTAGTTGATTGATGATACACTGTGATAGTGCTTATATTTCTTCATGTCTCATAAATGTTGAACTCTGGTTATATAGTTGCAACTGTTATTGAATACTTTGAAAGCTTTACTGCTTAAGATATTCTCTGATGTTATAATAAAGCTTCTGGTGGAGAGTTATAACTCTCGCTGGGACAATTATGTAAAATTGTCTCACCCCGTAGACTTCAACTTTTTAGGTGGACGTCGTAGACGGAGGAACCGGTCTACAGGTGACCAATCTCAGCAGCAGCAACAACACCAGGAGCAGCAGTAATCTCAGGTGGAGATTTAGCCTGCCATGTGGTGTAGTTAGAGTCAGTCCTATGTGTCCTCTGTACTCTCAGGTCTTGGAGTCTTTTGTGTGAGTTCTTGAGATTTTGTATCTTGATGTATATAATTACTCGAGAAGTAATTATCATGAGATGTAAACAGTTTATCTCTTGTTATTAAAGAAGTTTTTATAGATTCAAGCTCTTGTCCCGAAAAGTTTTAATTTCCCGTGATTTTTGTCTTCTGCTGTTTATCGAATCGCTTCCGCTAAGTTTAAATCGAGATTATATCGCGGTTTGGAGATCAGAGCCTACAATTAGTGGTATCAGAGCACTAGGTCAGTTGAGTCTACAGAGGCATAGGACTTAGGATGTTGAGTCTATCTTTAGTACTCCTTCCTTATCTAATAGAATCTTCTGCTCCTCGGGAGAAAAAGATACATAAGAATGGCTGAGCCACATGATGAGTACGTGGCGGAGAGTAGTGCTAGTGCACCTCGAGGCGGTGCAAGGGTTCCAGAAGTAGAACAGCCTGCACCTGAGTCACTAAGAGAGCCACCCCAGTTTGACCCAGCCGACATGTAGGGGTGAGCAAATCTCGGTCCAGACCGCAAAACCGGACCGGACCGCTCAATTCGGTCCGGTTCGGTCCGGTCCATTTCAACTTCGGTCCGGTCCGCGGTCCAATAAATTCGATAAATTCGGTCTTCGGTCCGGTCCGGTCCGGTCTGGTCCAAAACCGGTCCGGTCCGGTCCGGACCGCAGACTAACTTTTATATAAAATCCATATATATTTGAAGGTGTATTCTATAATAAATACAAATAAAGTACATATATAAGTACTACTAGTATAAATGTTTGATACTAAAGTTATATAATTGTTAGAAGTGACTAAGATTATCAACTTTGTATAATTAAATAAGTTGTAAAACATCTAAAAAAGGCTGATTGCGGTCCAAACGGTCCGGTCCGGTCCGCGGTCAAAACGGTCCGGTCCCGGTCCGGTCCGACCACCAAACGGTCCGGTCAACGGTCCAAAAATTATTGATTTTCGGTCCTCGGTCCGGTCCGGTCCGGTCCGGTTTTGGACCGATGCTCACCCCTACCGACATGGGTAACCCAGCTGTACAGATGATGTTCGGACAGTTTATGACTGCCATGACACACATAACCGACATGATGTCCATGCCTGTACCTAGGGCACCTGTCCATCCTGAAGCACAAGGTATCGGTAAGACGTTCGAACGACTTCGTCGTGTCGGAGCCACCGAGTACTTTGGGACTGCTGACCCCGCCGATGCTGACCTTTGGTTGACAGAGTTGGAGAAGGCTTTCAGGATTCTTATCATCTCGGAAACTGAGAAGGTTAGACATGTTGTCTATCTTCTCAAAGGTAGTGCTAGTCACTGGTGGAACATGGAAGAGCAGAAGAGACCTGGAGTAGAGTTCTCATGGGAAGAGTTTCGTCGGGAATTTATCAATAGATATTTTCCAAAGACCTTCCTAGATGAGAAGATCTCTCAGTTTGAGAGACTAAGGTAGGGTATGATGAACATTAGCGAGTATGAAGCTAAGTTCATGGAGTTGCTGCGGTTCTGTCCGCACATGGCTGCCACAGAGGAGGAAAGAATCAGAAGATTTGAGAAGGGTTTGAATGCTGATATGTCAACCCCCGTGTCTGCCTTAGAAAACCGAGAGAGATTCTCTACCTTCGTTGAGTCAGTCCGAAGGATAGAGAGATCTGTGGTTGAGAAGAGACAAACTCAGAAAAGATATCCACAGTTCCAGGGTTCTTCATCTAGGGATTCCAAGAGACCTAGATTCTCTGCACCTAACCCTCCACCACCCAGATCGAGTTTTCAAACTCAATGGACACCGAGCAGAGGTAGAGGACGGAGTCAACCGATTCAAGGAACTCACAGTTCTGCATCAGTGTCAGTTACTGGACCACCCAGGCCACAACAACAGGAGAGGAGTTGCTACAAATGTGGTAAGGTGGGACACTTGATGAAGGATTGTCGTTCTAGGCCTGTCAGTGTGACACAGCCTCCAAGACAGAATTAACAGGGATCTCAGAGTAGACAACATCAAGGAGCAGCTCGAGGACGTGGACAAGCGTCTCAAGCTGGATCATCAGCACCACCTCAACACCAGGCGACTGCGAGGTTCTATGCTATGAACCCACCTGAAGCAATGGTCAATCCACGGGTAGTGGCAGGTCAGATGAAACTTTTATATTCTGATATGTCTACATCCTGTGCTGTATCTGTTCTGATTGACCCGGGTGCTACGCACTCTTTCATCACTCGTAAAGTGATCCGTAACTGCAATATGACTGTTAGTCATAGGGCAGATAGTTTGTTGTTGGAAACTCTGTTGAGTGGGTCTGCCATTTTGCAAGAGGTATGCTCTCCTTGCATCCTCTTCTTTTCTGAACATTGCATTCAAGTGGAACTTATACCACTTGATATGCGAGGATTTGATATAATCCTCGGGATGGATACCTTGGAAAGGTATAGAGTTGTCTTGGATTGTGAGTCCAAGTTGGCTGTGTTTGCTGATGAAAGAAACACATGGATCTTTCAAGGTGAGAGAAAGATTCTACCCACCTGCCTTGTGTCAGCTATGGTTGCTGATAAGTTGTTGAGGCAAGGATATTATGCATTCTTAGCCCATGTGGTAGATGTTACCAAGGAAAGTTCCAATCCTGTGGAAGTTCCCATAGTCAGGGAATTCGAGGATGTGTTTCCTGAAGAACTTCCTGGCATACCACCACCTCGGGAGATTGATTTTGAAATCAATTTGACCCCAGATACGAAACCCATAGCCCAGACTCTGTATAGGATGGTGCCTGCCGAGATGGCAGAACTAAGGAAACAGCTCCAAGAGTTACTTGAGAAGGGTTTTATCCGACCGAGCACTTCACCTTGGGGTGCTCCGGTCTTGTTTGTTAAAAAGAAAGATGGGTCAATGCGATTGTGCATCGACTACAGACAACTCAATAAAGTAACAATAAAGAATAAGTATCCTCTGCCGAGGATTGATGATCTCTTTGACCAGTTACGTGGTGCAACTGTCTTTTCAAAGATAGACTTGAGATCTGGATATCATCAACTCCGTATTAAGGATAGTGACATATCCAAGTCTGCCTTTAGGACAAGGTATGGTCACTATGAGTTCACGGTTATGTCGTTTGGACTAACCAATGCACCAGCTGCATTTATGGAACTCATGAACAGAGTTTTTCGACCCTTCCTCGATCAATGTGTTGTCGTCTTCATAGATGACATTTTGATCTATAGTAAGGATGCTCAGCAGCATGAGCAGCATCTTCGCCAAGCTTTGACCTTGCTAAGAGAACATAAGCTGTATGCTAAGTTTAGAAAGTGTGAGTTCTGGCTACCGGAGGTATCTTTTCTTGGACATGTGATATCTGCCTCGGGAATTCGTGTTGACCCTACAAAGGTAGAATCTGTTCTACAATGGGAACAACCGAAGACACCGACGGAGATTCGAAGTTTCTTGGGGTTAGCTGGCTATTATCGAAGGTTCATTAAGAACTTTAGTTCTATAGTTTTACCTTTGACCAAGTTGACCCAGAAAGATGTTCCTTTTTCTTGGAGTAATAAGTGTCAACAGTCTTTCCAATTGTTGAAAGAGAGGTTGACAAGTGCACCTGTTCTTGTGCTACCTGAACAAGGAAAAGGATATGTAGTCTTCTGTGATGCTTCCAAGAATGGACTTGGATGTGTGTTGATGCAGGATAAACAAGTGATTTCTTTTGCTTCCCGACAGCTTAAGAAACACGAGGAGAATTATCCGACACACGATCTGGAGTTAGCTGCCGTGGTTCATGCCTTGAAGATCTGGAGACATTATCTCTATGGAGAGACATTCCAGATTTTCACAGACCACAAGAACCTTAAGTATATCTTCTCTCAGCACAAGCTTAACATGAGGCAACGTCGTTGGATGGAGTTAATCAAGGACTACGATTGTACAATTGATTACCATCCGGTCAAGGCCAATGTTGTTGCAGATTCCTTGAGTAGGAAATCAGCAACATCAACCATGGATAGAGCACAACTAAACTCTTTAGTATGCTCTAAGAGAGATATGCTTATCTCCTTAAGGCAAGACAATGTACAGTTGAAGGTGTCATTGTTAGCCGGATTGTTGGCTGAGATGCATATTAAACCTACCCTAAGGGAGCAGATTAAGGAAGCACAGCAAGGTGATGATGCAGTTCAGCAGATCAGATCTGAGTATGGAAATGAGAAGAGAGATGGTTTCCATGACTCAGATGATCATGTAGCTTGTTATAATGGAAGGATGATAGTGCCGGATGTGGATAACTTGAGGAAGTTAGTCCTGGAAGAAGCTCATTCTTCCATGTATGCTATGCATCCAGGGAGCACCAAGATGTATCGGAATTTGAAAGATTTGTATTGGTGGCCTGGGATGAAGAAGGATGTTGCAGAGTTTGTTCTGAGGTGTCCTGTGTGTCAGCAAGTTAAAGCTGAACACTAGAAGCTTGCAGGGACAATGCAACCTTTACCCATACCACAGTGGAAGTGGGACCATGTGACCATGGACTTTGTTGTTGGCCTAGCCAGGACAAGCAAAGGACATGATTCCATTTGGGTAGTTGTTGATAGGTTGACTAAGACAGCACATTTCTTACCTGTCAAAACAACCTATTCTGCTGAAAGGTTATCACAGTTGTATGTGCAAGAGATAGTGCGTTTGCACAGAGTTCCTGTCACTATAGTTTCTGACAGAGGTCCCCAGTTTACCAGTCGTTTTTGGGAACAGTTGCACAGAGCCTTAGGCACCAAGCTAAGGTTTAGTACGACCTTTCATCCGCAGACTGATGGACAGTCGGAAAGGACCATACAGACCTTAGAAGACCTGTTGAGAGCATGTGCTCTCCAGTTTACCGGAAGTTGGGATCTACACCTAAGCTTGATAGAGTTTGCCTATAACAATAGCTATCAGCATAGTATTGATATGGCACCTTATGAGGCCTTGTATGGTAGACGTTGTAGATCACCTTTGTGTTGGTTTGAGACTGGTGAACATCAGTTGTTAGGTCCTGATCTTGTGCAGCAGACTACAGAGAAGATTAAAGTAATACAACAACATATTAAGACTGCACATGATAGGCAGAAATCTTATGCTGACAAGCATTGTAGACCCTTAGAGTTCCAGGTTGGAGACAGAGTATATCTCAAGGTCTCGCCTTGGAAAGGGGTCCTTCGTTTTGGAAGGAAAGGGAAGTTAGCTCCTAGATTTATTAGACCTTATCCAATCATTGAACGAATTGGAAAGGTAGCATATAGACTAGAGCTGCCTCCAGAGTTACAGAGGTTACACCCTGTGTTTCACATTTCTATGCTGAAGAAATGTTACCCCGACACCGAGTCAATTCTACAACCTATGGAGGTAGAATTGAATGATGGTATATCCTATGAGGAGGGACCAGTGTCAATCCTTGATAACAGAATTATAAAGTTAAAGAAGAAAGATATAAGTCTTGTGAAAGTCCTCTGGAACCACCGTGGTGTTGAAGAAGCCACTTGGGAACTAGAGGATGAGATGAGAAGGAAGTATCCTGCCCTTTTCTCTTAATATGTCTTATCGATTTCGGGGACGAAATCCTTGTAAGGGGTGGATAATTTGTAACATCCCTGACCTGGGTTATAAGCTAACCCTAGGTGTTTTGCCTAAATATGTAATTAAATCCTTGTGATTAACTTTGGGCATGTAATTAAGTTTCTCAGAAACATATATTTCAGTTTTTGCTCCTTTTTATATAAAGTTGTAGCATTGTTTTGTAATACAGGGACCTATGTGCAAATTACCCAGTTAGAAGGATTAACTTGCAAATTTCACATGTTAAGATGATTCTCTGATGTTGAGACATCATGAGAATGATTATGTTGAAGTTAGAGGGATTTCCCAAGCTTGGGCACCAAGGTGCAGCTGTGGAAGCAATCCCGGTGCTTGAAACCCTAATTTGGGGTAAAATGCAATTTACCCAAATTAAGGGATGCAACTTGTAAAATATATAATCTAATGTATCTATTAAGACTCTTGTCATCATTTAGAGAAGAAATGATGAAGAGGTCACCTCAATTGAATAATCAAGTTATGAATTACACCTTTGTGATTGAATAATCAGGGTGTATGTGCAATAGCCCTTTTATGGGTATGTTTAAGTAATAAGCTGAACTTCTTTGCTCTCATTTCTTGACCTTAAGAGGAATTTTTCCTTAAAATAAATAAGAGAGTACGAGCTATGAAGGGTGGAGGGACTTAGTTGAAATTATGGAGAATTTATGAACTTATAATTAGAACCCCACCCCAAGTATATATACACTCCACCTCTCTAAGCAAGGGAACTTTCCCTTCGTTTCCTTACTGTTCTATTCACCCAAAAACGACCAAGGACTGCCTTGGAGCTAAGTAGGACGACCAAGGGTGCAAGGTAGGTTTGGATTCCTCTTCTTGCCTAAATTCATGGTTAAAACTCGAATTCAAGGTCAATTTCATGGCTAGCTCTCATGGCTCTATCTTTCTAGCCATCTTTTCTTGACTTTCACTGGAGGTTTTCACCTTGGCCAACCTGTGAGAGCTCAAGGATGCCATTAAATCTTGGAGCTCGAAAGCTTGGAGCTCAAGAAGCAAGCTTTAGGTGGGTTTTATAACTCTAAACCCATGCTTTGTTATATACATCTTGATTATGCATGTAGAAGATAGTTCTTCTTCTTACCTACTTTCCTTTGCTATTTTGCAAGCAAATCCGTGTAAAATCCTTGCTTTTCTTGATCTATGAGATGAAGACGTTAATTCCAAGAAAAATTCACCGCTTTTCACTTTATTAAATGGTCTCCCCAACTTGCTCTCTCGGTCTCAAGACCGTGAGGTGAGCAAACGGTCTCAAGTCCGAGAGAGGGAAAATGGTCTTCAAGACCGTATAGCAGCGTTGACCGAGCGTGGAACGTATAAGAAACCTGTATATATTTATGTAGAATAATCACCCTCAAAAATTGAGAGGTTAACTCCAAAGGAATCGGGAGATATGGCCTTTTTAATCAACAATTTTAATTGAATTTATTCCTGATTTTCAAACGGTCTGAAATAGCCTTTTTGGGAAAACGGTCTCAAGACCGTGTAAGGTCGTTGACCAGGTGTTGACCGTATGCGATTACTGTTCAAAATAATGTTAATTAACAACTCACCAAATTTTATGGACTAATTCCAAACGAGCTAAGAGTTGAAGGGTGATTACTAGGGCAAACCCTAATTGAAATCAGTACTGAAATCTCAATAAAATAATGAGTGTTTTTGGGTTGATTGACCTAAACGGTCTTAAGACCGTTTGGGGATCGACCAAACGGTCTCAAGACCGTGTGAGCAATCACCCAAGACCGTATGGAGGTCTGAGGTCAAGAATAGTTGACCAATTGAAGGTACAATAATACCAAATTACATTGCAATTAAATATTGATATGATAATCAATTCAATGGATCCAACCTTGAAGAATTTTCACTAGAATCCAAAAGTTGGATGGGCAAACGGTCTCAAGACCATTTGGAACTCATCCAAACGGTCGCAAGACCGTGTGGTGACAACCCAAGACCGTTTGGAGTTCTAGGGTTAAGGTAATTGGATCAATTGAGGGTCCAATTGCAATAAGTTATCAAATTAATCAAAATACTGATTTGTGACTCAATCAAGGTTCAATCCCTATCAAATCACATTAGATCTTGATGAAATATTGGGCAAACGGTCTCAAGACCGTGTATAGTTCATCCACACGATCTCAAGACCGTTTGGGCCAAGTTTGGGCCCAAGTGGAGCTCAATTGAAGGGTTCAACCTTGAGTTGATTCATATTGTTGAGTGTTGATGGCTGAACATTGACAGACCTTAATTGAATCGACTTCAACCCTAATTGGTTAACAATTGAGGGTCAATTGAGTGACCAATTGGTTAAACATAACCCTAATTGACTTAATCCATAAGTGGTTACCATGGCTTTGACCTTTTGGGGGCTTCAACATTGATAAACATAATCAATTGAAAAACGTGAACCTTGTTGAAGGACCAAACGGTTGAGACCATGTGAGCCTCACGGTCTCAAGACCGTTTGAGGGCTCACGGTCTCAAGACCGTTTGAGACCTCACGGTCTCAAGACCGTGAGAGGCCTCACGGTCTCAATACCGTGAGGGGCCTCGCGGTCTCAAGACAGAGAGACATCAAACGGTCTCAAGACCGAGAGACATCAAACGGTCTCAAACCATGTAGGGCCTCTCGGTCTTGAAGTCAACATGGTTAAACGGTCTACACCCCCTCTCGGTTTGGGCTCACGACCTTGAAGGTCACACGGTCTTGAAGTCAACCAAAGCAAACGGTCAACCCATCCAAACGGTCTCAAACCGTTTGGATGTTGAAGGTTGAGATCGTTTGAGGTGTTCAAAGATTGACTTCACTTAACCAATTGGAGATGTAAATGGTTCAAAGATGCTCTAACCTAAAACCCTAATGATAACCTAGGACATTAAGGGATTAAGTGACTAATGATTTGAACCATGATGGTGACCAATGGGGTGAATTACCAAAATACCCTTGAAGGGTCAATTGAGTAATACCTTGATCAAATCAAACCCTAATCACATGTTAGTGATGTTTTTGGCTATGTTAGCCCATGATGACTTATTTCAACTTGATCTAGAGTGATGTTATCACCATCTACTAGTATGAGGAGAGAGAAAGTACTTATAGAGAGAGAAAGTACTTCTAGAGAGAGAAAGTACCCTTTTTAGGTGGAAACTCAATTAAAGAACCTTCAATACACATTAATGTGCATAATTAGGGTATGATCCACCTGTGTGAGATCATGGAAACCCTAATTATGATGTATGATGAATCTTAAGCCATTCTGAGAGCATCAATGATGATGTTCCACATACATGATGATGTTATGAGTTCAATTCACTTCAATGTGAATAGTAAACCCTAATTCAAGGGTAATGGCATTCAATGTAATTAGTAAACCCTAATTCAAGGGTAATGACATGCTTTATGAGTATTAAACTCTAATTGATAAGAATCAGAGAACTTAGCTCTTATGATAAGAGTGAGAAGTATATTCCTTGTTTTAAATTACCTTTATCAGTTGAGCTAACTATGCAGGTCCTGATATGAAGGTGATCATATCCAGGTATGGATGATGATACTGTATTCATTAAAAGCATGTTAAAGGCTTTATGAATAAGTAAAATATCTTGATGCCTTGTCAGTGGCATCCTATGAGTTAATGGGCTGTAAGAGCCATGAATACCACCAAGTCATGCTTCAGAGATGATTGGTGATGAGTATAATGAGAAATGATGATTGATGTGAGTTAGGGTTGTTACATTTAGTATTCTCCTTTCATAGCTGTTATGCTACTGTTATTGTTTGAAGAACAATGTGTGATGATTAAATGAATACTAAATGTACCTAACTAATCAAGTATAATGCAGAGCCCTGATCATAGATCCATCATTGTCAGAGATCAAATGATGGTGAAACAGGATTTCCTAAGGGAGCTCCTGGAACACATACTATTGAGTATGTGGGGTATATGGATGTGTAGAACCTTACATCCTAGTGTAGGTGATTGATGTAGATGTGTAATCCGTCAACCCTTCACTACTAAACCCTACCGTATCAGTGGAAGGTAAACATGAAACCTCCTGATGACGAAGAAAACATAGATATCCGTATCAGTGGAGATAAACATGAAAACTCCTGATGACGAAGAGAGTACAGAACGCCACTGTAACTCTAAAATAGCGAAGGACCAGTTTACCCTGGTGAGCTATAATAAGTAGAGACACAAGATGTCCTACAAGTGATCCTCTTACTGACTGAGGAAGATGAAGGTCATGAGAATCCGACTCTCTTAATGACCTATGTATGATACTGATGTGACTTCTCAGCGATCAGTTGGAGTATGAGTGGTATGCCTCATCTCCACAAGGCATAATGTTGTTTGTAAAACATAATCAACCACGTAGTATACCTGCTAGAGATAACTACGAGTTAGTTGATTGATGATACACTGTGATAGTGCTTATATTTCTTCATGTCTCATAAATGTTGAACTCTGGTTATATAGTTGCAACTGTTATTGAATACTTTGAAAGCTTTACTGCTTAAGATATTCTCTGATGTTATAATAAAGCTTCTGGCGGAGAGTTATAACTCTCGCTGGGACAATTATGTAAAATTGTCTCACCCCGTAGACTTCAACTTTTTAGGTGGACGTCGTAGACGGAGGAACCGGTCTACAGGTGACCAATCTCAGCAGCAGCAGCAGCACCAGGAGCAGCAGTAATCTCAGGTGGAGATTTAGCCTGCCATGTGGTGTAGTTAGAGTCAGTCCTATGTGTCCTCTGTACTCTCAGGTCTTGGAGTCTTTTGTGTGAGTTCTTGAGATTTTGTATCTTGATGTATATAATTACTTGAGAAGTAATTATCATGAGATGTAAACAGTTTATCTCTTGTTATGAAAGAAGTTTTTATGGATTCAAGCTCTTGTCCCGAAAAGTTTTAATTTCCCGTGATTTTTGTCTTCCGCTGTTTATCGAATCGCTTCCACTAAGTTTAAATTGAGATTATATCGCGGTTTGGAGATCAGAGCCCACACATATTCTCACTTTTTATATCATTATACACACAGGATTTTCCATTCCTAGATTTTCTCCAGGCATCACTTCTATATCTCAACTTTTAACACACATATAAGGGAGATTATAAAGCATTTTAAGAAATACTAAATAAGTTGTAGATCCTCATCTTCCTTGTGTCCTTATAGGACTAGTCAAAGGAAGTAAAAAACAACTACTTTCATATCTTTAACACATAGAATCATAATATGAAGTATCGGATTAAATATATTTTATTTAAGTATCTCCGCTCAAGGTCACCTACCACATTAGGTTAATTTCAACACATAGTGTCCAGTTACCTCATGTTGCTACTTTTGCCTTCTCTTAATGGCTACTGCCCTGGTGCACTAGGCATTTATTGCACTGGTGACACCACAAACTTTGGCTTTTCAGAATAACTAGGCAAATGTCTCTAAAATTATAGAGATCTTACCTTAACTCTCAGCTTATTGCCCCTCCTTGGGCACTACCATTCACAGATGTACTATTTATTCAAACTTATGGCAGAATCTACTTTCTCACCATATGTTAATCTCTTCCCATATTTGCACTGTTCTAACATGACCATGTCACTCAGGAATCCTTTCAAAGTCCAAAGTTTCCACATTAAGGACTGGTAACCTAGATTGTAATACTAGTATCCAGTCTTCTGTATGCATCATCATTATCCTAATCTGCCCTTCAAGAGCATAACTCAGGTCAAGATGAGAATCCCTAGGCACTTGTTCTTCTCTTGCCTGGTCCCATGCACCCTCTCCTGGTGCATCAACATTGCCCTTATCAAAGTGTTCCTCGTGTTCTCCAGTCATTTTCAAATTCTTCTTCTCCTATGTGAGCAGAAGATACTATCAAATAAACTGGAAGACACTTAGAACAGACTCTACAACCTTAGTCATATGTCTCTGTAGACTCATCAAACCTAGAGCTCTGATACCACTTAATTGTGGCATACAACTCATGAAAACATAATTAACTAATGCGGAAGTATTCACTAAGCAGTGGATTACCAAAAATCACTAAAAATTAAAACCATTTTATCAAAAGATCCATCAAGTAAAAACTTTCTCACATAGAACAAAAGTAACACATTTACATTCTTGTTCGAAGGTACATATTATGTATCATCTCTTTCTGAGAATTACAAGCATTAACTGTCCTGTCAAGCTAAACACAGGCAATATAAAATCTCGAGGCACTGAGCCAAAATCTCGAAAGTACTAACTACTACTCAGAGGACTTGAGAGTACAAAGACGACACATAGGACTCTATATACATCTATACATGGCATAACAGCCAATGTCTCCACCTGAGACTTCACTGTTGTCCCTGCTGCTGTTATTACTATCCTTCACCTACTGAAGGATTCTTGCCTCCTCATCTGCGTCCACCTAAAAATGTGATTCCCACGGGGGTGAGACAATTGTAAATTGCCCCAGCGAGAGATATAACTCTCCGCCAGAAACATTATTATTGCAACTTAAGAAGATAAATAGGAATAGAGGAATCATATTTATTTGGCAACAGATATTTTAATGTCTAACAGATTAGAACATAATTCTTATTAAAAGCACTGTAGCTATAACTTGATAAAACAACATGTCACTTACCCTTTAAGGAGTATGAAGAACATGTATAACATTTATTCACTACAGAAGCATTACCACAACATTAACTCTCTTCATGCTTATATCATATATCTAAAGCCTGGCATTGTCATTGTGGAGTCATGGCCTGTAGCCATACTCTTTTCATAAAGTATTGAGATCTTAGTCCCTCAACTCACCAAGAACAATTCCATTTCTTAATAGGTTCATCATCATGATTATAGCATCTGGGTATTTGAACCCATAACTCACCATAGGATACTTATTACCACTTATTAGGTAACTTAATACCTTCAGATCATCTGACCAAGGACATCATGATTCTTTCTACATAATGTATTGCACATAGTACACAAAGTTCAATGATTCTTACTACACGAAGCATATGAAGGATTATAAAGCCTATAAAATATTCTTAATAACAAAGCATCATAGCCCATACCTGGCTATGCTCAACTTCTCAACATATCTGCATGATTAGTAATCATGACACAATTACATATCAGTATCATGCAGTAAGAGGGTTATCTTATTACATTCATAACCCATTAGTCTGTATTTGATCTTCACATAGGATTACCCTGTGTTAGAATTTCACATAGTAATACCTTGTATTAGGGTTCTCATAGCATTAACTTGTCATAGGATTTCACATAGCATTACCTTGTATTATGAATCACATATCATTGACTTGTAATAGAGTTTCACATAGCATTACTTTGTATTAGGGTTCACATAGCAAGGAATCAATATGGATAATCATAAGTATTCAATCATACTTACTTATTCTCATCATTCCTCATTAAATGAATTATCAACACACAACATGATTTTCTCTCTCATCTTTACCAGAATATGATCACATCATAGTTTATAGGTTTAAACTAACCATTTCATAAGGCATGCTAGCCTACATTCAACAGAGTGCATTACATCTCAATGTAACCATTGACATGACACATCTCATGTATCATTCATCCAATTATATTGAACTTATAACACATCAAGGTATGCCAGTATTGGGGTGTTGGATGTGATATCTATCACATCTTGATGTATCACTTCCCTTAACACATTTATCTTACTTGAGTTCATACACCTAGCTTGTATTATGGCATTCCCCATCCTAATACTTTATGCACCAGTTCATCACATTTATCATGTAATGTAGTGATCATTAGTCACTCACTTAGAATATACAACCATTGCCAATATTATGGACTCATCCTTAAATTAGGAACTATTAATATAAGGATATCCATTATCAATCTCTCTAGGTGTTACATTTGTCATAACCTTAACCACTATTCCATTATTAGGAATAGTATTCTCCATATTTGTAATTTGAGGATTCACATAGAATATTCCATACATTTTTTCACATAGTATTATTCTCCAATAGAGTTTTACATAATCATCCTTCTATATCAAGGATTCACCTAGTATTACGTGAAATTAGGATTTCAAAACACATCACCCAGTAATAGGACTTTACATAGAATTAGTAGCACAACCCTATATTAGTTTTAGGGATTAGGGTTTACCATTCACATCCAAGTGGGGTTTCTCTTTCCTCATACCCAAATTAGGGTTAGGATATACAATTCCCATTAAATTAGGGTTTCTGTTACGACCCCACCTCCCGATAACCCCCAATTAAGGGAGATCGAGAGGTCGAAGCCGCACCCATAACTTCCGGATCAAAGGTTCGACAATTAACCAAGAATATTTATCAAATTTTAACCTACTATACTGAAAAGTTGTAAGAAAATAAATTTTTGCATACCTTTTTGAAAACTTGGATCTCTATACTTCTATTCACTTAAGGATTCTACTCTAACTAATCCTCCTTGTATTTAACTTCATGTATTTCAAAATATGAAGATTTACTGTTTGTCCTTTTGGCTTGTACCTAAAACGCCGACAAACAAAATGTCGGTCAGTCGAAGCTGGTATGTGGGGGAAACAATAATCATGTAAGTATGTTAACAATGTAATCATTCAACTAATCATTTAACAACCAAGATTACATTTTATATATAACTCCACGATCCAAGAGTACCCTATCCTCTATGTTGTCCCCATTAAACCCCTCATGATCCACCTATAAGTGAACCAATTTCTAGGGTTGAGTCACATGGCACTACTCGTAAGTAGCCCACTCCTTAACTCATGGCAGGCTAATGAGTCTCATGGCACTACACGTAGGTAGCCCAGTTTCTAACTCTCGGTAACCTAGACCTTGCTCTAGGATTACACCTTTTTTTCTTAGCCTTTTCAAAGCAATATAGGTGGACCCGGATCTAGTCAGTTATATACACACATTTATAGTGATAATCATAGTCACTTTATAGTTGCATGAAATAAATAAACATCCAACAGTTATTTTCAAGCAACCGATTAAAACTTCGGGAATCGCCGTGAAACTAGAGCGATTATTCATAAGCGTAACCACATACCTGATCCAGAGCAACTTGATGTCCAAGCATTAATTTTCAATACAATCAAA
Organism: Alisma plantago-aquatica; assembly: GCA_963693085.1. Classification (NCBI taxonomy): domain Eukaryota; kingdom Viridiplantae; phylum Streptophyta; class Magnoliopsida; order Alismatales; family Alismataceae; genus Alisma; species Alisma plantago-aquatica. The sequence continues at coordinate 587,451,098 of OY856415.1, forward strand.
TAAGCAGTCAACAATATCCTGAAAATAATGCATAACATCCAAGTGTCATTATTTTATTCAAAATATTCTCAGGATTGACTTGGATTCCACCTTATGATTTCTAGGCTGACTTTAGGGTTTTATTAAGGTTTTATCCTTCATTATGCATTAACCACTTGTAATGCTCTATTAGTCCACAAACCCTACTTTCAACGTCATAAGCATAATCGAAATTCAATTAAGTCTAATCTATTGCTTTTATACTAAAACTACCATCTTTGTCCTTTAAGTCGTGTCAAGATCATTAAGGTCAATTATTATGTTCAGGTTTCTTTGAATTGATAACTCAACAAAGAACTATAGTTTGATTCTCAAAGGAATCTTAATTACTACAATCCTCATCGTTTATGTTAGCAAACCCTAACTTATCATTAAATACACTAGAAAACCCAATTTATCCACATTAATGGTCTTTTATACTCAAATTGGATTTAGAACAACATAACTCTATCTTATTCATGGATTTGCACAATTAAAACCATTAAAATACATATTCTCCTAAATTAGGGTTTCTAAGCCCATTAATGCAAACTTAGGTATATGAAACCCTTAACTAAGACAATTATGTACAAAGATCATTCTTTTAGATATAAATAATCCATTTCATTGTCATCAAGTTAATATTTGCTCAAAATAATCAGAGAACATCATTATATTCAACTATCATCAGTTCTAAGGGGTTTTCATTAATTAAACCATTAAAGATGATAACTTTATACACTTTTGAATTGTAATTGGAATCGGGCTTCACTTATATTTTTATTGCATTCCTTGAGTTCTCCTTATCAAAATTCATATATAACTTATCCAAAACCGAGCTACGAGTAATTAGTTATGAATTTTGTAAAGAAATATACCTTTCAGCCAATGATGGCTCGACACGTCAGCAAAACTAGTTCTTTTAATTGGCCGACTTTGCAAGGGGTAAAAGACTGCCCTGCCCCTCCCTTTGTGCACACGCGTCAGGGGCAGACCCGTCTTTTGACTCTATTATCCCCTACCTCACAATGCAGGGCTCCGCGGCGGTTGTTGTGACGATGGTCGTCGTTCCGCTTCCAGCTTAGGTTGCCCTCGTCCTCCCGAGCCCCATGCACGGTCTAGAAGGACCGCTCCCTCCTCGCCGGAGTTGAGGAGAGCATCCGTCCTACGACTGGTGATAAAAGTTGGCTTGGGTCCGAGTTCCACGCCCACCGGTCAATACAGAGGAAGGAGGACCTTCAGACCCATGGGAGACCCTTCTCCAAGCACCTTCACCCGTGGTTTAGGTAAAGGAGACTTGTAGGAAGCTATACGTGATCATTCCAGGTTCTGGAGTCGATGAAAACCCCATGCACGAACTTGCTTCTTCGTGAAGGTGAAGGAGCTGCGCCCCTATGGGCATCTCTGGTTCTGCATGGTTTGCCACCCCAGGAGGGGTTCTGGGTATGTTTCACTCCCTTCCTTCGACGACCCTTATGCCCTCTTGCGCACATCTTGAACGTGAGGGAAAGAAAGAGGATCGGCTAACAAGGTCTAGGGTTTAGAAAGAAGAAGGAGAAGGAGAAGAGAAAAGGTTGCTAGGGTTTATCTTTTAACTCGGCCAAAGGCCCTTCCCCTCATATAGGGGAGGGTAACCACGCCCCAAGACCTCACTCAAGAGGGAAACAAGTCCCTCTCATAAAAGGAAAACAATTCTCCTTAGTTAAGAAGCAAATCGTCTCTCTCTCTTCATTATTTCTTTGATATCCCCTTTTCCTTTATCTATTAGGATTTCGAAATTCCTTTCCATGATTTCCTTTAGTTTTGCTTTTTAATTCATTGGCCACGAAAATACATTTTCCTTAAGTCGGAAATACTCCTTTTTAATAAAACCACATAATTCCATTAATTATGTATTCTATTATCCTTTTATTTTGCAATTTTGGCATTCTCTCTTTCTTTCCTCTTTATTGGGACTCCTTGGATCCCAAGACACTCCATTATTTCGAAATTCTTTTCATGGGATACTTATTATCCTTCTAGATGCATCTTTATTCATTATTTCACATTATCTTGTTTATTTCTCATTAAAATATTTCTTTTTGAGGATTTCTCTTTATTTCTCTTTTATTTTCCTCATTGGCCTCCCTTTTAATATTAGCAACCTCATGGATACGAAATTTCACCAAGGAATCTCATTTTATGCCTCTTTCCACTCATTTCCCACATTTTACCATTATTTTCAATTTCTTTCTTAATAAAGAAATACTTAATTAATCTTTCCTTTTCTTATTGCACTCTTTATGCAACTTTGGACTCCTTGGAACCCAAGGAACCCAAGAGGCACGAAATCCATCCTTGGATTACATCTCTTTGCCTTCTAGAGGTTTCTACCTCTTCCTTTTCTCAAATATTCAACTATTCATTCACTAATTGGATTTTCTTATTATTTGGGCCCAATAGCCAATAAAGCCCACAAAACAATCATCAAGGCTATTGTAAACGAAATCCATGTCTTCAAAACAAATTATACCATTCTTTGTTCAATTATCTTTAATATGAGAAATTACATTTCTCACCAGATGATCCCAAAAATTGGGGTTGTAACATCCTTCCCCTCTTATAGGAATTTTGTCCTCAAAATTCTATCTAGCAAACAAACAATCCAGGATAAGACTTTTCCATGTCCACCATTGGCCCCTATGTGGCTTTAACGTACTCATGGTGCTTCCACAGAACCTTTATCATCACATATTCTTTTCTCTGAGTTCTTTCATCCTGGCGTCTATAAACTACACAGGTGACTCAGGGCATGTCAGCCTCCCTTGGGGCTCACTAGGTTCATTGCTCAGCACATGGTCGGGGTACCTCACATAGTGCTCTAAATTAGACACATGGAACTCATCACACATTACTTTATCCTGAGGGGTAAGGTCAAACTTAACCTTCTCCACCAAACCATGTCAAAAGAACCCATGCATCGGGGACTCAGCTCTCTTAGTTATAACTTAGAGGGGTCAGATTTTCATGTCACATATTTCCACATTGAACTGCATGTCAGTCTACTTTGCATCTGCTCATGACATTCGTCATTTCTAGGCTCCTTTCAGCCATTGCACGATCGAAGCGACTTCATCTACACGCACTGTGGCCCTTTTTTAACCATGATGTGGTCCTTTCACCAACATCACCTTACTGAAGTGGTGACCAACACAACCTCCCTTACAGAGCTTCCTACAAATCCTGATACTGGCTATGGTGGTTATCTTCACATCTTTCATAGGACAAAAAACTGTCTCTAACTATCACCCCAAATCGAGAACATATGCCCTCATCAGACCCTTTAGTCTGGATCATACTAACCATAGTTAGGGGTGATAAACTATACTAACATCGAGTTTTTCATGTACCTACTTTCACCTTATGGAAGTGAACCTTTAGGTTAAACTCAAGATCCTTTGAATTCACATCATGGTGTAGTTGGACCATCTCTCTCATGGATAGTTCAACCAGATATGTCCCTTAACAGAACTCTTTCTTTCTCATGTCATCTAGGTAAGGCGACCTACCATAACCCATATTGCATTTCGACCTTCCTTGGCCCAGGGGAGACCTATCACAACATCCATAGTGTTGAGCTCCCATTCCCTCTCAAGGACTCTTTTGTCCTCTATATCGATACACTAGGTTACTGGGGTTCGTCCTTTACCTTCTGGCTTGCATGGCCATAAACCACATGCAACTTCATCTTAAGCATCCAAAGTGCTATTGCCATTTTCCACGGTGTATGATGATCTTCAATCATGATTTCCTGTATGTCATGATTCTTCAAGATCGATTCCTCTGAAACCCTAAACCACTCTAGTAGGGGTTTCATCACCTTCTTTTCCAAAGAAGTGCATCTGAGGTTCTACCCCTATCCTTTTATTGCATCAAGGACTAGACTGGCTAACCAAACAACCCTTAACTTTTCAACGCATCTTGTTACATCTGAGTGTTATCCAAACACCTCTCCTTTCCAAACTTAGGGTTAGCCAAGCAACCTCTTCTAGCGTCTAGTCAAACAAGTCAGATGTATATCAACCAGAGCATCCATTACCACTTCACATCCTTAGGTATTAGGTAACATTGAAGACATACACTTCCATGTATTCCACTTATCATCTCGTCTCAAACTCTAAGTCTAAATTCATTGAGAACACGTTTGAGCTCATTTTCCTAGTAATCAAACTCAACCTTGTATAACTTGTAAGTTCTACATAGCTCATGATAAAAAAAACATCCTCGTAAGGTGACTACCTCATTCCTCTTAGTGTTTGCGAACCATCCATGTATCATTCACTTTATCAAGGTAGGTTATCTTCTCTATCCCCATTTCTCATGGCAACGTTCCAACCTACATCATCTCTTATCCTTGGTGTGTGGCATGTGTATTGTCCTATCTCTCACTCTCATAACAAGAGGAAATAAGCATTTGGCTGCAGTCCAAATACAGAATTCTTCCTGTTCTAAGAGTAGAGATGGTACATCCCACCTTGCCAGTACACTTTTAAATCTAAGTTGCAATGTGCCACATATGTCTCTACATCACAGACATCATGATATCGAACTAGTATTAAACCTACTGAGGTTTATATCCTTGGTCATCTTCTCTAGGTCTATAGGGTACCGACTCTTTTGGGGTCATCCCTCTTCCCTCATGCATCAAGGGAGTGCCCTACTCATCTGCCCTTTGGGTCCCATGAGTTCATGAAGGTGATCAATCTCCTACCCATGGCTCTCAGACAATGATAGTTGTTACCTCCCGACCCTATGGTCATGTGCAACTTTGGGAATTAGGTAACTCCTACTTCTATCGGTCTTATCCCTACCTGACCCTAGGATAGACTTAGGATTCTCTTATAGTACATGTCCAACATAGAACCTTACCCAAGCCTTCAACATCTCTCTATCTCTCTCTCTGCATTCGTGGGCTGACTTTCATCCTTTCATAGGGATCATGGCAACCTGCCTTCCTTGGTCAAGCCCCATGTCGGTTACCTCCATGGTAACACTTCCATATGCACATAGAGATGGATATCTATGGGTATGTAGGTTCATTCTCATACCATGCACCTTTCACTTAGCTTCTCAAGATCCTATGATACCTCTCTAGGTTTACTCAAAACCCACAAAACTGGTATACACCCTACCAAAGGGTCCCTCTCCCAGGACGGGAGGAAAACTATCTCTTGACAACAAGGTCACAAAATCTTTTAGGTCTAGGGTGTACATCCACATGAGCCTACTTAACCCTACCAAGCTATTAAGGCACAAGCAGATCACCTACTGAACCATGCTAGGTCATACTTGTCCTCTTTCCTCAATGTTGGATCAAGATCATACCTTTCTTTATCATTAACCTAGCTATGAGGGGTTCATCAAACACACCTTAAACTTAAGTGGCTTCCCTTTTCCTCTATACATGAGGAGTACCATGCTCGCTTCTATAGGAACTCAACTTCTCATCATGAGCATTAGGTACACCACTTCCCCTCTTAGGCCTAGGAACCCTATGTTCACTTTTAGGTGTCCAACTGCATGCTTTGTCTCTTAACTACGAACCAAGCATGCAAAAGGCATGACATGCACTCCTTGTCATCCTTCAACTCGAGCAACACTTAGAGTTGGGTCCTTCTTAAGGACAACCAACAAGGTACAAGGCCTCATAACCCGTTACTAAACCTTTCTACGTCTAAGGAACTCTTCTTCCTACCTCAGAAGGTAAACACCTATACCGTAGGCACATAGGTACCAGAATCTTCATCTTCTCTCTCTAAGGTTTGGTCCCTCTAAAGGCAACCAAGATATCATCAACTTCCAGGGTCGATCATGAGGCAACCACTATCATCCATTGTTCCTCCTATCTTAGGGTTTTAGGCTTCCAACCTTCTTGCTGGGTTTCCTGCTCTCTCTAGAGCTAACCCTACATCCAACCTCACCATTAGAGGTTCTCTCTTCATGAAGGATCAACCTCAAAAGCATGCCAATCATGGGTGAAGCCTAGGTTCGAACTTATGTTTGCTCAAGATCATCCACAACCCTTTGTGCTCCATCATGATTCCTTATCCAGGGTTTCATCCTACTGTCAGCACTATGACGTGCCCTAGGTGCCAGCTATACCCTACTTGCACAAGCCCATAGGGTTTCTATGGTCCTTCACTAACATCATCATCTAAGGAGCTATCCTTTACCCTAACATGCACGACCCTTCCCAGGGTTGGGTTGCCAAAGGTGCTAGGTCACCCATGTATCATATGGCATCCCAAAGGCATGTCCTTTCAAACACCTGGTCCAACTCATCTCTCTCTAACCTTCACTTAGGGTTAGGGTTAGCATCATCCTCATAGGATGTGCCAGGTCTCTACTTGCAATGGAGATCTCTATCTCCAAGACTAACTTATCCTCCTGACAAGAAGGTCTAGCCTCAGGTCTCTTCTGAGGACATGACAACTTATGTCATACGACCTAAGCATGTATCTATTCTTTAGGTTGCACTTAATCTATTAAGCTTATGTCCATGACATCTTATTTACATGCCTTTCATTAATTTAGTGGAGGATTCCTTAAACCTTATTAACCTTACCCATACCTCAAGAGGGTGAGGAGAGGAAAGAAAACCCTAATCCTTTAGGTCCTTATCAGAATTTTGTGGTGGGAAGGGATGAACAAGATGAGAAGTCCTAAATGTATCTTATTTCGATTCATACCCTAAGACTTTGGCCAGGCAGTCACACAGATCCGGAAGTCCTCGCATTCCGACTAGCAGTGCGGAGGAAAATATTGCCAGCCCCCGGTCGTGATCCTTTTCTAGACACCTCCGTCTTTCGGATAATCCTCTAATAACTCCCTTCTGTTCTATGGAGTTTGTAAAATTTAATAATTATTAATGGTTAAATGAGGAACCTACGCTCTGATACCAAATGTTACGACCCAACCTCCCGATAACCCCCAATTAAGGGAGACCGAGAGGTCGAAGCCGCACCCATAACTTCCGGATCAAAGGTTCGACAATTAACCAAGAATAATTATCAAATTTTAACCTACTATACTGAAAAGATGTAAGAAAATAAATTTTTGCATACCTTTTTGAAAACTTGGATCTCTATACTTCTATTCACTTAAGGATTCTACTCTAACTAATCCTCCTTGTATTTAACTTTATGTATTTCACAATATGAAGATTTATTGTTTGTCCTTTTGGCTTGTACCTAAAACGGCGACAAACAAAATGTCAGTCAGCCAAAGCTGGTATGTGGGGGAAACAATAATCATGTAAGTACGTTAACAATGTAATCATTCAACTAATCATTTAACAACCAAGATTACATTTTAGATATAACTCTGGGATCCAAGAGTACCCTATCCTCTATGTTGTCCCCATTAAACCCCTCATGATCCACCTATAAGTGAACCAATTTCTAGGGTTGAGTCACATGGCACTACTCGTAAGTAGCCCACTCCTTAACTCATGGCAGGCTAATGAGTCTCATGGCACTACACGTAGGTAGCCCAGTTTCTAACTCTCGGTAACCTAGACCTTGCTCTAGGATTACACCTTTTTTTCTTAGCCTTTTCAATGCAATAGAGGTGGACCCGAATCTAGTCAGTTATATACGCACATTTATAGTGATAATCATAGTCACTTCATAGTTGCATGAAATAAATAAACATCCAACAGTTATTTTCAAGCAACCGATTAAAACTTCGGGAATCGCCGTGAAACTAGAGCGATTATTCATAAGCGTAACCACATACCTGATCCAGAGCAACTTGATGTCCAAGCATTAATTTTCAATACAATCAAACAAGCAGTCAACAATATCCTGAAAATAATGCATAACATCCAAGTGTCATTATTTTATTCAAAATATTCTCAGGATTGACTTGGATTCCACCTTATGATTTCTAGGCTGACTTTAGGGTTTTATTAAGGTTTTAGCCTTCATTATGCATTAACCACTTGTAATGCTCTATTAGTCCACAAACCCTACTTTCAACGTCATAAGCATAATCGAAAGTCAATTAAGTCTAATCTATTGGTTTTATACTAAAACTACCGTCTTTGCCCTTTAAGTCGTGTCAAGATCATTAAGGTCAATTATTATGTTCAGGTTTCTTTGAATTGACAACTCAACAAAGAACTATAGTTTGATTCTCAAAGGAATCCTAATTACTACAATTCTCATCGTTTATGTTAGCAAACCCTAACTTATCATTAAATACACTAGAAAACCCAATTTATCCACATTAATGGTCTTTTATACTCAAATTGGATTTAGAACAACATAACTCTATCTTATTCATGGATTTGCACAATTAAAACCATTAAAAGACATATTCTCCTAAATTAGGGTTTCTAAGCCCATTAATGCAAACTTAGGTATATGAAACCCTTAACTAAGACAATTATGTACAAAGATCATTCTTTTAGATATAAATAATCCATTTCATTGTCATCAAGTTAATATTTGCTCAAAATAATCAGAGAACATCATTATATTTAACTATCATCAGTTCTAAGGGGTTTTCATTAATTAAACCATTAAAGATGATAACTTTATACACTTTTTGAATTGTAATTAGAATCAGGCTTCACTTATATTTTTATTGCATTCCTTGAGTTCTCCTGATCAAAATTCATATATAACTTCTCCAAAACCGAGCTACCAGTAATTAGTTATGAATTTTGTAAAGAAATATACCTTTCAGCCAATGATGGCTCGACACGTCAGCGAAACTAGTTCTTTTAATCGGCTGACTTTGCAAGGGGTAAAAGACTGCCCTGCCCCTCCCTTTGTGTACACGCGTCAGGGGCAGACGCGTCTTTTGACTCTATTATCTCCTACCTCGCGATGCAGGGATCCGCGGCGGATGCTGTGACGATGGTCGTTGTTCCGCTTCCAGCTTAGGTTGCCCTCGTCCTCCCGAGCCCCACGCACGGTCTAGAAGGACCGCTCCCTCCTCGCCGGAGTTGAGGAGAGCATCCATTCTATGAGTGGTGATCAAAGCTGGCTTGGGTCCAAGTTCCACGCCCGCCGGTCAGTATAGAGGAAGGAGGACCTTCAGACCCATGGGAGACCCTTCTCCAAGCACCTTCACCCGCGGTTTAGGTAAAGGAGACTTGCAGGAAGCTATACGTGATCATTCCAGGTTCTGGAGTCGATGAAAACCCTATGCACGAACTTGCTTCTTCATGAAGGTGAAGGAGCTGCGTCCCTATGGGTATCTCTGGTTCCGCATGGTTTGCCACCCCAGGAGGGGTTCTGGGTATGTTTCACTCCCTTCCTTCGACGACCCTTATGCCCTCTTGCGTACATCTTGAACGTGAGGGAAAGAAAGAGGATCGGCTAATAAGGTCTAGGGTTTAGAAAGAAGAAGGAGAAGGAGAAGAGAAAAGGTTGCTTGGGTTTATCTTTAACTCGGCCAAAGGCCCTTCCCCTCATATAGGGGAGGGTAACCATGCCCCAAGACCTCACTCAAGAGGGAAACAAGTCCCTCTCATAAAAGGAAAACAATTCTCCTTAGTTAAGAAGCAAATCGTCTCTCTCTCTCTTCATTATTTCTTTGATATCCCCTTTTCCTTTATCTATTAGGATTTCGAAATTCCTTTCCATGATTTCCTTTAGTTTTGCTTTTTAATTCATTGGCCACAAAAATACATTTTCCTTAAGTAGGAAATACTCCTTTTTAATAAAACCACATAATTCCATTAATTATGTATTCTATTGTCCTTTTATTTTGCAATTTTGGCATTCTCTCTTTCTTTCCTCTTTATTGGGACTCCTTGGATCCCAAGACACTCCATTATTTCGAAATTCTTTTCATTGGATACTTATTATCCTTCTAGATGCATCTTTATTCATTATTTCACATTATCTTGTTTATTTCTCATTAAAATATCTCTTTTTGAGGATTTCTCTTTATTTCTCTTTTATTTTACTCATTGGCATCCCTTTTAATATTAGCAACCTCATGGATATGAAATTTCACCAAGGAATCTCATTTTATGCCTCTTTCCACTCATTTCCCACATTTTACCATTATTTTCAAATTCTTTCTTAATAAAGAAATACTTAATTAATCTTTTCTTTTCTTATTGCACTCTTTATGCAACTTTGGACTCCTTGGAACCCAAGGAACCCAAGAGGCACGAAATCCATCATTGGATTACATCTCTTTGCCTTCTAGAGGTTTCTACCTCTTCCTTTTCTCAAATATTCAACTATTCATTCACTAATTGGATTTTCTTATTATTTGGGCCCAATAGCCAATAAAGCCCACAAAACAATCATCAAGGCTATTGTAAACGAAATCCATGTCTTCAAAACAAATTATACCATTCTTTGTTCAATTACCTTTAATATGAGAAATTACATTTCTCACCAGATGATCCCAAAAATTGGGGTTGTAACATCCTTCCCCTCTTATAGGAATTTTGTCCTCAAAATTCTATCTAACAAACAAACAATTCACGATAAGACTTTTCCATGTTCACCATTGGCCCCCATGTGGCTTTACCGTACTCATGGTGCTTCCACAGAACCTTTATCATCACATATTCTTTTCTCCGAGTTCTTTCATCCGGCGTCTATAAACTGCATAGGTGACTCAGGCCATGTCAGCCTCCCTTGGGGCTCACTAGGTTCATTGCTCAGCACATGGTCGGGGTACCTCACATAGTGCTCTAAATTGGACACATGGAACTCATCACACATTACTTTATCCTGAGGGGTAAGGTCAAACTTAACCTTCTCCACCAAACCATGTCAAAAGAACCCATGCATCGGGGACTCAACTCTCTTAGTTATAACTTAGAGGGGTCAGATTTTCATGTAACATATTCCCACAGTGAATTGCATGGCAGTCTACTTTGCATCTGCTCATGACATTCGTCATCTCTAGGCTCCTTTCAGCCATTGCACGATCGAAGCGACTTCATCTACACACACTGTGGCCCTTTTTTAACCATCATGTGGTCCTTTCACCAACATCACCTTACTGAAGTGGTGACCGACACAACCTCCCTTACAGAGCTTCTTATAAATCCCGATACTGGCTATGGTGTTTATCTTCACATTTTTCATAGGACAAAAACTGTCTCTAACTATCACCCCAAATCGAGCACATATGCCCTCATCAGACCCTTTAGTCTAGATCATACTAACCATAGTTAGGGGTGATAAACTATACTAACATCGAGTTTTTCATGTACCTACTTTCACCTTATGGAAGTGAACCTTTAGGTTAAACTCAAGATCCTTTGAATTCACATCATGGTGTAGTTGGACCATCTCTCTCATGGATAGTTCAACCAGATTTGTCCCTTAACAGAACTCTTTCTTTCTCATGTCATCTAGGTAAGGCGACCTACCATAACCCATATTGCATTTTGACCTTCCTTGGACCAGGGGAGACATATCACAACATCCATAGTGTTGAGCTCCCATTCCATCTCAGGGACTCTTTTGTCCTCTATATCGATACAATGGGTTACTGGGGTTCGTCCTTTACCTCCTGGCTTGCATGACCATAAACCACATGCAACTTCATCTTAAGCATCCAAAGTGCTATTGCCATTTTCCACGGTGTATGATGATCTTCAATCATGATTTCCTGTATGTCATGATTCTTCAAGATCGATTCCTCTGAAATCCTAAACCACTCTAGCAGGGGTTTCATCACCTTCTTTTCCAAAGAAGTGCATCTGAGGTTCTACCCCTATCCTTTCATTGCATCAAGGACTAGACTGGCTAACCAAACAACCCCTAACTTTTCAACGCATCTTGTTACATCTGAGTGTTATCCAAACACCTCTCCTTTCCAAACTTAGGGTTAGCCAAGCAACCTCTTCTAGCGTCTAGTCAAACAAGTCAGATGTATCTCAACCAGAGCATCCATTACCACTTCACATCCTTAGGTATTAGGTAACATTGAAGACATACACTTCCATGTATTCCACTTATCATCTCATCTCAAACTCTAAGTCTAAATTCATTGAGAACACGTTTGAGCTCATTTTCCTGGTAATCAAACTCAACCTTGTATAACTTGTAAGTTCTACATAGCTCATGATAAAAAAACATCCTCGTAAGGTGACTACCTCATTCCTCTTAGTGTTTGCGAACCATCCATGTATCATTCACTTTACCAAGGTAGGTTATCTTCTCTATCCCCAATTCTCGTGGCAACGTTCCAACCTACATCATCTCTTATCCTTGGTGTGTGGCATGTGTATTGTCCTATCTCTCACTCTCATAACAAGAGGAAATAAGCATTTGGCTGCAGTCCAAATACAGAATTCTTCCTGTTCCAAGAGTAGAGATGGTACATCCCACCTTGCCAGTACACTTTTAAATCTAAGTTGCAACGTGCCACATATGTCTCTACATCACAGACATCATGATATCGAACTAGTATTAAACCTACTGAGGTTTATATCCTTGGTCATATCCTCTAGGTCTATAGGGTACCGACTCTTTTGGGGTCATCCCTCTTCCCTCATGCATCAAGGGAGTGACCTACGCATCTGCCCTTTGGGTCCCATGAGTTCATGAAGGTGATCAATCTCCTAACCCATGGCCCTCAGACAATGATAGCTGTTACCTCCCGACCCTATGGTCATGTGCAACTTTGGGAATTAGGTAACTCCTACTTCTATCAGTCTTATCCCTACCTGACCCTAGGATAGGCTTAGGATTCTCTTATAGTACATGTCCAACTTAGAAACTTACCCAAGCCTTCAACATCTCTCTCTCTCTCTGTATTCGTGGGCTGACTTTCATCCTTTCATAGGGATCATGGAAACCTGCCTTCCTTGGTCAATCCCCATGTCGGTTACCTCCATGGTAACACATCCATATGCACATAGAGATGGATATCTATGGGTCTGTAGGTTCATTCTCATACCATGCAGCTTTCACTTAGCTTCTCAAGATCCTATGACACCTCTCTAGGTTTGCTCAAAACCCACAAAACTGGTATACACCCTACCAAAGGGTCCCTCTCCGAGGACGGGAGGAAAGCTATCTCTTGACAACAAGGTCACAAAATCTTTTAGGTCTAGGGTGTACATCCACATGAGCCTACTTAACCCTACCAAGCTATTAAGGTACAAGCAGATCACCTACTGAACCATGCTAGGTCATACTTGTCCTCTTTCCTCAATGTTGGATCAAGATCATACCTTTCTTTATCATTAACCTAGCTGTGAGGGGTTCATCAAACACACCTTAAACTTAAGGGGCTTCCCTTTTCCTCTATACATGAGGAGTACCATGCTCGCTTCTATAGGAACTCAACTTCTCATCATGAGCATTAGGTACACCACTTCCCCTCTTAGGCCTAGGAACCCTAGGTTCACTTTTAGGTGTCCAACTGCATGCTTTGTCTCTTAACTACGAACCAAGCATGCAAAAGGCATGACATGCACTCCTTGTCATCCTTCAACTCGAGCAACACTTAGAGTTGGGTCCTTCTTAAGGACAACCAACAAGGTACAAGGCCTCATAACCCGTTACTAAACCTTTCTAGGTCTAAGGAACTCTTCTTCCTACCTCAGAAGGTAAACACCTATACCGTAGACACATAGGTACCATAATCTTCATCTTCTCTCTCTAAGGTTTGGTCCCTCTAAAGGCAACCAAGATATCATCAACTTCCAGGGTCGATCATGAGGCAACCACTATCATCCATTGTTCCTCCTATCTCAGGTTTTTAGGCTTCCAACCTTCTTGCTGGGTTTCCTGCTCTCTCTAGAGCTAACCCTACATCCAACCTCACCATTAGAGGCTCTCTCTTCATGAAGGATCAACCTGAAAAGCATGCCAATCATGGGTGAAGCCTAGGTTCGAACTTATGTTTGCTCAAGATCATCCACAACCCTTTGTGCTCCATCATGATTCCTTATCCAGGGTTTCATCCTATTGTCAGCACTATGACGTGCCCTAGGTGCCAGCTATACCCTACTTGCACAAGCCCATAGGGTTTCTATGGTCATTCACTAACATCATCATATAAGGAGCTATCCTTTACCCTAACATGCACGACCCTTCCCAGGGTTGGGTTGCCAAAGGTGCTAGGTCACCCATGGATCATATGGCATCCCAAAGGCATGTCCTTTCAAACACCTGGTCCAACTCATCTCTCTCTAACCTTAACTTAGGGTTAGGGTTAGCATCATCCTTATAGGATGTGCCAGGTCTCTACTTGCAATGGAGATCTCTATCTCCAAGACTAACTTATCCTCGTGACAAGAAGGTCTAGCCTCAGGTCTCTTCTGAGGACATGACAACTTATGTCATACGACCTAAGCATGTATCTATTCTTTAGGTTGCGCTTAATCTATTAAGCTTATGTCCATGACATCTTATTTACATGCCTTTCATTAATTTGGTGGAGGATTCCTTAAACCTTATTAACCTTACCCATACCTCAAGAGGGTGAGGAGAGGAAAGAAAACCCTAATCCTTTAGGTCCTTATCAGAATTTTGTGGTGAGAAGGGATGAATAAGATGAGAAGCCCTAAAGGTATCTTATTTTGATTCATACCCTAAGACTTTGACCAGGCAGTCACACGGATCCGGGAGTCCTCGTATTCCGATTAGCGGTGCGGAGGAAAATATTGCCAGCCCCCGGTCGTGATCCTTTTCTAGACACCTCCGTCTTTCGGATAATCCTCTAATAACTCCCTTGGGTTCTATGGAGTTTGTAAAATTTAATAATTATTAATGGTTAAATGAGGAACCTACACTCTGATACTAAATGTTACGACCCCACCTCTCGATAACCCCCAATTAAGGCAGACCGAGAGGTCGAAGCCGCACCCATAACTTCCGGATCAAAGGTTCGACAATTAACCAAGAATAATTATCAAATTTTAACCTACTATATTGAAAAGCTGTAAGAAAATAAATTTTTGCATACCTTTTTGAAAACTTGGATCTCTATACTTCTATTCACTTAAGGATTCTACTCTAACTAATCCTCCTTGTATTTAACTTCATGTATTTCACAATATGAAGATTTACTGTTTGTCCTTTTGGCTTGTACCTAAAACGCCGACAAACAAAATGTCGGTCAGCCGAAGCTGGTATGTGGGGGAAACAATAATCATGTAAGTACGTTAACAATGTAATCATTCAACTAATCATTTAACAACCAATATTACATTTTAGATATAACTCCGCGATCCAAGAGTACCCTATCCTCTATGTTGTCCCCATTAAACCCCTCATGATCCACCTATAAGTGAACCAATTTCTAGGGTTGAGTCACATGGCACTACTCGTAAGTAGCCCACTCCTTAACTCATGGCACTACACGTAGGTAGCCCAGTTTCTAACTCTCGGTAACCTAGACCTTGCTCTAGGATTACACCTTTTTTTCTTAGCCTTTTCAAAGCAATAGAGGTGGACCCGGATCTAGTCAGTTATATACGCACATTTATAGTGATAATCATAGTCACTTTATAGTTGCATGAAATAAATAAACATCCAACAGTTATTTTCAAGCAACCGATTAAAACTTCAGGAATCGCCGTGAAACTAGAGCGATTATTCATAAGCGTAACCACATACCTAATCCAGAGCAACTTGATGTCCAAGCATTAATTTTCAATACAATCAAACAAGCAGTCAACAATATCCTGAAAATAATGCATAACATCCAAGTGTCATTATTTTATTCAAAATATTCTCAGGATTAACTTGGATTCCACCTTATGATTTCTAGGCTGACTTTAGGGTTTTATTAAGGTTTTAGCCTTCATTATGCATTAACCACTTGTAATGCTCTATTAGTCCACAAACCCTACTTTCAACGTCATAAGCATAATCGAAAGTCAATTAAGTCTAATCTAGTGCTTTTATACTAAAACTACCATCTTTGCCCTTTAAGTCGTGTCAAGATCATTAAGGTCAATTATTATGTTCAAGTTTCTTTGAATTGACAACTCAACAAAGAACTATAGTTTGATTCTCAAAGGAATCCTAATTACTACAATTCTCATCGTTTATGTTAGCAAACCCTAACTTATCATTAAATACACTAGAAAACCCAATTTATCCACATTAATGGTCTTTTATACTCAAATTGGATTTAGAACAACATAACTCTATCTTATTCATGGATTTGCACAATTAAAACCATTAAAAGACATATTCTCCTAAATTAGGGTTTCTAAGCCCATTAATGCAAACTTAGGTATATGAAACCCTTAACTAAGACAATTATGTACAAAGATCATTCTTTTAGATATAAATAATCCATTTCATTGTCATCAAGTTAATATTTGCTCAAAATAATCATAGAACATCATTATATTCAACTATCATCAGTTCTAAGGGGTTTTCATTAATTAAACCATTAAAGATGATAACTTTATACACTTTTTGAATTGTAATTGGAATCAGGCTTCACTTATATTTTTATTGCATTCCTTGAGTTCTCCTGATCAAAATTCATATATAACTTATCCAAAACCGAGCTACCAGTAATTAGTTATGAATTTTGTAAAGAAATATACCTTTCAGCCAATGAAGGCTCGACACGTCAGCGAAACTAGTTCTTTTAATCGGCCGACTTTACAAGGGGTAAAAGACCAACCTGCCCCTCCCTTTGTGCACACGCGTCAGGGGCAGACACATCTTTTGACTCTATTATCCCCTACCTCGCGATGCAGGGCTCCGTGGCAGATGCTGTGACGATGGCCGTCGTTCTGCTTCCAGCTTAGGTTGCCCTCGTCCTCCCGAGCCCCACACACGGTCTAGAAGGACCGCTCCCTCCTTGCCGAAGTTGAGGAGAGCATCCTTTCTACGACTGGTGATCAAAGCTGGCTTGGGTCCGAGTTCCACGCCCGCCGGTCAGTACAGAGGAAGGAGGACCTTCAGACTCATGGGAGACCCTTCTCCAAGCACCTTCACCCGCGGTTTAGGTAAAGGAGACTTGCAGGAAGCTATACGTGATCATTCCAGGTTCTGGAGTCAATGAAAACCCCATGCACGAACTTGCTTCTTCGTGAAGGTGAAGGAGCTGCGTCCCTATGGGCATCTCTAGTTCCGCATGGTTTGCCACCCCAGGAGGGGTTCTGGGTATGTTTCACTCCCTTCCTTCGACGACCCTTATGCCCTCTTGCGCACATCTTGAACGTGAGGGAAAGAAAGAGGATCGGCTAACAAGGTCTAGGGTTTAGAAAGAAGAAGGAGAAGGAGAATAGAAAAGGTTGCTTGGGTTTATCTTTAACTCGGCCAAAGGCCCTTCCCCTCATATAGGGGAGGGTAACCATGCCCCAAGACCTCACTCAAGAGGGAAACAAGTCCCTCTCATAAAAGGAAAACAATTCTCCTTAGTTAAGAAGCAAATCGTCTCTCTCTCTTCATTATTTCTTTGATATCCCCTTTTCCTTTATCTATTAGGATTTCAAAATTCCTTTCCATGATTTCCTTTAGTTTTGCTTTTTAATTCATTGGCCACGAAAATACATTTTCCTTAAGTCGGAAATACTCCTTTTTAATAAAACCACATAATTTCATTAATTATGTATTCTATTATCCTTTTATTTTGCAATTTTGGCATTCTCTCTTTCTTTCCTCTTTATTGGGACTCCTTGGATCCCAAGACACTCCATTATTTCGAAATTATTTTCATTGGATACTTATTATCCTTCTATATGCATCTTTATTCATTATTTCACATTATATTGTTTATTTCTCATTAAAATATCTCTTTTTGAGGATTTCTCTTTATTTCTCTTTTATTTTCCTCATTGGCATCCCTTTTAATATTAGCAACCTCATGGATACGAAATTTCACCAAGGAATCTCATTTTATGCCTCTTTCCACTCATTTCCCACATTTTACCATTATTTTCAATTTCTTTCTTAATAAAGAAATACTTAATTAATCTTTTCTTTTCTTATTGCACTCTTTATGCAACTTTGGACTCCTTGGTACCCAAGGAACCCAAGAGGCACGAAATCCATCCTTGGATTACATCTCTTTGCCTTCTAGAGGTTTCTACCTCTTCCTTTTCTCAAATATTCAACTATTCATTCACTAATTGGATTTTCTTATTATTTGGGCCCAGTAGCCAATAAAGCCCACAAAACAATCATCAAGGCTATTGTAAATGAAATCCATGTCTTCAAAACAAATTATACCATTCTTTGTTCAATTATCTTTAATATGAGAAATTACATTTCTCACCAGATGATCCCAAAAATTGGGGTTGTAACAGTTTCCTTCATTGTTACAACAAGTTAGGGTTACATCATCATCTTGGATTTATAATAACACTCAGCTGTGCCCTAGATTATGGTTTCCCACATAGCTTTGCTCTAATTAGGGTTTTACACATAGCATTGCTTTAATTAGGGTTTCACACATATCATTGATCTAATTAGGGTTTCACACATAGCATTGCTCTAATTAGGGTTTTACACATAGCATTTCTCTAATTAGGGTTTCACACATAGCATTGCTCTAATTAGGGTTTCACACATAGCATTGCTCTAATTAGGGTTAGGGCTCATTGATTAGGGTTTCATGATCTCATTATTATGGATCAAACCCTTATCACATAGTTTACTCATAATGAGAGAAATAGAGCTTAATTATATAAGCATTCATCTATCTCATTCTCTCTCTCATCCTCTTTAGGATGTTAACTACTCCCATATTAATCTAGGTCAATTCTTCACTTGAGTACACATACATAGGGTTAACCTTCACAATCATCATGGGTCTATATCTTTAATAGTCACATATCTGATTGAACTTTGATCATATTAGATGTCCAAATGGTCTAATCAATTAAACCATAAATTATATAAGGAATTGACCAATTAAACTTTCAATTCCACAAAATGATCAATTGGGTTAACCATTGAAATCTTAAAATGCACTAGGTTCACCATATTGGACCTTCAATTACATGAGATATTCAAATGGATTAACCATGTTAATCTTCACAAAGTTAATTACTTAGACCCTCAATGATCTTGGTTCTCATACATCAATTGGTTGAAAACCATTTGAACAAGTTGTACTTGAAATCAATTAGACAAAGTAGGTATTGAAGCCGTTTGCACTTTGGGTCTCCAAACGGTTTGAGATCGTTTGGTCCCAAACGGTATTGAGACCGTTTGGTCCCAAACGGTCTTGAGACCGCTTGGTCCCAAACGGTCTTGAGACCGTTTGGTCCAAACCTTCTCAAAATCGCATGGACCAAAAAGGTACTTCAACACTCAATCGACTCAATGTTTCAATCCATGGACCAATTATAAATTGAACCACTAAGGTATTCATAAATTGGACCAAGGAATCACCATTAAATTAGACCTTCAATTTAGGGTTTTGAACCCAATTGAACTAGGTTTGATAATCAAGAAACCATCACTTAGGGTTTGAAATTGAGGATCCATCAATGGTTGACATCGTGGGATCAAATCAATTGAAATCAATGAACTATCATCATCACATGATATGACCTGACCTCAAACGGTCTTGGATGACCACCAAACGGTCTTAAGACCGCTTAGTTGATCTCCAAACGGTCTTAAAACCGTTTTCCCATTCCATCATAAAAAACCATAACATCCAATTAGGGTTTTGAACCATTGGATCGATTATCAAATTAACACTTAGTTGCAAATCAATTTGGTACCTTTGGACCTTCAAACACTTAGCCATACTTAACCCTAAACCTACAAACGGTCTAGGGTGACCCCCAAACGGTATTGAGACCGTTTGGGTGATCCCCAAATGGTTTTGAAACCGTTTGGGCCAATCAACCCAAAACATCAACTCAACCAATTCCAAAATCAGCACTTAGCCGATTAGGGCTTGCAAATAAGGAATCAATCACATTTGAATCCATCAAGGATAACCAATTGGAACCATTGGATCAAGATCCAAGTACCACATCATATATCTTCAAATGGTCAACCATCTCAAATGGTCAATCATTCCAAACGGTTTGGAACTCAAACCACCAAACGGTTTGCAAACCGTTTGGTCACCAAACGGTTTGGTGAAACCGTTTGGACCCAACATTGAAACCGTTTGCCCTAGATATTTGGGGAGGTGTATGCTTATGATGATGTCATCATCATCAAGCTCCAAACTCACGGAATCTACTGTGATTTCCATGGAGATTACATCAATCAACCAAACTTAATTTCGGAAATGTAGAAATGATCACCAAGTGATAAAGAATTGATTGCAATAATAAAATTGAGGGTTCAAGTTATAAAACCCACCTCCAATTGAGCTCCAAAGCTCCAAGATCACGGCAAAAATGGTGGATGAAGCTCCCTTCACTATTCCAAGGCTCTTCCTCAAGCTTTGAGTGAAAAGAATTGGCTAGGGTTGAAGAGGAGATCGAAATAAGAAGAAATCAATGATTTATTTTCGATTTCCACCATGGAATCAAGAAGAACGAAGGTCAAGGGATTACCAACAGGTTGGGGATCTTCCTCCTGATCCTCCACAGCTCCTTGGTCGTTTTCCAAGCAAGGGGAAAGAAAGAAATCCGAAAAAGCCTTTGTTTTGGCTTGGAAAAGGTACTTTTATAAGAAAATTGATGAGAGAGAAAATCTCTTATAAAAGTCTATTAATTCCAAAATTGTTGCCACCACTTCCCCCTTGGTTTCTTGCATGCAAGGGCATCTCTATCCCCACCGAGCTCCCTTCCATTATCCATGAATTAAGGGAAAAGAAATTAAGCACCTTAACCCTTATAATAAGAATATCCATATTTGAGTGGAAATTCTTTTCCTTATAATAATGGTGAGTGGAATTTCACCTCCTTAGGATATGCTCATGCCTTTGCAAGGCCTTAGGATCATACACACACATCTGAATCCAACCATTTTAATTTTGGTTGAAGGCCCTTTAATTAATACATTCATTTTTGCCCTAAATTGAATTAGGGTTTCACTTAGGATTAAATCTTGATTATTTTAATATCAAGATTCTCTCTCCTCCAACTTAATTCAAATGAGGTGCCTCTCTCATTTTATTTGCTCTTCATGATGACAAGAAATATTAGGGACCTTATTGAATTGGTAATTTGCATGTTGAACCCTAGGTTTTGGGTAAATTGCACATTACAGCAAAACTAGGTTTTAATGCACAAGGATTTCTTTACAAGCTTAATCTTGGTGCCCAAGCTTGTAAAAACCATACCACTACATCATATTCATTCTTATAATGTCTCAACATCAGAGGAACATATTATCATGAAACATTTGCAATTTAACCCCTCAACTTGGGTAATTTGCACTTTAGTCCTAAATAAGCAAACATTGCTTCAACATTGTTCAAACAGGACCAAAATTGAAACATAAGTTTCTAATGAGCCCTAATTACTTTTCCCAATATAAGATTAAGTATCTACTCAACCTTATTAGGCAAAACATCTAGGGTTAACACATAACCCAGGTCAGGGATGTTACACCATCGCTTCCCGCGCAATCACCACCGTTCTGCCAAACAAAACATCAGTCTTCTCATAAAAATTTCAAGCATTTTCTTCTCCACTTCCAGTTTTCTCTCTCATTTTACCACTTATCTCCATGTAAATGTATTGTTGTTATGGCAAATTGATAAAAAGCCGCCTATCCTAATCGAGAAGACGTGGCTATAGTCAAAATGAGTCATTATTCCTACTAAATTTCAAGTGAGGATTATCTCTCTCCCGGTGAGTTCATTAGATACTTTTTTGTGTTTTTATTAACAATAAATGGCTCACTCCTACTTTCGGTCTCCCTAAAACAAACATAGGTTGCAATGCCCCACTCCTCCGTATTACCATTTTTCCCATCGATCAATTACATACTAAAATATTGAAAATATAACTCTTACTTTAGCAGATCACTCTCTTGTTGGTTGCAAGCACCGGAAAGGCTGCATGTTCATGAGTTGGTTGTTTAGTTGGGTTTTCCATATTGAATACACCCAATAAATTAGTTAGTTTACAACACAAAGTTCTAGAATTGTTAAGTAGTTTGCTTATTTTCTGGTAACCACCAACCCCTTCATCTTCCTCCAACTATCCATCAAATCCAAACAATGATTGGGGCGGTTGCTATACTACTACATGGTTATTAGTGCATCATCATCCATCTTAAATAAAAATGATGAGAGCAAGTACAAGTGGAGATCGACCAAGCTGCCTATGTAATCTTATTTAAAAATAATTTAATATTCATGTTCAAGTGAGATGTTATCCGATTGCATGCTCACTCTCTTGCTATGTATGCATGTATGTATGTATGTATGTATGGGATTAAGAGAGAAAGATTTCTCCCCCCTCTCCCATAACCCGTGGCGGAGGCCGGACGCCCGAGAGGGTGATAAATCAAGAGATGCTTCTCCGTGTGGTTTCGAACTCGTGTCCCTTCATTGGGGACCAGCGGAATTCGCCAACCAGGCTATTCCCTTGCTGTATGTATGTATGTATGTATGTATGTATATACATGTATTGCATGTCTCTTAGTAATTCTCAAAATTATTTTGTGAATTCTAAAAGAATGTATATTCTCTGCAGAAAACTTCTGAATCTTCACAATAAAAAGTAAATTTATATCAGCAATAACTATCAAAACATAAAATGTTGATTGAAGTTGCAAGTTTATGTTCTTTCACAAAAAATGCTTAAGAATTAAATCACTTAATTGATTGAATTAAGAGTTATATTGTCAAACATGTGGATTCTATAATACTGGATAACAACACAATACATTTTTCATTCATTTAGTAATAGCCAAATCATCTAATACAAATTTATTTTGTCCAACATACATATTCATCCTTTATCATATGAAGATGAGATAGTGACACCTCAAAATTTAATGGGAGAAATAGTCATTTTCTTAGATGATCATGTTGCCTATTGATAAACATTTCAATTTAAACAAATTTATACAGTCAATTCAATTAGTTCTATGTCTTGATATATATATTCAATTCAATTAGATCCTAAACGAATGTTTCTGCAATTATTTTTACTTAATGGATATATGCCACACTACCTCACAATATCTTATCAAAAGAAATACCATAAACATGACTTATTTTTACATTGCTTTATTTATATTTCTTTTTTCTTTGATGATGATATTGAAATATACTAAGACCCTGTTTGGTAGGGTGTAATAGGTGTGAATTGAGTGAATTAAAATGTGTGGAAAACAAATGTGTATAGTTAGAACGACAAAGATTTTATTTGGTATGATGTGATCCAAATCAAGGAAATTCATCTCATCTATTTGGTATAGTTATGAAAAGTATTGACGTCAAAACGTAGCAACTGCGTTTTGTTAGAAACAGCCACGATAGGCTGTACAATGGTCCACCAGAACGAAGCAACCATCACAGCTGGTGGCCCCCACAAAAATAACATGTTCGGTTTCATGGTAAAATGCTGTCAGTCGCACATCAGTTGAGTGCTGTTTCAAAACAACAAACTCCACTATATTACACCCTACCAAATAATTACAAAGCACGAAATGGTGACACTCAAACTTAACACTTTTATATTACACCCTACCAAATAGGGCCTAAGTGTTGACTATTAAAGTTCTTTGACAAATGCAACATGTTTATGCTTTCTAAATTTCTAACATAAATTTATCACACAGCACGTGTATGGGCTTACTATGTAGAAATTGTCAAAACTCACTCCACAAACCACACTGCGTCACGCTCAAACAGCTCCGTTCACGATCGCGCCAATCTCAAGTCCCGAACACTGAAAACCCTATCGCCGCGGTATTAACAGCCGAGGGAGGGAGACGCCGTTCAATCTTCTACTCCACAATCACTGCAGTGACGTGGTGGTTAGCCCGGTGAGCGCTTTGTTCACCTCCCCGCACAAACTGGCTGGAGCTGCCTGTGCTCCTTACCAGTATAATGTCTCCAGAATGCTGACCTGCTCACGGGTTTGTATTGTTGTAGCCGAGTTACTTCAGCCACGCAGTTAGAAAGACGGCTCCTTAGTTTGTCATGGAGGCGGCGGATATGGAAACGGAGAACGAATTGCCCTCGCCTTCTTCTTCTTCTCCATCGACTAAGCGTTTTGCCGTCAAGCATACCGTCCAAACCAATTTTGGTGACGATTACGTCTTCCAGATTGCTTCCAGGTAATAACTAATGCTAAGACTTAGAACCATCATCCCTGCCCTTTGATTTTTCAGAGCCCAAATCACGTTTGTTATAATGCGGGTCACCTATACAGTTGGATTACAACGTAAAAAGGTATCCCTTATACAAATGCCGTATTGTCAGAAACCTTTTTTTGCTGATTTGATGAGCTTCTTAATATAATTTAGGATTTGGTCTGTCAACACGTGACTATATGACTTTGATTTATCAATCTCACTTTCAACCCACCACCAATTGCCTCGCATGCTATATTTAAACTGGCCGCTTCTTGCATATCCGCCTCCCTGACTTTGTTAATAAATAAAGTTGAATTGCACTGGCTTTCGCGGCACACATTGCATTTGCCTGTTCTTCTTTTGTTGTCTCTATTTCCTGTACTCCCAACGTCCTAGGATTTTAAGTAGCATATTGTTTTTTCTTCTGATTTTGACGAGGCAATTTGTTGTTCCTGTGTAATTCAGTCAGGAGGTCTCAGCATTGGCCGTGTCACTCTCTTCAAACACGGTGAAGTTGTATTCACCGGAGACTGGGCAATACTATGGAGAATGCAAGGGCCACAGTCAAAGAATCAATGAGATCTCATTTTCGATGCCATCTTCTGCTCATGTGATGTGTTCTTGCTCTTCTGACGGCTCCATCAGGGCATGGGACACAAGGACTTTCAAGCAGGTTTGATATCTGCAATTCTTTGGGTTTTACAAACTTATACTGTATAATTTTTTGCACTTTTTGTGTATACATATTTATCATAAGAAGTACTCAAAACAGCAAACAGCCTGTTCTGTGATGATTGTGAAACATTTCAACGAACGAAATCTGAAAAAACCTGTGCCTTTTTGAATTGTAAAATCGCTGATTTATCGCTCTTATGAAAGCCAGTAGAGCATCTGTTTGCTCGATCCCTTTTGGTTGGACCCCTTTATAATTGTATCGAGTATGATCAGTACTGTGAAATGTTGAAAATGTTTTTTTTGGCTTCAACTACTTTTTTGAGCTGGGTTTTGAGAAACTGGAAGCTTGGAGTTTGATTGGAGCAAGGTTATAAATGGTTAGGTATAGAGCTTGTCAACAGGGAGGGCACCACAAGGTAGCGAGTAAGGGTAAGGGTAATTACCCACCTCAGCAATCTCTTTACCCTTACCCGTACCCTCTTCCCCATCGGGTAATGAGAGGGTAAAGGGTAAACAGGTCATCCGAATGTATACCATTTTGAACACATTATGTAGTGATCCTTACAACAACAAATCTAGAAACAAACTCATTGAAAACAGTGTAGAATGTCAACCTTACATGAGATTAGGCTTAAATTCATGATCATTTTGGTTCGTGAGAAGAAAATCAATGTTGACAGCAACAAAGCTATATATCCAAGTTTCCAACTTGCCATTTATAAAAATATACATATTTACAGCAAAGATACAAACCAGTGTTTCAAAAAGCGTTTTTATACGGGGCATATGCAGCTGCATATGCGGTGCGGCCCTCTTGTCAAACCGCATATGCATATAAGTGGTCTAGTATGCGGTTATGGCGGTCCTGTGCGGGGCATAAGCGGGGTATATGCGGCCTTTTTTATTAGAAGTTCTGCAAACTTTTCTTTTTCAATTTAATTTGTTTCGATTTAATTTACACTACTCATTTACCCACACACTCACATGTACACATGCATATATATATATATATGTATATGTATATGTATTAATACCTTTCAATATCTATCTATATCTATATATATTGTAGTAATACATCAATGACATACTTACATGTAATACAAGATATCGTCATAGTGTGTAATAATCAATTTTATATATATGGACATGCATATATGATATACATTGGCATCTACATACACACATCTCCACATATATGCATACACTATATATACATTTACATGTCAATATGTATATATCTACATATAATACACATACATATTTCACATATGCTATTTATGTGTACACATATATGAATAGTTAAATATATTATACATCTATATATGTATGGGCACTTTTTAATATACATAATTCTGTGTCCTACAAATAATATATAATTTCTGTGCTTAATATATATTTTGATGCTATATATAACTAATTTATTAAAAAAAGATCCGAAAACGCATATACCCCCGCATACCGCATATACTCTATAAGTTGACCACTCCGCTAGCATAATACATACCACTTTTTAAAACTATGGTACAACCAGACCAATAATTAGTTTCTCTACAAGAAAACTAAATGAATCACAAGTCATGACGATAAAACCATGCTCTCCTGGATTGTGCGATCATTGGCTTCCTTGTACCCAAGGTGATTGATACAATGCCGAGAGAATTGGGCAAATGGGGATGCGACCTGGAGGATGGAGTGATATTCACAGAACCCTCTCTTCTACCTATGCGTCTTAGAAGTTTGTTAATTCTGGAAAATCGAGGTACCCCTTATATTGATACTTGCTGGGCAGATACATAGTTGGGAATGATTCTTGTATAGAGGTTGTTTTTCTTTGGACTTTCCTTTATACCACCTTGAGATGATACCTGAGTTTTGACCGCATGATTACTAGTGGAGATGTATGATTCATATGATGTTTTCTCCTACCTGAGGAGGGTAGGATGAATAAGTATTACCTCCTGGCTTCAACAAAAAAAACGTCACGACCATAAACTACATCGTAAAATAGTTGATGTACAACACAATGCAACATTAGACGAATGGCGATTTTACACGTTGGGGACATGCATGGAAGATGTAAAGAAGAAGGTTCAAAGATTAATCACTGTCTTCATTTTCCGCTGCAAACTCCAATACCGAGGTTGATGCACTAAGTGCATCTGGTGCGAGTCATGAATGCAAATTGTACTTTCCTTGTCAAATATAAAAAGACTTCCTGGTCAAAGAGTAAGAAGACACTAGGGAAACATGGAAAGCAAACCGACAAAGAAAAAGAAACTTTGATGGATCAACCGTACTGGCTACACCTTGTATAGCAAGGAACTAACAAATGCACATGACGCTCACAAAGGGATTTGAAAGAGTTAAGATATGAGATCCTTGTACCACAAGGTGTATCAAAAATGAAAAACAAAGGCAAAAGAGTAGGAGGACCAGAAGATGCTACGAGCACCTTGAATGCTCGTGTTGCTAGGAGGCAGGAGCGTCAGAGTGGAAAGGGGCAATCAATGTGCATCACTGGACAAATCTACTATCAGCTGCTCTGGCTGGAGCCCGAAGGAGCGACATTCTGTTGGAGCTCATCGCACCCATAGTAACAAGTCTCCGAATTTTACGAAAAATCGGCGATTTTTCACGATGTTATAGGCTCCCGAATATTCATCACGGTTAATATGCCAATCGCCGATTTTTCACGACTTTTCACGATTAATCCCGTTTATTCGTGATTTATACGATTTTTTACGATTCTTCATGACTTTTCACGATTTTTCTCTTTTAAGTCGCTTGTTCTTTTTTTACCAAACCATGTACACAAAATTCCTAATACACACTAAACCTCAAACCCCCCACTCCTCTGGACAGTTCATGCTATTACTCAACTATTTTTTACTTCTTTTCCTACTTTTTCACTCACTAAGATTGTATGTCTTGTGGCCGTAACAGTTACATGCATCATATATGTATGTACATACATACATTTATATATATATACACACACATACATGCATGCATATATATATGTATATACTTATATTGCCGACTTATTCTCGATTAATTCCGAATCGTTGACCGAACTTTCACCTCTATCCGCATACGGAAGTTGGAGGATCGGAAGTTTTGAGTGTGAGGACGAGATGGATCCTAGAGTTTATTGCAGTGGGATTAGGGTGCGACTGCGAGTTGCATCACATGCGTTGTGACTTGGGAAACACAAATAGGAGGGTTAGACTTTAGAAACATGATTGGGTTAATTATCTAGATAGTCTTATAATATATTTAATATTTTTTTAAACTCATAGAGGGTAACGGATAAACGGGTATGGATGATGTAACGGCCCCCAATTAAGAGAGACCTAGAATACAAGGATCGATACTTAAATTTTCAGGATCATATTTAACAAATAATAAACAATAGCCAATAATCTCCATTAATGTGAACAAATAATGTTTACAAGATTGTATAATGAGCTCCTCTTAGGAGTTACATGAATTTAATAGAAGAAACTAACATACATGAGAAGAAGTACAAAGAAAATGTAACTAATCCTCCAATGATCTTCAACATGTGTTCTTTTGGTGCCAACTTTTTGATATCCCTGTCTTCCAATAATAGATACCAATTAACCTAAAATATTGGCAAACAAATATGCGGTCAGAATGTCTTTGTACTATGTACGTGTTGCAACCAAATGTGTGCAAGTATTATAACAACATATAATGTTCACAACTAAATATTTGCACATATGAAACTTGTGTTTTCATTGCATATTCTAACCCATGCTTGGTATGCCCTCTCGGATGTAATCACTGTCCATCCTTAGATCTATGTGTATTACACCTTGATGGGTGTAACCCAAGGTTCAGAATATTCTAATTTACTTTATGTGATACTCATAGCACTATCATAATGAACGGAATTAAATAAAAATCCAACAGTTTGTTCATCATCAATACTTCGAAAATCATCTGGCAAACCATCGTATAATGCGGGTACTCATAAGTAACCACGTACCTTATATAAAACCATGCAGTATACTCCCAAGTACTTTAAGCATGCATCCAAACATCCAAGAAATCAACGTAATCAATCAACATTGTCTACATGTATGTATAACCCTAAAGTGTCAGCATCAGTGAAATGAAAAACGGCCTGAGCGGCCGATTAATCGGCCCAGCACCCCGGGCGTTTAAAAATGGTCAAATTCGCCGGTTAACCGGTTTGTAATAAATCGCCTGTTTTTTCCCCTTTTTTGCCTTTTTTCCGTCTTTATGCCCTTTTTTCCCGCTTTTTGTCCTTTTTTTTTTAAATACTGTTGTACACCTGTAACATTAAGTAAACTATATGGTCCCAAGTATTATTGACTATAATATCTTAACTTATATACATTAAATATCCTATGATAAGCCTGGGTATGACTAATTGATGTACTGCTGTAATGTATAACTATTATCTAATTTAGAATTCATACTTTATTTAAATGTACTGCTGTAATGTATTACTAATTGATGATGTGCACATATAACAATTATATTAGTAAGGTATCCAATAATTAGTCTATTGTTTACTGCTTAGCTATGTAAACATGTGATGGAAATTTTCTTTTGTATCATGTAGGTAGGGTGTTTTATCCATGTCTAGTCTATTGTTTACTATGTTATGGCTATAGTATAGCTATCTTATAAACTATTTGGGTGTTTTGTATTGTTGGGTAGAGTGTTTAGATATATATAAAAGTTCCAAAGAGTATAGTATTTATATACATACATGTGTAATATTGTATAAAATTATATAGGAAACTAAAGTCCGTTTTTTCAAAAATCGTCCGCTTACCGCTTAACCAGTTACAAGGTGCTGTCCGCATGGTTACCGCTTAATGTTTTGTAAAACATTGGTCAGCATACATTCATAACATACTAATTAGATCTAGATTAGATCCTAACTAGTGTTTAGGGTCATCTCGGGGTCTGGATTAGCAATCAAGGTATAAAACCCTAATTCCATCATATCATGGTTTCTAAGGGTTAAGAACCCAATTATGCATTATGTGTAACCCTAAATCTAAGGTTGTTCATTCTATCCTCTTCACATTAGATCAAATTAGGTTACATCAATTGAACATGATATCAACATCACCTTTATGAAATCTAGGTTTCATATAATCTTTTCACGTCAATATCATACATTAAACACACTTTCCAAGTAGAAACATAATTATACATATTAATGTAACCCTATCTCTTAGATCGAATATATGCTATTCATGATCAACATTATAGATCAGATTACATGGACCAAGATCAAATCACCATCATGTTATATCTCGATGTAACAATATTTCGATATCATTGTATTTATTAAAATTAGGGTCCATGCTCATACATCTAGGATACCTCTTAATCAGGTAAATATACTCTGAATGCCTCATATTATTAAACTAGATTGATCACATCAGAAAATCACATGTTTATCCTTCTCAATCAAAGTTATAACTGACTTAACAAATTCATGATTTTCCATATTATTTTATCATATTCATAAACATCAAAAGGTACCTTCTGGATTTTATCTTGGAATCTTCTGGATTTTTCTCCCATCATCTAATACCTATTATCTATCCACTAAAAATATTACTGCTATATATTTGGAGCACGTAATACCCAAAATCACAATAGTTCTCTCAAGGACCTAAAACTAAACCCTAATTGGCCCAATTGGGCTTTACTTGGGCCATGGGTTGAACCCATGCCTTATACTGGATTCAAATGATCCATTAAACCCTTAAATTTGTAATTAAGGCTCACCATTATAGTTACTTCAATAGTAGGTTGTTTCCAAAGTAACGGTATACTAACCTAATAAAGACATTTTGGGTTGGATTAAAAATTCATCATTCAATGTCATACTTTTGAGCTCATTATTCTTTGATTGACGTAATATGTAATTCAATCCAATATCCTAGATTATATATAAATTTGCAAAATTTAAGGATCTTACAGATAGTGTATGTGCCTTAACCCCAATTATTAGAACGGGTGAACATGTAACGAGTAGATAAAAATCCTTACTCTACAGGGTATGGATAAAGTGGCGCTCCTAAGACCTGAGATGCCGTTGTGAGGCTTTTCTTGATGCAAAGTTTAATTAATTGAAACATTATGGTTTTACAATATGCCTTGTATATGAAACTGAAAGTTTAAAGAATGCATAGACATTTGTGCAACACTGAAAATTGTAACAGAAAGAAATCAAACTGTTTATAACCGAAAGTAACTAACAATCAATAATGTCTAAATGAATGATAGCATTTATTAACAAATAAATTAACAAAAAATGATTCCTGAATGAATCAGGTGATGAGAATCATGGTTGATTTATATTATAATGATAAAAAATGCCTATTGGCTTTTGTTACCTAGGAAGGTCAAATTCATAAAAAAGTATATTGTTGATAAAAGGAATTGCTATAACTGACTAATTGATATCTCAAGATAAAAACATAATATGATATTCTTTGTGACTGTTAACGAAGTGTGCTTTAAGATGGAAGTCTAGATTCAGTCTCTTTGTTCACGATATTCTGATTGGATATCTGTTTGTAAAACTTTAACTATATCAATAGTTGTCGAGCCATTGTTTTGCATTGGCAATATGAAAAGGAAGGCCAATGATTGAATTGAAACAAGGATATCAAGGTAGGTAGCTAGTGGTGATAGAATTTGGGGAGCCTTGGTGATGTCTGGGTATGCATTTTTTAATAAATGGCATAGGTTTAAACCTCATGCTTTTCAATTAAATAGATTTTTATATATTAAGAAGGTTTTGAGACTTCATATTTTGTATAACATAAAAAACTGATGCGTAAAAGGATCAAATAATTTCTGATCAAATAAACTGACAATTGGAAAATGCTTACAGGGATAATGCTACATCATATCAAAGTAAAGAATGAATGATGAGACCACGCTTGATTTACAATTAAAGGATTGAATACCTTATTTTCTTTTGTCAGCTAAGAAAATTGGATTACTTAAGGATTGAAAACCTCATTTTCTTTTTCAGCTTAGAAAATTCGATTACTAATTATTTACTATAAGGCTGAGCTTTGTACAGAATGTACTACCGATGCAAATCCATGCTTACATTTGAAACAATAAGTTTTACATGATATAGTGAGGCTTATTTTTGCATAAATTTCAACCATTTGAAAATTATGGTCATACAAACTGTCGATGTTTGCAATGTTAGCATAGCTAAACGACATTACATTACTGCTAGCACTTATACCATTAATTGAGCCATACATTGAAAAGAAAATGTGATTTTGGTGTTGACCAGTCTCTGGTCTTAGTTTGATCCAACTTTTGACTGGTCCGATCTTCGGTTATCTCGTCTGTTCTAGTGCATTCCATGTTTTGGGCTGGTGCTCAAACTTTATTAGTATATAGACTTTCCTGTGTTTTTTACTTAGTCTATTTTTCTCTTTACTATGTTATTCTTGTGTTTTGTTTTATCCCACATGGGTTATCTCTAAATCCTGTGGTCTTCTCTTGTCTTATAAAAGAGAACCCTATACTCCTTTTTTAATCATCTCAATAATAGGATTATTAGCCACAACTTCTAGATGGTATCAGAGCCTCCCGATCCTCCCTAACCCTGATCCCTTCCCATCAACCTCAGCCGCCACCCCCTTTCCCTTCTCCCAAGCCGCCGCCCACCCTGCCCCCCCCCTCTCTTGCTGCCGCCGACCAGCCCTCCAGCCGCCGTCACCCACCTCCCCTACCTCTCTCCCTTGCCGCCCACCTCCTTCCCTCCCTTCTTCTCCACCACAGCCCCCCCCCCCCCCAACCCCCCTGCTGCCCGCCGCCACCCCACACCCACCACTACCCTCTCCCGCAGCCACAACCACCCTCATCCTCTCTTCTCTCTTGTTTCTCTTATCTAGTTCTTCGCTCACTATCTAGTTCGGCTACAGGCTTCCGCTCGTCTCCGTACGCTCTTCCGAAGAAGCTTACGTACAACCCATTTCTAGTTCTGGCACGTTGAAGGCGTAAACCGACCTTTCGCTTCTGCCTGCCTACACCTCATGGTGGAGTGATCTTTTCTCCATGGTGGCGTAGGTTTCTTACATCTTTCTCTGCCCCGTGAGGGTCTTCTGAGGTCCATGTGGATCTCCTACTTGCTACGTCTACCGGTCCATGTGGTGGACTCCTGCTACTGACTACTGCTATTGTTGATCCTTACTGTGCCCGTGCTACTGTTCTGCTCTGGTCTGATGGCGACTCCAGATCTCCCGCGCACTCTCTGTGTTACTACGGTGAAGTTGGACAGTTCCAACTATCACCTATGGGCTGCCTCCTTTGAGTTGTATGTTAAATCCCAAGGTCGTTACTCTCATCTGACTACAAAAGGCCCGTCTCTTCCTACTCCTGATGCTGACGAGAAGACGAAACAAGCCTATGATCTCTGGTCTAAGGAGGACTATGGGGTTATGACATGGATGGTCAACAGCGCTGAAGTCAAGATCAGCCAGTCCCTACTCCGTCTTCATACTGCCAAAGAAATGTGGGAGCAACTCTCCCATGTTTACTCGCACCAACAAAATCCTAAGAAGGTCTTTGAGATCTTCAAACAACTTGCCAAACAGGAGTATTCTGCTACTGACTCCGTCGAGGATTACTACAACTCCTGCTGTGCCCTCTGGGATGAGTTCCAGGTGTATCATCCTCTTTCTACTGACATTGATGAACTTAATCGACAGCGGAACGAACTTATGTTAGTTCAGTTCCTCGCGGGCCTACCTACTTCTTTTACTGGTGTTGTGGACCAAATTCTCTCTAGCGATCCTTTACCCACTCTCCGCGATGTGCTAAAAAGGGTCAAACGCTTACCTTCTATGTCCCAGTCTGTGCCTGACTCTTCTGATGGGGCAGCCCTCGCTGTCCGCTCTGGTGATTCCTTTCGTGGTCGCGGTCGTGGTAGAGGTCGCGGCCGCGGAGGACGTTCTTCTGCTCCTGGCCGTGGCTCTGGAGCTGATCCTGTTGAGTCCCGCTACTGCACTCACTGCAAGCGCACCAACCATACTGAAGATCGTTGTTGGATCAAATACGGCAAACCTAACTGGGCCAATAAAGTGACTTCTGACCAGACTGAACCTGCTCCACCAACAGCTGACTGGATCCGCTCGGAATTTAAAAAACTGCTTCAAGCTCGCCTGGCTTCCTCTACTGATGCTTCAAATGATGGCAGCGCCGCCCTTCTGACCCAGACTGGTAAACCTTCATGGGTGATTGACTCTGGTGCGACCTCTCATATTTCTGGCAATCCTACTTTATTCTCTAAATTGCACAAGACATCTTTTATACCGCCTGTTACTTTAGCTGATGGCTCTAAATCGCTGGTTACTGGAATTGGTGATATAAGTTCTACTGGTAGTCTGCCACTGCAGTCCGCTCTTTACGTCCCTAAGTTTCCCCTTAATTTACTATATGTCAGTAAAGCTGTAAAGAGCCTTCGTTGCTCAATTAAGTTTGATCCGGATGGTGTTCTATTTCAGGATCTGCGCACGAGGATGACGATTGGTTCAGGCCATGAGGGATCGGATGGACTCTACTACTTGGACGATCCGAAGCCAGCTGCATATTTGACATCATCCGTGGCCGACATTCAGTGGCATTATAGATTGGGACATCCCTCTGCTTCAAAATTAAAAGCTTTATTACCTGATGTAGTTAGTTCTGTTTTTCATTGTGAGACATGCCAGCTTGGCAAGCAAACTCGTGCTACTTTTTCACCAAAATTTTGCATTAGTTCTAAAGCTATCTTCGATATTATACATGCTGATGTTTGGGGTCCATGTGCTGTGACGAGTACCTCTGGTTTTAAATATTTTCTGAGCTTCATTGATGATTTCTCTAGAGCAACCTGGCTGTTTTTACTGAAAGATAGATCTACCATTCTTGAGAAAATTACCGACTTCTTTGCTGAAATCTGTACCCAGTTTGCTAAACCCATTAAAATTTTGCGCACTGACAATGCTTTGGAGTTTATGCAAGCCTCTGTTAGTAGTTTTTGTCGTCGCCAGGGCACCATCCACCAAACTTCCTGTGCCTATACCCCGCAACAAAACGGTGTCGCTGAACGCAAAAACCGTCATCTCCTTGAAGTTGCGCGTACCCTTCTTTTTCACTACCATGTTCCTCAGTCTTTTTGGCCCGAGGCAATATCTACTGCTTGCTACCTCATTAATCGTATGCCATCCACTGTGCTCGGCAATAAGATTCCATATCAGGTCTTGTTTCCTGATGCATCTCTTTTCTCTGTGCCTCCTCGTATCTTTGGGAGCACGTGCTTTGTTAAAAATCTCCGACCTGGCCTTACCAAATTGGATCCTAGAGCAACTAAGTGTGTTTTCTTGGGATACTCTCGCACTCAAAAAGGGTATCGATGCTACGATCCTGTTTCTAAAAAGTGGTTTGTCTCTGCGGATGTAGTATTCTTTGAGCACATGCCTTTCTATTCTCCGGCTGGTTCTGCACTCACATCGGATTTACTGGTTGATACGCCTTTACCGGTTGTGGATGATTTGACTGATAATTCTGATACTGCCTCCCCACCTGAAAAGCCACCTCTGAAAGTGTATCACAGAAGACAGAAGCCGACAGCTCCCTCTATGGCCTCTCCATCGTCTTCATCCTCTGTGCCAGATCAAACACCTCCGCAGGTATTTTCTGACCTTGATCTCCCTATTAGCCTGAGAAAAGGGACACGGACTTGTACTCAGCATCCCATTGGGAATTTTTGTTCTACTGATAATCTTAGTGCTAATTTTTCTAATTTTACTACGGCCCTTTCTTCTATATCTGTACCTAAAACTGCTGCTCAGGCCATTAAAAGTCCTGCATGGCGTCAGGCTATGGAAATCGAAATGCAGGCGCTCACTGAGCGCAATACATGGCAACTTGTTGATCCACCTGCTGATTGCTCTCCTGTTGGTTGTCGCTGGGTCTTCACGGTCAAGTATCAACCAAATGGAACTGTTGAACGGCTTAAGGCAAGACTAGTGGCTAAAGGCTATACACAGACTTATGGGGTCGACTACTTTGAGACTTTCTCTCCGGTGGCACGGTTGAACTCTGTGAGAATTCTTATTTCTGTTGCTATTAATTCTGACTGGCCTCTGTATCAGCTTGATGTCAAGAATGCTTTCCTGTATGGTGACCTTCATGAAGAAGTCTACATGTCACAACCCCCTGGTTTTGTTGCTCAAGGGGAGTCCTCTAAAGTATGCAGACTGAAAAAGGCGATCTATGGCTTGAAACAGAGTCCCAGAGCTTGGTTCGATATTTTAAGCACTATTCTTCAGAATTTTTCATTCAAGCGCTCCCAGTCTGATCACTCAGTCTTTGTCAAGAATACTCCTGCTGGCATTATTATTCTCATTGTTTATGTTGATGATATTATCCTCTCAGGAAGTGATCCTGCTGGTATTCAGTCCACCAAGCACTATCTGGAAAAACATTTCGTCACTAAAGATCTTGGATCTCTTCGGTATTTTCTTGGGATAGAGGTGTCCCGATCTTCTTCTGGCCTCTGCTTATCTCAGCGCAAGTATGTTCTGGATCTACTATCTGAATCTGGACTTCTAGGTGCTAAGCCTGCTAGCACACCTCTGGATCCGAACACTGACTGGGATGATGAGAATTCTCCTGCCTATCCTGACAATCATCAATATCGAAGAATGGTCGGTAAACTCATCCATCTTACTGTTACACGGGCCGATATTACTGCTGCTGTTGGATTGGTTAGTCGTTACCTAGATAAGCCTCGACAATGTCATTGGGACGCTGTCTGTCATATTCTGAAATATCCAATGTTTTAAAAAACGTTAAGCGGTAACCTTGCGGACAACACCTTGTAACTGGTTAAGCGGTAAGCGGCCGATTAAGCGGCCGATTTTTTAAAAAACGGGTTTTAATTTCCTATATAATTTTATGCAAAATTACATATATACGTATATAAATACTAATACTCTTTGAAACTTTTATATATATCTAAAGATTCTAAACACTCTACCCAACAGTAAAAACACCCAATTAGTTTATAAGATATCTATAAGACAATAATTATAGCCATAATATAATAAATAATAGATTTGACATAGATAAAATACCCCACATACATGATTCAGAAATATTTTTGCATCACATGTTTACATAGTTAAGCAGTAAACAATAGACTCATTATTGGATACCTTTCTAACTTATTGTTATATGTGCATATCATCAATTAGTCATACATTACAGCAGTACAATTAACTAAAGTATGCATTCGAAAATTAGATAATAGTTACATATATTTTACTTGTATAAATTTCACTTTACAACAGTACCCTATTATCCCAACTTGCATACAGTAAACAATAGACTCATTATTGGATACCTTTCTAATTTATTGTTATATGTGCATATCATCAATTAGTCATACATTACAGCAGTACAATTAACTAAAGTATGCATTCTAAAATTAGATAATAGTTACATTACATATATTTTACTTGTATAAATTACACTTTACAACAGTACCCTATTATCCCAACTTGCATACAAGTATGCATTCTATTAGACTAGGCTTATCATAGGATATTTAAGTTTAATATATTATAGTCAGTAATACTTGGGGCCATATAGTTTATATAAAGTTACAGGTGTACAACAAAATTTACAAAAATAGACAAAAAACGGCCAAAAAACGGGAAAAAAGGGCAAAAAACGGGTAAAAAACGGGAAAAAACGGCCGATTAATTACAAAAAAAGTTAACCGGCGATTTTAGCAAAAATCGAACGGGCTGGGTGTCTGGCCGATTAATCAGCCGTTTAATCGGCCGCTCAGCCCGTTTTTCATTTCACTGGAAATATCTAAAAAGTTCTCCTGGAAAAGGCCTGCTTTACAAGAAACATGGCCACTGCAAACTTCTTGGCTATTCTGATTCCGATTATGCTGGCAGCAAGGTTGACCGTCGCTCTACTTCTGGCTACTACACGTTTGTGGGAGGCAACCTTGTCACTTGGCGAAGCAAGAAGCAGTTTGTAGTTGCTCGCTCAAGTGCTGAAGCTGAATATCGTGCCATGGCGCACACTACCTGTGAACTGTTCTGGATTAGGAGCTTACTGAAGGACTTTGGTATCTCTGACTCGTCTCCTATTCCAATGTATTGTGACAACAAAGCAGCTACATTCATTGCCAGTAACCCTACTTTCCATGAGCGGACCAAGCACATTGAGGTGGATTGTCATTTTGTCCGCAAAGCTGTTCTCTCTGGCCAGGTCTCTACTCCCTACATTCATACGACTGATCAGGTGGCTGACATCTTCACAAAGATTCTACCAAAGACAAGGTTCACTGCTATGACATCCAAGCTGGGCATGATAGACATCTACGCTCCAGCTTGAGGGGGAGTATTAGTATATAGACTTTCCTGTGTTTTTTACTTAGTCTATTTTTCTCTTTACTGTGTTATTCTTGTGTTTTGTTTTATCCCACATGGGTTATCTCTAAATCTTGTGGTCTTCTGTTGTCTTATAAAAGAGAACCCTGTACTCCTTTTTTAATCATCTCAATAATAGGATTATTAGCCACAACTTCTAGAAAGTTAAAGGGTGAACCTTAGAGGTTGCTAAACTCAGTGCAAGAGAGCAGGGAATACAATATGTCAAAAAGTAGTATCAGATCTTTGGCGGTGGGTCAAAATATGGTTAGTACTGGTGTTAACTTCCACTAATACTAACTTACAACTAGTTCCCCACCCACAAAAACATTTTATATTGGAAATATATGAAAAGAAAAAATGCGGAAAATGGAAAAAAGGGTGAAAAACTTTTGAGACGTTACTGATTTGCTTTTGTTTGGTTAGAACATCTGGCTAGAAAAACCTAGTAAATTTTTTTTGGAAAATCACCAAAAAAACCACCAATGTTTGTTAAGATGCATACACACTTACATATAAATGTCTGTGTAGTCCAAAGGACACCTTGAATCCTAAAAGTTGTCAAGGTCTAACATATGTAAGATGGGCATAGTCACAAATTCGGTATTCGGGATACGTTCGGTTGAGTTGAAAAATTTGGAATTCGGCAATTATTCGGGAAATTCAGCTAAAAAGCGGTCAACGTACAGTAAAAATACAGTCAATGATTCGGGAAAAAGTCGGAAAAAAAATCTGAAGATATATACATATATTGCATACATCTTGTATGTATATATATGTTTTTCATATATATATGTACATATATATTGCATACATATATCTATAACTATTACATACGTATGCATATACACATATTACATACATACACACACATATGTGTTGGCACATATATATACACTCAGAGTCTTAATCAGTATAATACATGAAAAGAACGTATATAATGGAAAAAAATTAAACGTGAATAATTCGTGAATAATACGGAAATGAAACGTAGTATTCGGGAATTGGGATTTATTCGGCCGTTTCATACGTCTAGGGAAAAATTCACGTTTTAAACGCCTCTTTTTCAAAAAGTCAGAGTATATTGTGGCTATGAAGATGGGTAACAATCAAGGACATGATAATTACAATGGTGACTTGGAGAGGTGGAAATTAGTTCCTCAACTGCCCAACCCCCAACCTTGACCCCACCAGTTGGCATGATCCTGAATGATATTTAGCTTTAGACGAATCAACGTTGTGTACCTTCTTGTTTCCATCAAGTGCTACCGATATACTTGAGCACTAATGCAATGCCACCTTGCAAAAGGGTGGAACCTGTGGTATGTTATGTTCGTCTTCACATGGAGCAAATATGATAAGATGGTAGGAACTTTTATCCAGTTTTCTAGACAAGCAATAACAAACTTGAGATGTTATAATGCTAATACAATGACAAAAATGGAAATAAAACTAGAATTAATCAACACATTCCCAATCTAGCAAAAACCATAAGGTTAGTGTGCTATGAGATCCAATCATAGTCACAATAATCGGCGTTTTTTTTGAAAAAAAAACGCGTTTAAAATGCAAATTATTCAGGCCCCGTATGTTACGGCCGTATTATACTGGCAGCCGAATAAAACGTACTATACGGGTTTTAAACCCGTATTTCATATTAAACGTGGTTTTGACGTTTTTTTGCGTTTTAAACAGTGAAATACGGCTAAGTATTTGTTTCTCTCATTGCTTTACCCCGATTCCCCCCCCGCTCAACAGAAACCCTCACAGGGTTTGACAAACCCCCCGCAGACCCCCGACCTTGAGCCGTGAGTCCCCGACCCAGCACCCGCGAGTCCCCGACCCAGCGCTGACGCCGCGCGACGACGACGGCCAAAAGAAGCCACCCGACGGCGGCCACAATAGCACGCCAGCCTCCAGGAGCTTCTTCGACGAACGTGTGGAGCTCCTCATCTTCTCTCTTGGCGGCTTCTTCTCTCTTGGCGAAGGCTTCTTCGTCCAGGCGTGAGGTAGGTCCTCTCATCCTCCATTTCTTTTTTCGTTTACTTCTTCGATTCTTCCCTCCCTTCCTCAAACTTCCTCTTCCCTTCGATTTCCCCTATTCCCATTTTTCGTCTTGCCCTCTTCCACCTGTATCGCTCCATTTACAGGAGCTTCTTCTCTTGGCTGATTGCCTCCTTTCCCCTGTCCGATGCTCATCATCAGCGCCAGGTTCCTCCTCACGTCACCCTCTAACCCCCACACCACTTTCAGCCCTCCTTCCTCCCCATTGTCTACAAGTGCAGCTCCCCTAATCCCCTGGCTCGTCACTCTCTAACCCCAACAAACCACCTGCTTCTTTCTCCATCACTTGTGACTGTGTCGTCCATAATCCCAGCCCCTTACTCCTTCACAGCCCACCCAGTTCACACTCTTTCTTCCCGCTGCTTATTGCCCTTCTCTTATTTTTCTTCTTATTGATTTGTTGTAGCTCAAGAGGCTGCTATCATTGCATGTGTGACGCAAATCACACACCATCTACCAATTTCGTCCAGTACCTGATCAACCAAAGAGAAGGTGATTCCATTTACTGACTAGTATTCCTTGGTCCTAAGTTGTCTTCTTTTTTGTAAGCCAAGATGTGGCAAACTTTGATTTTCATATGTAACACCTTAATTTGCACTCAATATCTCAAGTTTCTTGCCTAATTTATATATTCTTACAAACATGTATATATACATATTATATATATACATCCGTTTTTTTCCGACTTTTTCCCGAATAGTTGACCGTACTTTTGCCGTACGTTGACCGCTTTTTAGCCGAATTTTCCGCATATTTCCCGAATTTCGAATTTTTCAACTCGACTGTACGTATCCCGAATACCGAATTTGTGACTATGGATCCAATTGCCAAACAAATGAAAATGTTGATAGCGCTCGTAAGTCATTACTCCCAAGTAAAACAACAATTGAACTGCAAAACATAGTGGTAGGTTTCATGCACCATCCAAAGTAAAGATAAAAATCACATAGGGGTTCCTCGGGAAGACCATTCTAACCTAGTTGTATTATACTCAGTCACAAGCCAATTGATTACTTAGCAAGGGAGTAGAGAAAATTGAGAGGAAGAGAGTGGGGCATTGAAGAAACCTGTCTTGAAGGTACAATAGACGTCTTATAAAGTCTACTTTGCTCCTTTGGTGATGTTCTCTGGAGAATGCTCCAACTCTCGTTGATTTAAACTTTCGGACAACTCTCATAGTTGCGTCATTGAAGAAGATGAAGGATGACTGAGGAACAATTGCTTCTTACCTTTAGTAGGGTTTCTTCACGGTAAAGGCCTTTTGCTACTTGGGCGGCCTCAGATGAGGTGTACTCGTGATATGATCTGTGGCACATGAATTAAGAACTTGGGTCTATGTTGCTCCTTTAGAGGCATGGGAAACACAAGCAGATGATCCCCTACTATGGACAAAAGAGGCTTTTCACAGGGCTTGCTCTGAGGCATGAAAACTAGATGTATTCAACCTTTATCACAATGATATGGTGTAGAGTTGAACCTGATTTCAAACGATAATATGTTCTTGGGCTGTATATGATACATCTTTCATATCAACTCTGTCAAGGAATTCATGAGAACAATAATCACCAGTTGACCATAATAAGAAACACTCATGCAGAGGACATGACGAGGGACACAACTTGGAACAACAACTCCATAGAACACAACCACTTGGAATAGGGAACGACGATGACTAAGAGACATCAACGACTATTGACTAGCTGTAGCGATTAGAGGCGGAAAAAGCTAGGCCTCAAAATAAAGCCTTGGCAAAAACCAAGGAAAAGACAATGACAAACGGCGGTGAACAACAACAACTTGATCCTGTGGCATCGTGAATAATGCCAACATGAACATTATTATAGACTGTTGTGCTGTTGCTGCAGTGCTGCTTGGGAAACCCTAATGAGTAGGGGAGTGAAGGAGAGAAGGGTTGAAAACTGGCTTCGCTCATGGATTAACTCTCCTAGGGTTTCTAACTCCATTTTTCTATTGCCATCTAAATTGAGTCCCAATATGAGAGTTGGCTAATATCTCTTATGATTGATGATGCACTTTTTTATATATGAATGGGAAGCAACCACTTATATATTTACATGGTGTGGGACTCAACACATGTGCAAACTCATGTACAACTCATTTAAGTGTACTTTTGTAAAACTCACTATAGTGTACTTATATACAACTCAAATATTCTAACAAAGATCATTATGAATATGCTAATATAAGATGAGTATTGCTCACCATGAGTGCGATGAACTAATGCAATTTAGAATGCTCTTATCAAAAGATTTAAAAAGCGAGCGCTTCATCACTTAAGCGCCCGTTTAAGTGGTGACAACCCATCGACTTGAGGAACTTTGGATGAAGCGATTGGTGATATGTGTTGTGGCTAAGTGGGTGCTTTTTCCCGCTTCAACCTACTTTATCCCACTATGTGTGGGCCGCTTGATTGCCGACTCAGAACCACTTTATCAAATCAAGGTCCACCATGGTCCGACAACAAGTATATAAAAGAAAAATGGATTGCTTGATGCCTATTATGTATTACTTGTTGTAAAGGTAAAAGAAGCAATAGTATTGTGTTCTCCTAAATATACTAAACTTGTGCATTGGTGTTGTATGCATTTCTACCACTCACCAACTGCTATAGATGTGGACCTATATTAAATCTAATGTATAAGAGTTCTATGTTAGTATTGTGACGATACCATATAACAATATCATATGAGTACCAAAAATATATAAAATCCATCTACATTATAGAAACTACAATATATGTGTACTATTATATTAAACCACATAATTATAATATAGTTCACATGTCTCCTAAAATTGTCGATTGACTACTATATTATGCTATAGGGTACCCCTAATATAAAGTAGTGTTGAGTTCGTCATTATCTAACGAATTTGGTTGAATAGTTAACAGAACATTAGTGACATACGTGCTTTGTTGACTGCTATAATATGCTACATGATATCCTAATATAAAGTAATGTTACTTGAGTTCATCATTCACTTCAACTAATTTGATAAA
Organism: Alisma plantago-aquatica; assembly: GCA_963693085.1. Classification (NCBI taxonomy): domain Eukaryota; kingdom Viridiplantae; phylum Streptophyta; class Magnoliopsida; order Alismatales; family Alismataceae; genus Alisma; species Alisma plantago-aquatica. The sequence continues at coordinate 587,494,537 of OY856415.1, forward strand.
ATAGTTAACAGAAAGTTAGTAACATATGTGCTTTATATTTTAAGTTTGTGAACCTTAATAAAATAAATATTTAAAATATCTACCCTATTCTAATGAATATGAATCATATTATTTGGTTATTGCCTTTTTTTCAATAATTTTGTGCCTTCGTATTATTGAAATTTCAACAATTACATTATTTCACTGTACACCACTTTTCCATGATTCACCTGCTTAATTAGCCGCTTCACATATAAGCGCTAAGAAAGTTGGCCACTCGCTTCCCAATTCACGCTTTCCAAAACCTAGCTCTTATCTATGGGATATTCATATTTCCTAGAAAGCAACAGTTTTACCATATTGTTAAATCATTTAAGAGAGTGATGTGGGTTTTGCAAAGCTTATGCTTGTTTCTTAAGGAGTTTGGGTACTTGAAGATCGGTATATTGGTTTAGAGCTTATATATTTATTGCTAGGTTTTTCCATTATGATCAAACGACTTGGTGTTTCACCCATTCTTGTCTATGTCATTGGACAAGGTGACCTCTTATCCCCGTATCTTGATTTATGGGTAGGTAAATTTTTGATGATGAACAAGGTTTGTGTGACTCATTTCTAGTGTCTGGTATTTTGTTGGTCTTGTTTCAGCATTATGTAAATGAAGTTTTCTCTTTCTAGCTGATTTTTAAAAATAAAATGATGAAATTCCTAGAATATCAATTCCTTTCCCTATTAGGATTACGTTTGAGTTGCAATTGGAGCTTCTGTTTGTCTTACTTGGCCTCTTGCTCTTGCCATCTAGGGTAGATATCATGATGTAGGACAGGCTCCACCTTTACACACTTACGAGCATAGGCGTCGTCGTGTAATTAGTTAGGCTTTTTTTTCTAGTTTGCGTTATTTTATTGTGCCTTTTCTTTATTTTGCGCTTTTGTAAAGTCATGTGGTTTAGTCCCACATTGGCTATCGCCTTTTAGTTTTTCTTTTAGAAGCCTATATAAAGGCTCTATTGCGTCCTTGAAATACAGCTGATGAATGAGAATGATTTCCTTAACCTTTTAGCAACACTTAGTCTCGTAGATATACATTGAGTGGTACCAGAGCCTAACCCTAACCTCCCTTAGGGTTGTGCTCCTACCCGCCGCCCTCTAAACCTAGCCGCCACCCTCTCCAACAAAACCCTGCCGCCACCCTTCCCTACCAGACCTACCGCCATCCACCGAAATCTGCTTCCAATCGTCACCTATAGTAGCATCAGTCTTCACTGTCGCCGCCTATAGCAACAACCTTCACTACCGCCGCCGTACGCGGCATATCCGTCATTGCTTCTGCCCCTACGCATAGCCTCTGCTGTCGCCGCCGTCCTCCAGATCGCCGCCGTTGTCCGCTACATACCCGCCGTTCGTTAGATCTATGCCTGCGATTGACACTTACGTCAGATCCCCGCTGCCGTTTGCCAGATTGACGCCGCCATCCGCTGCATACCCGTTGTCAGGCAAATCGACGCCACTACTAAGCAACCCTCTGAAAGTTTTTTGTAAGAGGGGATCTTAACCAGATTTATTAGATAGGGTATCTGGTGTCATATTCTGACCATGGATGAAGGAGCCTTAAACTCTCCTGTAAACTAAACTCTTGCCTGTCTTTGAAATGGTTTTTGCCTAGAGAGCATGGAGAATTAGAAATCATATTTGTGAGGCGGTGGTGAGTATATTCCCCATGGGAGGTAGTGTTTTGCCTAGGGAACCTTGGGTTAGTTCATTTGAGGGACAAGTGGTTTTGGGCATTTAATTGGTTCTCCTTTATGGGTTTTTGTTAGCAAGGAGCTTGCTTTTAGGATGACTTGTTATCTTCAGGAGGTGGTTCGGGTGTTTAATCATTTATAAATGGATACTCCTTTCTTGTGCTCCCGCGGAACATAAGGCTTCTCCGTGGGGTAGGGTTAAGATTCCTTTATAGCCTTAATGTTTGAGTTGGTGCAGGAAGGACCTTTCAATCCCCACCAAGGTTCAAGTCTTCTATGGAACATTTTTATTAGGAGATCGGCCACCACGAAGATGAGTAGACTTTCTTCTAGGTTGGATTGGGAACTTGATTCTTTTGTGCTTAGGGATGGAAAGAATTTTGGACTAGATGGTTAAACTGAACCAACCAAACTGACCTGACCATTTTGGTCAGTATGGAGAGGTCTTGTTGTCTGGTCTGTTCTAAAAAGTCTCTAAACCAGTTCAACCAGCTGGACTAGACTCCTCATATATAATATATTTATTAGTGAATATGGAAAATAAGATGGGAGACGAATGGGATGTTTTCTTTTTGATAGAAAGCACACTCCTTCTATAGGAAAGGAGGCAAGTACTTGGGAATCAAACTTAACTCTAATTGGCCCAGACAATTAGGCCCATTTAACATAATAAACTAAATAGCAATAATTCTAGCACTCGCTCAGTCCCCCTCAAGCTGGAGTATGGGTGAATCATATATTCAGCTTGGACTAACAAGACTCAATTAGACGATAAAAATAAAAATGTCACTCCTATACAAGATTTTCACTCCTTAAACGTGACTCTCCAAAATCGTTGACGCCACATTTAAAGTTGTGTTCTGTAGGTTGGAAATACTCGAGCTTTAGAGGAGGTCTTTTGAAATGCATCTGGAATGAAGAACATCTGATAAATGGAATCCAAACGACATAGTAAAAACTCACCACCATCAATATGGAGCAGACGATCAAAAACACCATGACTACGCCATCTTTCTTTGAGAAATGTGTGTGGTATGAGCGCAGTCAACACAATTCACATTCATAATGCGGCACGAATGCAGAGACCAATGTTTCAAAAAGCGTGCTAGGCGGCCGCTTAAGCGGCACAAGGTCTATGCCGAATAAAATGTACTCCTAGCGGCTGTTGAGCGGATTTGAGTTAATCGATCGCTTTTAATCCGCCTTGGCCGCTTTTTTCCCGCTTTGGCCGCTTTTTTCCTGCTTTTTACCAGCTTTTTCCTAAGTCTGATATTTTATACAGTAACTTTAGTGTCAGTCATGTAGACTTATATGATTGTATACTTATATGTTTATATTAAATGAACATGAATATATAGTTAGCTGCTGATTTAATGTGTTCTTAGCTACTGATTTAATATTCATTCTATATTAATTGAATATGAATATATATTTAGCTGCTGATTTAATATGTTCTTAGCTACTGATTTAATATATGAGTGTATACTTATATGTTTATATTAAATGAATATGAATATATAGTTAGCTGCTGATTTAATGTGTTCTTAGCTACTGAGTTAATATTCATTCTATATTAAATGAATATGAATATCTAGTTAGCTACTGATTTAATATGTTCTTAGCATTAATTTTAAAGGTATACATAGGTTTAATCATGTAAAAAATTCACAAATCATAATATTATTTTTGTATATTATATGTATAGACTGTTAAAAATATTAGAAAAATTAAGCATCCGCTTTTTAAAAAAGCGCCCGCTTAATCGCCCGCCTGGCGATTAATCGGCTACAAGGTCTTGTCTGCTCGCTTCCCACTTCACGCTTTTTAATTAGTGGAGACACAATGTTGATGTAGCAGTAGACGTATCCTTAAATCGTCTAAGAGGTGTAGCCAACTGGAATTAGCACCGAAGATCACAAACGTGCATAATGTGGCATAAACACAAGCTGGACGAAGCGCTGATGACTGTCATACTGGTTCCATAAATCTGATGCATAAACCTTGGGGGCTTGATAAGTATGAAGAGAACCATCAAGGATAAACCCAAGTAGATCAATAGAAGTGCCATCTCAACACTTAGAAACAACAGATGTAACTCGAAAAAGACATAACTAAAGTAGCTCGGTAAAGATAAAATCTAGATGAAATCCTTGCAGATACAAAATTTGCAGGCTAGAAATTGATGAGTTCTTAAGAAGTCTGATGCAAAGAAGCAACCATCTGTCTCATGAGAATGCAGTGAGAATGATCAATTGAAACATCATTAACACCAAAGGGAACTAGGGGCTATAATAATCACAACAAGCTCTGTCCTAACGTATATAATGCGTACGAATGTGAAAAGCTTGATGTCAATGCTGCAATTGTGATCCTTCAACGCTGTTTGAAAACGGTGACCAACTGGAATAAACGAAAAATAGATAGCCAACCTATGTGCATATTGTGGCACAAACATGAAGAAGCACAATATCATTGGGAAAGATACACCAGCGATGCACTAGAAACACGAAGAAGCACAATGTCATTGAAAAGATACACCAATGATGCACTGGAAGCACGGTGCTGAGTAGAAATGGAGTACCACAAAGACATTAGAAAGACAGATGTTCTACAAAACAAGAGCTCAACGGAGATCAGAATAGCCTGGCGGGATACATACAATCTCTCATACTCTTTCCTTTAAACCCCCCCCCCCCCCCCCCCCCCGGCACACTAATCACAAAGTGATAGAGTAGTTGGTGTGGTAAGTAAACAATATCGTGTGGAAAGGGATGCACACATGGGGGAATAAAATTTGTGTCGGGTATATTTTATATAGTTTATATAATAAGCAGATTTTATGTTTGTGTTGACATATATTATGTTGTATTTACCATCATAAGAGGGGATGTTAACCCGATTTATTAGATATGGTATCAGGTGTGTCGTATTACAACAATGGATGGAGGAACCTTAAGCTCTCATGTAAATTAAACTCTGGCCCGTTTTTGGAATGGTTTCTGTGACTAGAGAGCATGGAAAATCATATCTAGGAGATGGTGGTGAGTACATTCCCAATGGGAGGCAGTGCTTTTCCTAGAGAGCCTAGGGCTTGTTCATTAGGGGGCAGATGGTTTATGACATCAAATCGCTTCTCCTTTATGGCTTTTGTTTAGCAAGGAGGTTGCTTTCAGGACGGCTTGTTATCTTCAGGAGGTGGTAGGGAGATTTGGGTGTTTAATCATGTATAAATAGATACTTCTTTCTTGTGCTCCCTCACAACATATGGCTGCTCGGTAGGGTGGGGTAAGATTCCTTTGTAGCCAAAGTGTTTGACTTGGTGCAGGAAGGACCTTTCTATCCCTACCAAGGTTTAAGCTTCTATGGGGCATTTTTGTTAGTAGTAGGCCACCCTGAAGATGAGCAGGCTGTCTGCTGTGAGGGACTGGGAACTTGATTCTTTTGTGCTTAGGGATGGAATACATTTGGAACCAGATTGTTAGAATGAACCGACCAAACTGAGCTGACCAGTTTGGTAGTCTGGCGAGGTCTTGTACTCTGGTCTATTTTAGAAAGTCTCTAAACCAACCTTTAATAGCCTTGGTTTGGGAAACCAATTAAACGAACCAGACTAGACTCGTCATGTATAATATTTTAATTAGTGAAGTTAGATGATAGGGTTTATTGTACATTGTTTGTATAATAAGCAGATTTTGTCTTTGCATTGACATATATTATGTTACATTTACCATTACTACATAGACACACATGCCCCCCCCCCCCCCCCCCAAAAAAAAAAAAAAAAAAAAACACACACACACACACACACACCCCCCAAAGAAAAGAAGACCTTTAGCCACCACAAGTCTTTGGTAGACAGCTGAAGGAACCGTAGGTGGTCGTTAGGTATTTTATTTGCATGGGTCAAAATCTCTATCCTCCCTTGGAGTTGGCGTTGCACAAGCATCGTGCCAGTCTAATATCCTTTTGTTGATTATAAGCAAAAGTACTTTATTTTAATACCACTTGTAACCTAGCATAAAAACCAGAGTGATCTTTCATAAGGTCCATTCTCCCAAAGTTACTTACCTTTTTTAATGTAAACAGTATTGGTTTTAGATTGATCAAACCGAGCGGCAACAAGAGTTGTGCACTGGTTTGGTTTGATGAATGATCTGTATAAACCACTACTACATGTTTTGCCAGATCACACCAACTGACAGCCCCTACGTGAAATGACCCCAATCACTTGTTCAAGTATTGTTTGTTTGTCGATAGTCTTGCTAGCTGATCTTCTTGGTTTGATTAATGCTTCAGGCCTGGGGTTATGGAGGTGTCCTAATATAAACTTCACACCTGTTGGCGGATTTCCCCTAGGAGTTCCCATCATCCTGCACGTAGGTTGCTTTGGTGTTAGGAATAAGTTAGACGGTGAAGATTGTTAGTATGATTCCATAATTTTTTATGTCAGGTAGGATGCCACCTGTTGAAGCATGTTGTGTGGTTGTGTAGATGCGTATTTTGGGGATGTGATGTTAGAGCATCTGATACTGGCATTCTCCTGGCTGAGATCACGGAGGCTTCAGGCATGGGGATGGACCCCCTCGAGGAATCCTCATACACTTTGCACTTCTTGGTGGAGTCTTCCCTAGAAAACCCTGGTATCCTGCATGTGGGCTGTGTTGCTTTAGCAAATTTGAAGTGAATGGAACCACTATACATTTTTCCAGGACCTGTATTGACTAAATTTAATCTAGTTTTAAGGTGCTAACAAAGAGAGAAGCAGCCAGCGAAGACTCGTAGTAAGATTCTTGATGTAAGGTTTGTTGTCTAGCCTTTCCAGATTCTGTTGTTCCCCAATGAAATCCAGGTGTTTTGGCCTCCTTCTAAGTATATTTTGTCTACTAACTGTGATTGCTCACAGCAAAGACCACTTTAGTATTACAATTTATTGGCATAAATTTAAACAATTTTATATTCGTCCTTGCAGTGATGATCCTACCTTATTCGGTAAGTTATGTTCAATATACATGTAATTGCTTTCATTTGGATTGCACCAGACGATAATACACCTTTTAGCCCATAAATTTACCATGTTTGGATGGCTAACATGAAACTATCTGTATTTTCTTTCTTAGGCATTTGAGGATTATAAACTGGTACTTTCCGCTAGGCAAGCAGACTAGTTGGATTGAAATAACTTTGAATTTGTAGAAATCGTCTCAGTGTAATAATATATTGATTGAAGTGTACTTTTGTTACATTGATAAATAAGGTTGTAATAACTAAGAAAAGAATGTTGCTATATGATCTTCTCTTTATCGCTATGTATCTCAATTACCGTGGTAGTGAAACTCTATAAATAATCTGAATGGCCTTGTGATACATTACTGGCTTCTCAGTCATCAATATGATTGATGCACGGCATAATCTTAGCTTGGTTTGCATTTTACTCTAGTATATAATAGTTTGGTTTTAACCTCAGTAATTTTATATTTGAACTCCTAGGTGTCTTTGTTACAAGCGGGCTCACTGGAAATATATAGCTTTGGTATTGGAGGATCAAGCACACATCTCCTTGCTGCTGGCTGTAACACTCAAGTATCATTTCTCCTAGACAATTGAGTACATATATCTCTGAGGCTTCTATCTGCATGTAAAATATTGTGTTATCATCGTTTCTAATCAGAGATAATGATCAACAGTTCTATATTGTTGTAGTAAATTATTAACTGGTTTTTTCTGCTTATTTGCTTCTCAATTTCGAGAAATATTGCTTGCATGGCTATAGGCATTGCATTTCACCAAAACAACAAATTCTTACATTCACGATCAAGAATTTGAAATCACTACTAAATGTAAACACAGTAAGTGTTGTTATGCAGATACTTTTTTGGGATTTGAGGAATGGAAAACAAGTCTCATCCTTAGAAGAATCCCATATGGATGATGTCACACAGGTATGGTTTAGCGACATGAATGCAATGCTATTTCAACCTTTCTTTGTTGTAGATGAAACATTGTTCTTTATGTGTTTCATGTCGCTTGGTGTTTAGGTACGCTTTGCACCTAATCAACAGAATAAGCTTGTTTCTTCTTCTGTTGATGGATTACTGTGTGTATATGACACTGAAGGCCATATCAACGACGATGAGCACCTGGAGTCTGTAAGTTGAGATATATCTGGGATTCTCTCTTGAATTCCTGCTTACACAATAAAGTATTCGAATGAACTTGTTCTGTACCAAAATGTTTATTCTATCAAAGTTTCTTTCTTTTTTCTTGTGACTTTTTTGCATGTAGTAAGCATTATATCTTGTATACTTTCTATAAGAAAACACAGAAAAAGTTATCTTCCTGAAGACACGAATGGTGGTGATTTAACTGAGTGCTTCAATTTATTATGTAGAAAAATGTGACTATATTTCTTATGGCTGCAGATTATCAACGTGGGAACTTCAATCGCAGAAATATATGACTATATTTCTAATGGCTGCAGGTTATGAATGTGGGAACTTCAATTGCTAAAATTGGATTTTTTGGGGAGATGAATCAGAAGCTTTGGTGTCTTACGCATATTGAAACATTGAGGTCACAACAAAATATAGTACTTATGTAATTGGTTGTCTTTCTCACTTTCATCAATACTTTATCTGCCAAGCTATACCAGTCTTTCTATAATCTACAATGTATGTGCTTCCATTGAGTTAGTCTTTTAGTCCCAAAATTGTTGATTGTATTTATTGTTAGCAAGATTGTGTATATTCTTAGTGGGCATAAGCGACCACTTAGGGCTAGTTTGATCGGGTGTCGTAGCAGTGCCAAGTGTGATTCTATAAACATCGAGAATGCAAGCTTGGATCTTAAACTATTAAGTTTTTATTGGTTCGATGCTTGGATGCATTTTTTTGTTAAAAGCATTCTAAATTTTGATTACAATGTACCTATATATGATCATTACTCATTTTTATTTAATTTATTTTACATTGAATGTATGCGTTGTGACTAAGCTTTGCACATTGTCTGCTTTTGTTATACCCACAGTCACAACATATGCCGGCTTTTTGAAAAAATCACATTTTAAACAATTTTCCGTAGATGTATGAAACGACCAATTAACTCCCAATTCTTGAATATTATGTTTTTTTTTGTATTATTCACAAATTATTCACGCTTATGTTTTTCCTGTTTTATACGTTTCCCCCCATATTATACTGCTTAAGGCTCTAACTTGGTATGAGTGTATGTATGTGTGTGAATGCATGTGTATGTATGTATGTAATATATGTATTCCTGTATGTATGTAATAGTTATAGATATACGTTTGCAATATATATGTCCATGTATATGTGCAATATATATATATATATATATATATATATATATATATATATATATATAATCAAACATATATTTGTATGTATGTATTCGGTGTATGTATATATAATATATCCTTCGATTCTTCCCAACTTTTACCAAATATTTGACTGTATTTTTACCATATGTTGATTGTATTTTACCCAAATTTCCCGCATTTCGCGAATTCTGGAATTTTATGCTCAACCAAACGTATGATTTAGAATTTTCATTGCCAGTTTCACCTATTTGAATGGGTTTTTGATAAAATTTGAAAGCTTTCACAATTTTTCCATTTAGAAAAATGTAATATGTAAGCATTTCATAAGTTATTTTAGGCATGTTAGAAAGTATTGTTGGCCTATTTAGCTAATAGGTCTATATGTATGTGGGCTTAAGTGTCTTGGACTATATAGACCTGACTTGAGTCCCAAAACTGTAATGTTTCCTTCCTTTCTCCTACATATAGGATATGAGTGTGCCTTCTAATATAACAATAGAAGTGAGTTTCGCTCACACTTTTCAAAGCACTTAACCTAACCCTAGTAAGAAGAGAGTCTCTTCTTGCGGGCGACAACTATCTCTCCATGGCTTAGACCGGCCGCCCGTTAGGCATCCTCCTAGCCTCCATGGTTGTTTCTCTTCTTCTTTAATATATATTTTCATCTATAAGCCGTCACTCTCCTTTCCGGCCATCATCTACACTTTCTCGATTCATAGTCAAAGACAGCCACTTAGTCAGCCTCGTAGTCGTTACCCTCGAGTCACGTCATCTCTTCCCGAGGTTGTCTTCCTAGTCATGTCTAGCCGCTGATCACCCCAGCCATCATCAACAGTCGTTTACCCCAGGATATCTCCTCCGTCGTCACATCAACAAAGAAAGACATAACAACACGGGAGCCGCCTAGTTCCCCCTTGATTCTATTGGTTCGTGGTCTAGCAAGCGTCTCCTGTGGCTATTATCATCCTAGAAACCTCCACTAATTCCCTGGATGTCTTTCTCTGGACAACACTAATTGCTGTCCCGATCTGTTTGTGATCTAGAAAGGGATTGTTGATGCCCTAGATTCACATGATCCATTGTCACAAGTGACAGTGCTAATTTCTGTCACCCCCCGGTGCGTCTTCCCAGGATTGTGTTCTCCTGGACGACACCAATTCCCATCCACATCGTGCATCAGCGACACCCACACAACGTGTTGTCCAATCGACACGGTGTGTCGCAGTCTAGAAATTGTCTGATGGCGTAGGGTTTCATTTAGATTGAAAGTTATACGAAGTGTTAGATTCCAACACGACGTGTTGACGGAATTCCGTTTCACGCCTACACGACGTGTTAGATTTCCAACACGACATGTTGACGAGAATCTGTTTCACGTCTTCGACATCCAACACGCCTGTCATCTTCGACCAAAATAGTTACACGCCATATTAGTATTCCACGTGGCGTCCAAAGGAGCCTGTCTACTTCTAGTTCAAGTATGAGATCCTCCAAAGTTCTTACTCTCCTCGGATACGTGATGATAATCATATCCTCTTTTTTTGACCTACTCCTTTACGGCTCAAGAAAGATCCATTAAATTTTTCTATATGGATCTTATAATCGGGTCATTTTGCATATTAATTTCGGTTATCAGTTTCTCTTCTCTACATACTACACCCAAGGAATGAGGTTTCGGCGAAATTGGAAAAATTTCACCCAAAAATTTCGATTTCGATGGGATCTGGTACCGAAACGTGCGACTGTGTCGATTTCGATGATTTCTCCAAATTTCGATGATTTCGATGAATTTCGCCAAATTTCGACGAATTTCGCCAGTTTCGATAACAATTTCGATAATTGCAATCCTTGTTGTTATTGTTGTTTTTTGAAGAGGTGTAAAGGGGGATTGGAGTTATTTCACCATTTAGTACTCATACATAGTATATACTTATAATATATCATAATTGCATTGCATTTCCCTAAAATTTGCTATTCAAATTATTAAATACTAATGCAATGCATGGCTTTTTTAGTTTCTGCAATGTGGACGACATGTATCCTATAATGGTTTATTAGACAATGAGGGTGCTAGGAAGCCAACCACACCAACAAATAATGATTTAGCTTGGAAACATTGCACTAGTGTTCTTAGGACCAATGAAATGGTTAACTATTGAGTCAATATCAACAACAAAACCCAAGTAAAATGTGTGGGGATGCCATACATGTCCAATATTTGATATTATCACACAAATAAGTACATGCATGTATATAGCTCATACTTGCAAAATTGCACAACTTAATTCCTACATTTTCTCATCGAAACCCTTCATCGAAATCCTCAAGAAACATGACAGTTCCCTTACCTCCCACATGAAGGACCACCCCCAACCTAACCCCACATAAAATTTTATTGCATAAAACGATGCATTTAGGTGTAGAGATCACACCTGTAAAATTTCATAAATTAATTCGTTCATTTTGGCCTCGAAACGGGCATGTTTGCATTTATTAAAATTTTGTCGAAATTTCCAAAAATTTTGGTTTCCATGCTGTCCAAACGGCATTGAAATTGGATACCTCATTCCTTGACTACACCTCTCGGCTTTAGATTTTCCTTTCCCGCCCTCTCATCTTTCATGTGTGCGTCTCTTTCCACGTGTAGGGGGGTCATATGTCTCTTTTTCATACCACCTACTCATTCTCTTCGTATTTGGTGTACGAGGGGAATATAGAGGGGAGCATATGAGGAGAGAGATGAGAGATGATATATTCCAGACTATCTTTATGGAGCTTCATATTCTTCAACACATCTGCTCTTTCGATGTCTTTGTGGCGCATTATTCCCTCTAAGCATCGCTTTACCTGTTAGTTGGCTATCTACACTAGTTCCAGTTGGTCACCACATTCACAGACGTTGAAGGATCTCAATTGCAACATTCACACCAAGCTTTTCGTATTCGTACCACTTTATGTATGTCATGACAAGAGCTTGTTGTGTTAATTCCTGCCTCTTGTTCCTTCTAGTATTAATGATGTTTCAGTTGATCATTCTCGCTGCATTCTCATGAGACAGATGGTTGCTTCTTCACGTCAGACTTCTCAGAAGTTCGTCATATTCTAGCCTGCAAATTTTGTATTTGCAAGGATTTCATCCAGATTTATCTTCACCAAGCTACTTTCTTTACGTCTTCTCCGAGTTGCATCTATTGACATGGCTCTCTACTGATCTGCTTGGTTTTGTCCTTGATGGTGCCCTTCTTTCGTATGAAGCCCCCCCTCTTAAGGTTCATGTGCCATATTTATGGAATAAATATGGCAGTCATCAACACCTCGTCTAGCTTATGTTCGTGCCACATATGTTACGTCTGTGGTCTTCTGCGCTTATTCCAGTTGGCTACACTTATCAGACTATTTGAATTGAAGATACCTCTACTGCCACATCTACATTGTGCCTTCACATTTGTACTGCATTATGTATTGGGATGTGTTGACTCCACTTATACCACTTGCACATTCCTCTCCAATGAAGATGGTGTAGTCGTCATATCTGATTCAGATTGATGGTGGCAAGTTTTCTCTATGGCGTTTGGATTCCATTTATCAAATGTTGTTCATTCCAGATGTACTTCAAAAGACCTCTAAAGTTTTAGAATTTCCAGCCTGCAAAACACAACTCAAAAGAGGCGTCATCATATGTTTAGTTGGGAAGTATTGTTTAGAGTGGCAATTTTGTATGAGGAGTGACGTTTCTATTGTCTAATTGAGTCCCTGTTAATCCAAGCTCGGACATGTGTTTCACCCATGCTCCAACTTGAGGGGGAGTATTAGAAAGTATTATTAGCCTATTTAGTTAATATGTCTATTTTTATATGGGCTCAAGTGTCTCGACCCATATAGCCTTACATGAGTCCCAAGTTTGTAATGTTCCCACCCTTTCTCCTATTTATAGGACAGGGGTGTGCCTTCTAATATGAACAACACAAGTGAGTTTCCTCACACTTTTCAACAAGGCATATATATAAAGTTTGATACAATAATTTGCAAAATGCCTACAACACTTACATTTTCTGTATTCATGATAATTCAGTCTAAAAGGTAATTCCTCTAAAAGTAGTATGTTATAAGTGATTGTTTCTTCACATCATGATTCATTTCTTTTTCATAGAAAACTTGTTTTGCATTCAAGGTTGTTGTTTCAATATGCACATTATGCCTAGCCATTAAACATATATGACATTTCATGAACACATTATATTTGTGTCTTAGACCCAACAAATATTTGTAAATCCCATCCAAATTTCCGTAAATATCCATTTCCAGGCCAAATATTTGAATCTCTACATCTTAACCAGAATATGGTCCATGATAGAGCTGAATGGAAACAAAGGATCCATGTAGCCGACCCCAACATAGTTGGGACTGAGGCTTAGATGATGATGATGATGATGATGATGACACAGACACACACACACACATATATATATATATATATATATATATATAGACTAGTGAACGCACACGTGCACATGCACGTGACATATAAAATTTGTTGGAAATGTGTGGGGAAGGGACTCGTCCGTGAAAGGGTCCCTACGGTAAAAGATATTTGTGTTGGTTGTTTGAAAGGAGAGAATCAAGGAACCGTTTCCGTGGGATGGAGAGAGAAATACAAAATTAAAGATAATAAAAGTTAATAGGAGAGTGTGGGAATAAATATTTGTAGGAGTAAAATTCCTTGAAAAAAGGAGAGAAGAGAGTGAATCAAGGAGAGCGCAGCATCAAACTCGCTCTTTTTATAGTAGTATAGATATAGACACATGCACTTGTACATACATGTAGATAGTAGAATAGAATCATTTACAATTCAAAGATGGAGGAATTAGGAAGTAACTTGCATTCCAAAATTTTAACAACAGCCACATAGTATCAAAGTTTGTAAATAGTAGAGATCCAACATGATATAAACCACAAAATGATGCAACAGAGTGAATCAATTTATTACAAGACCAAAATAGATCAGTTTTTCAGATTCAAGAATGAAAGGAAGCCATTATGAGTCTAGGCCTGCATTGAAGCCCTCAGTAGTCTCATCTGTAACTCCATTGTCTTCAACTCTAGCTCTTCTCCATCGCCAGCTTCCTCTTGATCAACACTTCCATATTCATAAGTGAAATCATTATCAAAAGCATTGATGTTTACAAGATCAATTGGCTTTGCATTGCCTTTTTTTTTTGCAGCAGTGGTCTTCGTTAGATGCAAATTCATTCTAACATAGACTAAGTAATGCAATTTCTTTGGTTCAAGCCAGTTTTTTTTTTTTTTTGTGTGAGCCACATCAAAAGCACTCCAGTTTCTTCCACATGCAGAGGCATTGCATGGTTGACTGAGTAGTCGGATAGCTAACTTCTGCAAAACAGTGAGTTCCCCACCATACATATCCCACCAAACTCCTTTTGAGGGAAAAGTGTGTTAGAAACAAATAGTACATTAGTAGTACTAATGAAATCAAATAATGAAATGTTTCTAATGAAATATTTCTTACTTAGATGTGAATGAGAGAGGGAATCAAGTTGGTTGAGATAGAAGAAAAAATGTGGCTACTATGAGGAGGAAGAGTACATGACACCAAGAATATGTGTAAAGTGTGTGTAAAACCTACTGTGGACTGCTTGGTCTGTCAAAATTTTAAAATGGTGATAGAAAATGGGAGGAATTGAGAAAGAAGTTGAATACGAATAAAAGAATGAAAACAGGAGAAGTCAGTAGAGTAGTTAGAAGAGGAAGAAGACATCGCTTTAACGGAATTGGGGGAAGCGAAGAAGGTTTTGTAGGTACTACAACCGTAACAAATGGAATAATAGGGAACAAATTTTGAAGAGGAAGGGGAATAGGAGGAAGAGGCAAGAAACGATATCTGGTAGTAGGTGTTTACGGAAAAAATCAGCAAACACGTTTGAGAAAAGATGAGGAGAGGAAGCAAAGTAACAAAATAGAAAAAAAGAAGCAAACGGCTGCGTACCTGGATTCCTAAGAACGGTTGCCGCAAAGGGTGAAGAAGACGATGTAGTGGGTGAAAAAGGCCGTCTACAGTGTCTTCTTTTTAGTGGGTGAGCAACCGCCTCCTTGGTAGTCACTGGGAAGAGAAACTCCTTCGGTAGTCAGGGTGAAGAGCACCTCCTCACTGCCTTGTGTTGTGGGAGCGGTGAAGCATGCCTGAAGAAACTGTGGGAGGGGGCGTCTGTGTTCCTTGAGAGCTCTAGGGCTGTTAATCGAGGGTTGGGGGTGTCACAGTCTGGAGTCGGGATACTGGGTATAGGGGTCGGTGGTTGTAAGTGGGTTTTTAATTATTTTTTCTTGAGAATGATAAAAAAGGGGTAATTAATCGCTTGATTAATCGGATAATTGACCGCATAATCGGGTATTGTCTGATTTTGTTCTGATTTGGCATAAGCGGTGTGACACACTACCGGAACCGATTATTCAACCGATTACCGATAACCTGAGCACTAGTTAGATGTGTTGCCAACAATGAATTGAATCACATTTTTAGGACCTATTTCTAATAAAGTCAAATAAAAGTGGACCATCCTTGCAGATAGGCCTATAAAACCACACCCCTCTGGGGCATGCAACCAACATATTAATATGAGGACAACCCCTCCCATCTTGCCAACCATCACTCATAACTGTGCATCCAGAGAATTTTCAACTCCCCCTCATGGTTTTGAGATAACCATATACATCCACTTTCAAATCTTCTAATAGTGTCATCCTCGCCGTTTCACTACTGGGCATAGAATTAAATGTCCGATTTTGATGACGTGTCCGATGGCCCAGAAACAGAAATTTTTCGAAATTTCGGCCGGAATTTCGATATTTACGGCCCTAACGATTTTAAGGACCAAATAAGCGAATTAAATCATGAAAATTTACCAGGTGGTTCTAATCGCCAAGATCTACTCAAATATGCAATAATATTTCATATTAGATATGTGGGGGGTGGGTTCTCCTACATTTGTAAGTGAAGGAAGCTGAACAATTTCGACAGAATTTCGATGGAAATTTCGATGACAAACTGAAGGAATCAAGTTATGGAATTTTGCAAACACAATGTTTAAACATAGACACACTAGATTATATAATAAATTTATATGTTTAGAGGTTAGGGTGGGATCCATGTCTTATTGAGTGACTGCACAAATGAACAGAAATGTCAAGTCTGTTAGACAGTTAGACTGTTACAAACTTGCAAACTTTAAGTTAAAAACAACTAGAGTACTTGACTTTATAACTTATGAGTTACAAGTTACAATATTGTGGGTTAGTATATTTATTGTATAAGTCTACTATTATAATATATTTAGGGTTACATAAGTGAATAATAATAAAAAAATATTTAGGATTACAAGTTACAACTTATACTTAACATTTTGTATAAGGCTATTATTATAATATATATAGGGTTACATAAATGAAAAATACAAAAATATAAGAACTTCCATTAAAAAGCTTTTGTATCCATTTTGTGTATAAATATGAAATATAATGATTAGACTTTCAAAATAAGTATAGATGGGGAGGGGGAATAGCCCAGTGGTGCGGCTCGGCATTCCCCAATGAAGGGACCCGGGTTCGACTCTGGGCAAAAAACCCCGGGGTGCAACAAAGGCCCCATGTTACTGAGCACGCTGCGATGCCCCCAAGTACGCAGCTGGGTTCCGGAGTTTACCCTTGGCTGGGTGGGGTCCAATAGTGGCTGATCCCGGGAGGGGTTCCTCGTTATAAAAAAAAGTATAGATATACGTATTTCACACTATTGTTTCTTAGATTTACAAGTTCACTTCAAGATCTTGAGAATTTTAAGAGAAATGTCACTTTGAAATTTAGGATTTTTAGAGTATTTATTAAGATATGTCTAAAAGGGAGTAGAAATAGGAGGATGAGTAGATGGGCTAGGGAGAGGGGTTACATACTTTAGAATCAAGTAGAGCAGCCTTCGAGAGCAAGACATCACAAAAAAAATCACTAAAAGATCAAAGTCCCTGCAAATCCAGTCAATGGAACACTTTTTCGCGAAATAGGTGCTGCATTTCGCACTGATTTCGCAATATCCAGCCCCAAACTGGACTTTTTTGCACTAAAATACCCCCTGTTTTGCAAAATTTCGACTGTAGCTGCGAAATTTTCGCAAAATTGTGGACCAGATCTTGCGTACTGACGTTTCGATGTCCGATTGCAAAAAAAAACGAAATTTCGAGCGAAATTTTGCAATTTTGAGCGAAATTTTGCAATTTCGATCGAAATTTTATTCCATGCTACTGGGTGCTTGATTTACCTGGCCCAATCCAATAGCAAACACGACTTCACAAAATTCAGGAGCTTGCAAGAGACGAAAAGCCAAGTAATTTGCTACTATGCATTTCGTAATAGCCTTGTTAGCAATCTTTTTTCTCTTCTTTCTTTGTAAGTGAATGAAGAGTTTTTGGCTAGGGACATGAACAACATACATATCTAAATCAACCAAACCACTCTCACGAGATCGAGGTAGACATACAATTGAATTAGAAACAGAGGAGCTACAATTTGTGAAGAAATATGCAATCTTTTTCTTTTTGGTAGTGACTTTCTCTGAAAGTCGCCTATGGCTTTGACTGCAAGTTCCCTAACCACATCAAACATAGCATGGCATAGCTTGATGTCCTTGCAAGTTACTCGTGCCAAGTGAAACCTAAACCGCGTGATGGAAACTGCGAAAGGTTTGTGACAGAACTTGCACTTCAATTTGTTATCCACCGACTCAACATGCTCCCACAACGAATATTTTGCTTCAGGCAATGTTGTCCTATTGTCGGTAAAATATGTAGATGACAAAAGATGAGAAACAAACAAACAAACACGCAAGACAAGCAAAAAAACAACTATGTATTACCATCATTTTGTAATTAGAGTTAGGGGGTTAAGAGGGGGCGAAATCAGGAAGTAGAAGGGGCTGAGGTAGTGAGGAAGAAGAGGGGAAATCGAAAGCTTAGATTTGGTGGGGAGTGAGGTAGAGAGGGAGCTCAAGACGGGGCAAAATCAACAAGGGGGGATGAAGTAGTGAGGAAGAAGGGGGGAAATAGAAAAGAGTGTGGGAACTAGGAAGAACACATGTGAAGCAACAATATCCATAGCTCGAAAAAAGTAATCAGGGTTGGAGTGCGTTTGAGAAAGGGAAATGGTTGAAAAGAAGAAACTCACCTGAAGGAGGCGGCCGACAAGATCCACTGGGCTGACTCTGCTGCATGCAACTAACCTGCTTCTTGCGGTAGAGCTCCGTTGCTTGCTTGCAACCGAGCTTTCTTCGCTGGCTGACTGGGTTGAAGCTCTGATGGCTGGCAAGCCTAGCAGTGATGCTGCTAGCTGCTCTAGCAGTTCGGACGACGCGTACGAGCGGGATGGTTTGGGGGAAAAGATTTGGGATTTGAGGTTTTTGGGGTTGGTGGGGGAAGCGGGGTCGGGGGGTGAAGTGAAAAGGGTAACCGATTCTCACAAAGAAATCGGTTTTGGCCCACGCCAACTTAGCATTTCAAACACTAACAAATGCGGAAAAAAACGTGAAAAACGGTGCACTGCACATTGAAACGTGCTTTACATTTGGCAAGGCAAAAAAAGCAAAAAAATCACCGAATTTTTGAAAAAAGCTCCATTTTAGTTACAAAGTTTGTGTGTTGTGGTGTTTAGCATGTTTGAAATGTATGTGTTATATGAGTTATATAAAATAGTGAAATGTAAATGTACAACTGCATGAGCATAGATGTGAAAATTTGTATCAATGTCCATATATATGCATGTACATATACATAAAAAGGACTATTATAGGTTTAAAGATGTTGGTGTGTATTGTATGTACTATTATAGGTTTATAGATGTTTGTGTGTATTATATATATGTATATCAAGATGTATTATCATAAAATATACATGTTTATGAATTTAATGAATAGATTTACACACACACACAGATACATATATGTATATATGTGTGTGTGTGTGTTTACATGTGGGTGAGCGAGTGAATAAGTAGTTCAAAACAAACTAAAACAGATTATATTGAAGAAAAAAACTATATGCAAACTTACATTAAAAAAAGGGCCGCATATACCCCACAGATGGCCGCATATGCGCCCACTGGCTGCATACCGGGCGGCTTAGCT
The DNA here is from genome assembly GCA_963693085.1 of Alisma plantago-aquatica. NCBI lineage: Eukaryota > Viridiplantae > Streptophyta > Magnoliopsida > Alismatales > Alismataceae > Alisma > Alisma plantago-aquatica. The sequence goes on from OY856415.1 coordinate 587,513,773, forward strand.
TGCACAATGTGGCGCCGAACCACATAAGCGGCCACACATGTCGCCTTTTGAAACACTGTTAATTAGTTTAAAAAATATTTATAATTTCATGGAAACTTTTGGGGTATTTTGCATGAAGGTGAGTGGTTTTCTCGTGTATTTGTTTGTCTTGTATTGTATGCTCCATCCGTGCATTGTTTTGTTTGATGCTCAAATTTGAGAGGTTTAGGGAGTATATTGAATTTAATAATTTGTGTTCCCTACTCTGTAGTATGAGCATAGGCTTCAGGCATTGTTGGAATCACTATGCAACAAAACCAAGGATGTCATCAGTGGCTCAGTGCTTGTCGGATGCCTTCTAAAATCTATGTTCTTGGTGTGGCAAATTAATTGACTGACTATTATGTACCAGCTCACTTTTAGTCTTTGGTTCTGAAGTATATATTTTATCTCTAGAAGATCTTCATTTCACTTAACTTTTGAAATTTTTGAGTAGTTAGATTAGGAAGTGACAGTACAAAGAACAGAAGTTTTCAACAGTTTGGTGTAATGTGATTGATTTCTTCCAATCATTGCAGCATACAACATATGTTCCAATATAAACCTAGTCAAACAAGCTCGTTTGGCTTATTTTACTCTCATTTTAATAAACACAGCCTATTTTTCTAGTTAATATCACCCAGAAAATGCTGACAGCCTAGGCGCCTGTGCCGATATTGTCAACATTGGATACACCATTTTCCCCTTCTGTAATATACCTGCTACATCAAACAACTCAACCCTTCTTAACGCTGCTTGTTTTACATATTGTTTACATGAACAATTTTTGGAGGAGAAATTCCTAGAGATCAAAGTGTTTTTCTTATTAATTGTCTGGGAAAGTATATAAGACAATCGCTGTAAAACTGGCTTGGAGGTTTGTTGGTTTAAAGGTGTTTTTTTGTAGACCTAAGATCGAGGTAGAGCTTTTCCTAATGAGATGGATCTCTATATGGCTTTAGTATTGTACATTTATCAAATTTAGTGACAAAAAGATAATGCAAACAAACTAACCTCAAAGAAGCACTTTATGACATCCATGCAATGTCAAGTTTGGTTTCCACCCTTAAAATTTATATTTAACTAGCTTGGTTATGTGGAAGCACAGATAACCAACATTACTCAATGTTTATCATATTGGACTTGTTATTGGAAAGTAGTCTTTGGTGTCATTTGTCATGTGGTTGGCCTGGTTTACTTATGTCTGTTCCTGACATGTACATGTTACATATGGTAGTATCTGGGATTGGGAAAATGGAAAGGAAAGAGCCAGTTTTCAGGATGCACGTTCCTCAGCTTCGGAACATTGGAATCTGGATCAGGTATGCATTTTCAGTGAAGTGCTGCAGTGTTGCTTTACCAGTCATACTTCTAAATTTATATCTCATCTTCTCACAAAAAAAGGCTTATTCTTTTATTGAAATTCTTATTCTTTTCGTTGGATGCCTTGGAATAGCTACTATCATATATGTTAAATAAGAAGCTATGATAATTTTAGATATTAGTAAAATTATGCCTTGGCTAGCTATTCTTATATATTTTGAACTTAGTTCTATGATGATTTAGGTATCTAGCAAACATATTGGTATTATAAATACGAAATGGTACCAAGTACCTAATAAAGAAACCTACTACATTTGTATTCAGGTAATCATAAATACGTTATGGTACCATATACCTTATAAGAAACCAAGTATTAATTTTGTTGTTAATTTTGAAGAAACTGCAGATATCCTAGTCCAAGAAGCACGAACATTTCTAGAAAGTAGCCATGACCGTACTGGACCAGGTCCCCAGTGCGCTGGACACGTTGTGGAAACAGTTGCACTGTATCCAAATTATATTATTCTAAAAAAAATGGGGGATACGCCTAGGACATGGCCGAGACACTTCTGGGACTCAGCCAAGAGGCCTAAGACACATATGGGGCAGTCTGGCTTATAAACGGCCTTACTTTGCTAATTTGTACAAGTATTTTTTTCCACTAATTACTACTATCCTAGAGACGTCGTGGTATGGGATTATTTGGACTACAAGATCAAACCAAATTATAGAACAGGACCTGATAAGTAATGTTCAACAAATTGGGATTCATTTATCAACGGATTTTTTTCTTCCATTTGAACTAATTTCGATAATTCTTTTAGTTGCTTTGATAGGTGCAATCAGTATGGCTCGTCAATAAAATACTATAAGATATATTGAGCTATTGATCTTGCTGATTAAGCTGCTGCCCCCATTTTTAAAATAGCTACAACGAACTCTACTATTGTGACTGCCTACAAAATAACCGTTATCATTTTCATCCCCTAAGAATTGTATATCATTCCTTTTGATGGTTTATTTCAATTGAAAATTACTGGGACATTCCCCTACTTAAGGGATCTAAATATGACCATTGAAGTTTAACAGCAACTACTGAGACGTTTCCCTACTCAAGGATCTAAACATTACCATTGAAGTTTAGATAACATAGGAGGCCCAGTATTTTTTTAATTTTGGGTGGGTGGGGGTAGGAGTTTGCTGGACTCACTCCGTTGAAGTTGCCACAAACTACAACATTTAGTCGATCGTCCTAGATGTCTGTGTGCAAACTTCTTTCTGTCTTTTCCACTAAATTATCTGACTTCAATTGTATATTTGATTGAGATCGATTTGACTTTTATCTTGTTAGGTCGATTACTTCGTTGATTGCTTGTATTCTGGGGTGGATGATCTGTTGTGGGTGGTTGGCGGTACAGATGATGGCACTTTGGGTTACTTCCCAGTTTCAGATTCCCCTGGAGCAGTTGGACCAGTAGAAGCAATACTTGAAGGAGGCCACACGGGAGTAGTAAGAACCATATTACCTATCTCTAGCACACATGGCAGCGTCGCTCGGAATAGTATCTTTGGGTGGACAGGAGGTGAAGACGGGCGTCTATGTTGTTGGTTGTCAGATGAAACTTCACAATCAAGACAGTCTTGGATTTCAAGAGCTTTAACTATGCGAAGCCCTAGGTTTCATAAGAAAAACAGGCATCACCCTTATTGAGGGATCATTGTGTTGCATATGTGCTAGAATCGAGGATTGCTTCTGGTGGTTCTGTTCTTTCTTGCTGCATCTTCTTGCTAACGGTCGCAAAGCAATGGGGTGCCCTCTGGATGAGAATGACTGGATTTATGTTCTGTAACTTCTTATGTGAGACTAATACCATAGCCTTCAATGAGCATTTGCTATCTTCTGACATTTCAAGTTATCACTATCTTGAGGCTCTGTTCCTTGGTTGAATCCATAGGGATTGAAACTCCTTAACTTTTTTGAGCAATATCGCTGAAGATGTTTGGTGTTTGTTAGTTGTGAAAAATAAGCAGGTAGATGGTACAAATAAAAAAAGGATCCAAAGCTCTGTTGCATCTCAGCCACATGGTTGACTATAACTATAATTGAAAAACTGAAGTTTTTCTTCGTATTTGCGTTACTATCACTTGGCAAAAACAAAGCATTCAGAAGATTGTTAACCCGATGCATTACCCTGCTCCTTTTTTCTTTGAATTTGACGGTGAAGTCGGTCATCAGAAGCTTAAAAGAAGCCGTTCTGGGTCGAAGCATCTAAAATCCCAGTAGTTTATACTCAATATATGATTCAAATTAGTTATGTCTATTTTCTATATTAGCTTCAGTATCTCCGTAAGGAGTGTACCGAGACTTAGAATCCCGCCTGGTTTGGCGAAACTGGAAAAGGACGGCCGACTTCTGTATCAGCTGCGCTCTGCGCTCTGGCTGTCTGTGCCAGTCGGACATGGTTATTTTTTGCCATTGACACCCCACAACGCTGCTGGAATCAAATACCGTTCCTATACAAAACTACTTGGATTTCAAAAGCTTTCTCCCGAACGGCCCCTGATTCGATATGAATCGGTCGTACCTAGTGCTACCATTGCTTGTGACCGTCCTACCGATTCCATTGAATCAGATTCTTGGTGATCTTTATACCTACCGGCGGGACTTGACTTATTAAACAGCTGAAGCAAGGGGAGGTGGCGGCATAAGGAACAAATATGAGCACGTCATTTGGGGAAGCTGCATTTTTTTTTGTTTGGCTATTTGTAATGTTCAGCAGGTGACATACTTTTCTTCTTAGAAGCACTAGCAACAAACTAGGGCATAACCACTTGCCCGAATCATGGCTTCACTTGTTGGGGATGTATGCCATTGCTATCATCTTGACAACTAAAGGTATTAGGTGACGTTCAAGATTGGAAAAGTTATTTGGAATATGTTTTCCAAATCAGTGAAGACACCACAAAATTGTTTGTGTGAGTTTAACTAAGAAAAATTACCATGTCAGGCTTCCAATTTTTTTTCTCACATATTCAACTTATGTCTGTTGTCTTCATTTCTTGTTTCTTACTATTGCAGTATGTATTGAGCTCTTAAGAGGAAAACCAACCAAGTTTTTCTTGAGGGTCGGGACTCCTATCAATGGGGCAAACTAACCTACTGTAGTTTTATACCAAATTTCATAAGTAATTTTTGAGGATGCCATTGATATATATGATGATGGGGAATATATACATTGATAGATTTGATGATGGGGAATACATACAAGTATGCTATGCAACCATGATGCAATGAAAAGAGCTATATGCTTACCGACGAATGTGTAAATTTCAAGATAATAACTACAAGTAGATAGAAGAGAAAAGGCCAGATTTTTAAATGAAAAATCCTCACAATGTATGAGGTAAAAACTACGAGGCCAACCACTGCAAATCCACTATAAGTAAAAATACAATTTTTCATCTTCATTTCAACTAAGCCAAACTCTTTGATTGTCTCGTCAAAATGAATATTCCAATTCCTAGATGCTTACTTTAATCCATAGATTGACCTTTGTAGCTCATAGACTTTATGGGATTCATTTGGACTTGTAAAACCCTAAGGTTGTGTCATGTACACATCCTATAGAAGATTCTGGTTAAGGATAGTAGTTTTAACATCCATCTACCAAATCCCATAGTCATAATAAGCTGCATCGGCAAGCATGATCCTAATGGACTTAACCATGGCAACTGGTGAAAAAGTTTCAGCATAGTCAACACCTTGAAATTTTTTAAAACCTTTTGCAACCAATATACCCTTATAGGTATGTACATTACCATCCATGTCGATCTTCTTCTTGAATACCCACCTACACCCTATGGGTTTTACCCCTTTAGGTGGATCCACCAAGGTCCATACCTTGTTGGTATGCATGGATTCCATCTCAGATCTCATGTCCTCAAGCAATTTCTCATACTCTGGTCCCTCAATAACCTCTAGATAGGTTGTTGGCTCATCATATATGAACAACTCTCTACCTTCTTGAGTCACAAGATAACCCAATCTTTTAGATTCAAAGCATAGCCTACTAGATCTATGAGGTTCTTGTGTTACTTGAGGAACTTATGATCCCATAATAATTTGTGAGTCCCCGTGTTCCTTCTGTACCTCTACAAGTTCAATGTTTTCTTGTTGATCTCAAACCTCTGTGAGATCTATTTTTATCCCACTGTTTGCTTTGAAAAAAAAATCCTTTCTTAGGAATGCAGCATCCCTAGAAACAAACACTTTGTTGTCAAATGGGTTATAGAAGTAGGATCCTTGGTTTCTTTGGGATATCCAACAAAATAGCATTTATCTGATCTAGGGTCGAGATTTTCAGGAAATATTTTCTTAACATAAGCTTCACATCCCCAAATACTCACAAAAAAAAATTTGGAACGCTTCCTAGTCCATATCTCATATGTTATCTTTTGAACCAATTTAGATGGTACATGGTTAACACTAAACAATGTAGTTTCAAGAGCATAACCCCAAAAGGAAGTCAGAAGATTAAAAAAAACTCATCAGTGATTGCACCATATCTAGTATTGTGTGATTCCTTCTTTTTGATACACCATTGTGGTGTGGTGTGGTGTTCTAGGTGGACTCCATTGTCATATGATAGCATGATCTCACAGAAGGTCCTCAAACTCTTGGCTTAAGCATTCTCCACCTCGATAAGAATGAAGTTCCTGAATACTTTTATCAAGTTGCTTCTGTAATTTATTCATGAAATACTTGAACTTTTCAAGGGTTTCTGAATTATGTTTCATCAAGTAAACATAACTATACCCACTAAAGTCATCAATAAGGGTAGTGAAGTATTAATAACCACCTCTAGCTTTTCATTTTAAAAGGCCCACATACATTAGTATGTATGATACCTAATAGATCACTTGCCCTCTGACTATTTCTAATGAAGGGAATCTCTATCATCTTGCTCAACAAACAACATTCACATGTCTCTATTGATTCAAAAGAGTCCAAATAACCCTCTTTATGGAGTCTGGAGATGCATTTCTCATTTATGTGCCCTAGACAAAAACGCCAAAGGTATGTTTAGTTTGAGTTACTGAGTTTTTATCTTTTGATATTTAAATAATACACACTTTTTCTCCAGATATATCAAGTATAGACCATAAGACATTGGGGCACTGCCATAAAAGATCCCATATTTACTAATATAACATTGACCATTCTTTATAAGAAATTCAAATTTATTCTTGTCCAAAAAAGCTATAGATATGATGTTCCTATTAATGGCATGTACATAACGAGAGTTGTCTAACATAATTACATGCCCACTTCGTAGAGATAAATCATAGGTTCCAACTACACTGGAAGCAACTCTTGCTCCATTAGCAACGCGTAGTTAAACCTCCCCTTTCTTCAAAGGTCTACTTCTTTTTAGATCCTTCACATATGAGAAAATGTGTGATCCTCATCTAGTATCTAGTACCCAAGATGAATAATTAGTGAAGTTAATCTCAATTACATATATACCAGAAGTAGAGATCTCTATCCCTTGCTTCATCTTCCAAGGTTTCCTTGCTCCTCTCTTTATTTTGAGTATAGAAGACATGGACTTCAGCTTAGCTTCAGAACACTTCTTGGCCTTGCCTTTATCCTTGGACTCTGTTCTGTTGATCACCATCATGGATCTATCCTTCTTCATTTGTGCCTCAACATTTATCAACATGCCTAGAAACTCAAACAGTAGTTTATCCATGTTACTCAAGTGATAACACTCAATAAGTTGGCTATATGATTCAGGCAATGATTGCATAATCATATTCGTGGCCAACTCTTGACCTAAAGGAAATCCTAGTCTCTCTAGATGTCCCAATGCCCAATCATATTGAGCACATGGGGTTCTACTAGATCTCCCTCTATCAATTTGCACTCAAACAACGCCTTTGAGACATTATACCTTTCTTGCTATTCATGTTGTTTATGCAATTCATAGTTCATACAACCCATCATAGGGTTTCTGATGTCTAGGACATCATTGGCATGCTTCAAGTAAGCATCCATTTCAGCCTTAGGCGCATATGGAGTGGGATCTACTAACATGGGTGTTTTAGGGACATAGAGAACACTTTTCAAAGTCCTAAACCAGTTGTGGAAGTTTATCCCATTTAGATTGTCCTTCTCAAGGACCGATGACAATGATTGTGTGTTTTCCATTTATATCTACAAGAGTAAAATTTCCGCTTTGTCAAAATACTTTTGATTTGATTTGATAATTTGATGTAATTAATTAGGCCTTTAATTAATTATTGCTCCCACTATTTTTTCAAATTGATAACCCTCACTACCAGTTCACAGATTTCAGCGTACAATCTTCTAGTGAGCCAAGATCCATACTTCATCAAATCATGAGATTTGGCTGATCGTCCACAAATTGACTATTTAGGTAGACAACTTTTGACAACTACATCTCACGCAACTCTTGGATAGATGGTGTGCACAAATCATTGTCACAATCCATCTCTATACTTCTAGGTACTTAATCTCATTAGGGTCACCTAGTTAAGCCTAACCCAAAAGCCAACACTATAGAATTTGTACCCTATTTTGGCAGATCTACATATGTAGCATCACACTACCACGAGATAGAAAGCACACCATTTTTGGGCGTAACCTACGCTTAGTTGATCAAGTTTTTCATGTGTGTTTCTTATGGAAAACATCTAAGGCTTAATATTTATTGAGGGATTTTATATAAATACATATACATATCCAATCACCACATATATATAACATGTATCATATACGTGCTATATCCACAAACGAAAAACAAGTAATCAGAAATATATGAGCGATGGTTATGGACATACTAATACAATTATTTGGATCCACATAATTGCTACCACCTATGGTCCACATCATATGTAGAAACTTGTACTGGAAACTTTTGATGGCTCAGTCTGTTGTCCGAACCCTTCAGTCGATCAGTTGACCTTCAGGTTGATCGGTTGGATCCTCCTATCTGTTGGCCTCCTCGGTCCTCCAGTCAATCCGCTGGACTCTCTGTGGGTCGAATCATCAAGTGTAGAACTCTTCTCATGATGAAACATAAATTGACACTATCCTATTCTATATTACATTGCAAAAAGAAAAATGTTAAGTTACATTTGAGGGGAATATAGGAAGAGGAGCATTGTTTACATATGGAAAGGAGTGGAGAGGTTCATTATGCAAACCAAATAACATCATGAAGTAAACCAAACAACCATGCACACAACCCATAGGAGTTTTTCCCATAACCATGCATACAACAACCAGTAAAACAATTTTAGGGTGACGTGTATAGATTGCATAATATATCATATATATTGGGATTTTATGTGGTATTTGATCAGATTTGCATATTAATCATTTAAATATTCACATCTTGTCTAATAAATAAATGATAAAACCAAAAATCTGATCATATAGATTAAATCCTAGAATATAGTAAATTGATGTGGCTATGATACCATTGTAGGGAAATATGGAATCATATATGGAGGTGGAATTACTGTCATATTCCCCTTAAACAATAGATCGTGTCAACACCTATGAATTGGGAAGGAAAGTTGCAAGTCATATACCTGGTCCCGGTGTAAGTCCAACGACTATTCTTGTTGCAGTGTGCTTCTTTCTCAAGTTGCACTTGGACGGCTGTCAGTGGCGGCCTCCTGGTTAATCACCAAAGACGGTGGTTGACTGCATCATCCTAGTGGGTTGAAAAAGCCTCCTCACCTCTGTAGCAGTCAATGTGGACCCCTGGGAACTCTTGTCATCATTTTGGAACAAGCAATAAGGAGTTGTCTCTTCTATTTAAAATGCTAGTGTCGACTTGCTCTCCCTTGTTGTCTCTCCCATGTTGGCCCTCCCTTTGATGGGTAGGACTTGCTCGGGTTCTCACGGTACCAAAACTATGTGAAGATAACAATTGTTAGAGCTTATTGTTGTATACCTAAAATCCTTGACTGCCACCTCTTTATATAGGATGGTCAAGGTCAGGGTTTCCAGATCATTTGGGAGTCAAAGAGACAAAATTTCATAAATTTTCTAGAAGCTGTGAAATTTGAACTGGTCGGTTGACATGTGAAATGATCGGTTCCACATTTGAACCTGATGGTCCATTTTCTTTCCTATTCACACACATATTGGCTTTCAATATTTGATGCATGCACAACATGACATCAACATCAATCCTTGATCCAATCATATTAATCATTGAACCTGGCAATTCATAAGTTAAACTGGTTGTTTCAGACCTTGAACTGGTCAGTTCACTAGTTGAACCAGTCGTTCATGTCTGAATTTAGTAAATATTGTTTAAATTGACCTGACACTTGAATCAACCAGTTCTACACTTGAACCAGTCAGTTCATAGTTCAGTCAGCCAATTTTCAGCCAATGTTGTTTAAATTGAATACCTAAACACTTTCGTAGTCGAGTTAAACATCATTCATGAATAAACTTCTATTCTATATGTATCCTATGTGTTTGACCCTATAGGTCCCAAGTTACATGGTAGTGAACGTCCATAACCAATTCATGACATCACAACAATGAGCGGTATCTAGCAACACATCATTGCTACCCAAGTAATTGGAAAGTTGGAGAACAACTTCAACCTACAATATGTGATTAGTGTGACAGTGATCGTATAGTTCCTTTGTCTCTGATATTCAGATTGAACTCGAGGCATAGAATCATCATCCTTTCAACATTAAATCCATGTTTCTTGAACTAGAGAAGACCATTGAGATACATATGAGTTCAATATCACATATTGAGTCACGTAAGCATGGCCATGCATTTCTCAGTCTCACTTATCAAGTGGCTAGGATATCAAACTCCTATAGGAGGGACAAATCCTATCTACATCACTCACAGTCAATACCCATGTGTCATAATATACCCAAGCACCACCTTTATGTCAACCCTTCTCCAAGGTCACCTTGGATGGTGCCAAAGTTTATTGAAGGTCATGTAATGAGCGTAGTGACTTCAGGTCTAAGAACCATAATCACCGCTATCAATATGTGAGCTAATTCTGACTACCATTCGATGGTCACCATGTATCACTCTCAAGGTGGGTCTTTCTGGTGCATTGTTCTCTAATAAGTACCTATGTGCTTGTCTTGATATCACATATCATGACTGATGAGATTATGTCATCAATCAACACACACTCTAGTCTTTTGTATTACTGTTGTCTATTTTGCTTCCACAGTAACATACGACTAGGGACATAACAAGAATGTATGTACTCTTATCATACATATGATCTCATTGTTTAGATCCTCAACTTGAAGACATATGTCATCGAGTATCATCATTCTTTAGACATTTATTATGTTACATCATTATCTCATAACTGAATAAAATAGAATAAATAGAACTGCCCTTTTATTATTATCAAAATAAATAATGCCTCATTACATCATCACATGATTGGCTCTCGAGGCATGCATACCAACACCAATTTGTATGGGGTGGAACATGAGAGATCCACTCATAACTTATTGAGTAATGAACCCATCCAATCCAAACACACTAACAAGTATGATGGATGGCTATTTTCATTTCTCAAAAGAATGATATACCAGAAACATTATTACATAGTAGCGAAAGATGTCGCAACTATTGTAATTATCACAATAGTATGTACCTCACCCATACAGGATGGTGTGTCATATAAAAGGGCGAAGGTACAAAAATCTATTTCAAAAGGACCAGTTTAGTGGGCAACCTGGCCATCTCAAGCTATCCTCAAATTCTAAGTTGTTGGTACAAGTTCGTCCTAATTTATCCTCTTCAAGCCTACCTACACCTGGGTGGGTTGAATGAAACACCCAGAGAAGGAAGAGTCAAAGAAATAGGGAAGTCAGCATAAAATAGAGTATGTGAAGAGTAATAACAAATAGGTATTACTTAGAGCAATGAAAGATCAACATTAGAGATTTCAACAAAGGGATGTCCAAAAGAGGAGGTTTAAAAAAATGTCAATAGATGACGCATTGATCGATATGGATATGATTGTTAGAAAGAATTCTTGCCATATAATTAAACCATAACATTATCATAAATCATAGTTAGCGTATGTCAAAGACTAGTTTTATTTTAGAAGGGTCGAGACTCATAAAGTCTCAAGCCAAATTCGGATGGAAAGGCACACCCTAGGTTGAAAGGCATGCCCAATGAATATAATAGGAGTGGAAAGTTGCACTTGGTGTGGAAAGGTGCATCCAAATATTGTGGTAGTACAAATGTACCGCTACTCTAAATAAGCTTAGTCTACTATACACGTCTGAAATGTAAAGGCAAGTAATAAGTTTAGTCAACATCAATTTGGTTCAAGTAAAGATGATAATATCTTACAAATATTTACCACAAATAAATATGAGGACCTTCAGTCATAAGATCTCTTGGATTTAATATCAGATCAAAAATTAATACCAAGGAAACATGTTTTTCAAAAATATTAAATAATATACAAGTATTATTCAAGAGATGCCTCATATGAGAATCGTTTATTGGTCATATGAGTAATTCCTAGATGAATTGGGAAGATGCACATACCTCATATACTTGTCGAATAGTCCAAAATAAACACCCTAGGTCCAATCCAAGGTTCAAAACACCTAATAACATTTTATACAAGGATTGGGATTAAAACCAATTAGATGTACCAACATTTACAATGCGACTTGGTTGCTGAATCTAATTGGGCGTTGAAAACCAAACGACCCAATATGTTGGATATTCTTGATTTTAAATCATTACTTTACTTAATTTTCAGAGATCTAAATATTTACTTATGGATTATGTAACATTACTATATTTATGAGAATATGTATGATTGATTTACAAACTCAATCAATTTTGATCCCTGGAACATGTCTAGATAAATTCCTTATAATTTTTATTTATCTATCTTTTACATTTCTATAGTAATTAATTAATTAATTTTATAAGTGTTATAAGTATTGTGTATTAATAACAAAATATACCTGAAAAGACAATCACTCACATAATAGTTTAGAGACCTTGCAGTCACCAGAAGTACCAAAATATGATGTAAATCTCTCTTGTGCATAGGAAGCAAAGACCATAACGAAGAGCAATGATCCCTCATTAAGGATCAATGAGACCCACCAACCAAAACCCACAAGATAACACTGGAAAGCTCTTATACATGTATTGTTTTATAAGACATATAAGGAGGAAAGCATGATAGAGACAACTATCGAGAGTTGAGCAAAGATCTCCATCAGAATAGTTTCATGAGACTGCAAGTCTTTGACGACTATTCTAAGGAACCTGAATAGGAAGCAGATGCTAGGATAAGGGAGGAGGTTAGATGTGACATACCAAATTTTGGTGCTAAATTAATTTTGAGCTATTAGACATATTTCTCTCAATTAAAAATCTCTTTGGCTAAAGTTCCATTCAATATTCACAATTCATTGAATTCTTTTGAAATTCAAGCACCAACATGCAAATTTTCCTCATTCCATGGACCATTCAATCATTTCAAAATTGTATGTATTTTGAAGCCAATTAGTCACCAAAGTGAATTTCATGTTCATAAATAAGCCTTGTTCTTCCTTTGAATAATATTTTCAAATAGATCCCTTAATGTTACTTAATGGATAACTCCAATATCAATGGGTACAACTTAAAGACTGTGTGCTTACATATCTTGATTCTATTTCACAATCACCAAATACTTGCAGTTTAAGAACTAATGGGTTTAGAATAAACCTAAGATATTATTGATAATATTAGATATTAATATTGAGTGGACTTGGATAGGAAAAATTTATAGATCAAGTTAGAACCATTAATTGGAGAATTAGAATTTTATTTAAGTAGCTCCACCACTAATCTACATTTAATCAAGATTTTTAAAACCACTTTCACGTTCAGTTCATAGAGCACTTTTTCCATTTCTTTGATCATTTCTCGTTCCCTTTTATGTGAATTACCCATCGGCGAACTAACTAGATTGTGCATTAAATACATATATATCCTCAATGGATTGAGTCAAATTTGTAGTGCTAAGTATATATATATCCTCAATATGTACCTATAAATTAACTAGATTGTGTGTTACCCAATGTTGAGGTGGGTTGCTTCTTCGTCATTAGGAAAAAATTTCCCTAATGGCATCGTCCATTTCCCCTTCCTCCTCTACCGTGCCTCCTCCTTCTCCTCCCTTCCTCTCCTCCTTGCTCTTTCTACCTACAAAACCCTAGCCTCCATGACCTACCATCGCCCAACCAGCCTAGTTGTAGGAAACCATTGCAGTCCTCTCTCTCTTATGTCCTGCAACATGGCACTTCCGCTCTACTCTCCCTCCTCCTTCGATCATCGACATTTGATGCTACTATGCTGATAGCTCTTCCACAATGACAGTAATTCACCTGGCTGGTAACTAGTTCCTCGACATGATGATAGAGTTGTCGCACCTTCAGCACCATAGAAAGACTCCTCGCCACCTTTTCATCCTACCAAATCCGCCATAGCATTGTGCAAGGAACCGACCTCCCCACCTTGTCACCTGCTGCAAGAACTTCATCCATCACCATCTCAACCATAGTAGGAGGACATCCATATCTGTTTCTAGACCTCTGACCATCAACATCACCCTGAATCCTGAAAGTGCAATCCATCATTCTCTCCATCCTCATCGACACTCTCCAGAAAATAGACTTGCAACTCCCCCATCCTCCACCATATACACAATTCTAACCTATAGCACCATTCATCATTCTTCAACATTCATGACAAGCATGCATCACCTAACATGGCCCCAACACCTCCTCTTCATTGATGATCACTCCTTTTGCAAACCTACAACACACCAACACAACATATGCGGTCAAGACCCATGTCACCATTATCAACAATGGCTTCAAACCCTCCAACCTTTACAGTAGTTCAAAACCCTAGACCATTGGAAGAAGTCTAATGCCTATAAGAACATGGACGAGGAGATAAAATGGATGTAGTCGCATGGACTGATTTGTAGATTTGAATTTGAAATCACCTTCACCTTACTATAAGTCAGCCTCTAGATTTCTCTCTCTTAATCCAATTATCTAGATAATCGCATGGGAGTTTATTAAATGAGTAATCAAATAAATAACCTACCTATCTGAACCATTTGAGTATATAGTATCTATGTGTGTATATACAATTAGATCAGCTCAATATCTAAATTTTGAGTTGTAGGAATGAATTGACTTTGATAAGGAGTTTGAAGGATTAAAATAATGATGCTACTACATTATATATTATTGAACCTAGAATCTACTTAGGACTTATATTTATTTAATCTTAGGCATATAATACATACATGCATGCATGCACATATAAGAAATCATATAAACCTGACGTCAATAATTTTAGCATGTTTATGCCACTAGTGTGATTTTGTCATGAAGTAGATTAGTTAATAACACAAGTAACTACATGAGATTAAATACGCTCATGATTGCGACAAATTAGTAAAGTATATTAAGAGTGCAAATTTTATTAATAGAAATGAATAAAGTTGTGTAATTGTAGTACTTGTATATTGATCCTAAGCGTAAACCCTAGGTACCCCTAATAAGTATTGGTGAATAACATATTCAATTCTAGTAATTAAATGCAATTATATATGTATATATATTAGATAGAGAATAAAATTTTAGGATATAATCTAGAGAAAATAAACAAACAATTGAGTATGTAAAATTGATATATATATATATATAAAAACTAGAAATCCTAGAAATGAGAGTAATGGAAAACCCTAGTCATGAATAACAAAATAAAACTTGGATGAAAAATGACTCCAAGATAATAGTAATACTTTTAACTCTGCACTACATATACTTGTGACTAATTCTTGGAACCCATACTTGCAATACTGGGATGTGATTGCCTTTGATTCAAGGTATTAAGTTTTTTATTCTTTAGTGTACTATTTATTTCCCTTTTGAGTTTCATCTGAATAATTTTGCAAAAGTGGTCAACCGATTTCATTATTAGTCTTTCCCTCTTGTTGAAGGTAACCACGACTAATTTGAATGTTGAACATTGTTGCATAATTAAAATGTTGGTTGATTTTAACATCAGTACAAAAATTTGAAATAGTGGATAAAGAGCTTTGGCTCACTAGATTCAATAGGTCATATCCCTCAACCCTGTGTAGTGGATAATGGACAATTAGATGTCCCTAATACTGGTTACCCCAATAGGCGAAAGTGTCATTCTCCCATAGAGGGGATAACACTAGGAACCTAGCCACTGGCGGAGACAAAATATTAGATTGATTGTTCCAATGGATAAATCTTTTCATTTTGAATAAGTTTCATATATTGATATTAGTTTTGAGAAAAATCATGTCACTTTGAAATCTTGATGTTAGTTTTGAGAATCTCTTTATTGTTTTCTAGTTACAACTTTGAATTTGTGTACCTTTTAAAACTAGCATGTTAACTAGACTATCTTTTGTTATTTATATGGTCCACCAAGCAATATTACCTAGATTTTCTCTCATAACCTTTTACTTTAAAAGGGCTCAATAGTTGGATTTAGTAACATCTTGCTAACCCATATTTTCCTTCATGAGATCCATGTGTAGTTTTGTTCCACCAGGAACTCATAGACATGTGATACAATGAAAGACTAGAAGAGACGTGCAGGAGTTGTCCCCTGTCAAAGAGTAGATAGGAGTCATGCCTATTCTTAAATTTTGTAATCATATTTGTAAGCTTCATCGACTCTGACGTAAAGCATGTTTGTAATAAAGATTTGTTTATACTTTTGATACAATTTTATAAATATTTCATCGTAAAGATTGGTTCTTTACAACATGGTATCAGAGCCTATAAACAGTCAATACTCATGCACGTCTTGTGGAAGTTAGGGTTAGATAAGTAGCATACCTAGAACTTAGTCAAATGGTTTGCAACCAACCCTAGTCTTGCTAGCATTATCTAGTTAAATGGAAATAGCAACTTCGGTGGAGCTGATCTTCACAAAGTCATATGAGTAAGCAATTAGTGAAGATGAAACATCACCATATTAGTATAGATGAGTTGAGGTGTCATATAATGTAAACAATCTAGTAATTGGAAGGTGAACTGCAAAACTAGAAATCCCAGTTTGAATTTGTAAACAATCTAGTTCTTCCTTTGATATTATCTAGTAATTATTTTTTTTATAATACTATATGTACAAAGACAAATTCTTGTATGGAATTTCATTGATGTTTTCTTGAGCTAAGTCACAATCATGGAGAAGGAGAGTCAAATGAAACCCTTAGAAACTAGAGTTAGGTGTTGGGCAAGTAAATAAGAGAATAAAAGATACAATCTCACTAGATCTTGGATATTCTAATTTCAAGGAAGAAATTATTTTTAATGGGTGGAAAGTTGTAACATACCCAATTTTGGTGATAAATTTATTTTTGAGCTATTAAACATAGTTCTCTCAGTTGAAAATCTCTTTAGATAAAATTCCATTCAATATATACCATTCACTGAAATTTTTTGAAGTTCAAGCACCAACATGCAAATTTTCCTCATCCCAATGGCCATTCAATCATTTTGTCCAAATATTATGTACTTTGAATCCATCTAGTCACCAAAGTGAATGTCTTGTTCTTAAATAAGCCTTGTTCTTCCTTTGATATTATCAAATAGGTTCCTCAATGTTACTTAATGGATAATTTCAATATCAATGGGTGCAATTTAAAGACCATGCACTTACATATCTTGATTTTATTTCACAATTACCAAATACTTGCAATTTAAGAACTAATGGATTTCAAATATATCTAAGATATTATTGATAATATTAGATATTAATTTTGGGTGGAGTAGGTAGAAAAAAATTATAGACCAAGTTAGAACCATTAATGGGGGAATTAAAATTTTATTTAAATGGCTCCACTACTAATCTACATTTAAACAAAATTTCATTATATTTACACTATGTTTGACCTTCCGATTAATTGATTCAAATTTGTAGTGTCAAATATATTTATATCCTTAATTATGTGTGTATAAATTAACTAGATTGTGTGTTTCCTAGTATTGACGCGGGTTGCGTGTTCCTCATTAGGAAATGGCCACCCTAATGGCACTGTTTGTTCCCTCTTCCTCCTCTTCCAAGCCTCCTTCTTCTCCTCCCTTCCTCTCCTCCTTGCTATTTCTACCCACGAAACTCTAGCCTCTATGACTCACCATCGCCCAGCCATCCTAGTTGTAGAAAAGCACCACCGTCCTCACTCTCTTTTCTCCTACAACACAGAGCCACCTTTCTGCTCTCCCTCCTCCTCCGATCAACAGAAACTGGTGCTAGTATGTTGATAGCTCTGCCACGATGAATGTAATTCAGGGAACCTGTTGGGTATCCAGTTCCCCAACATGACGACAGAGTTGTCACACCTTCAGTGCCACAAGAAGACTCTTTGCCACCTTTTCATCCTACCAGATATGCCACAACTTGTGTGAGGAACAGGCCTCCCCACCCCACCACCTACTATGAGAACTTCAGCCATCACCATCTCAACCAGAGCAGGGGACATCTAGATATGTTTCCAGACCTTGAACCATCAACATCACCCTGAATCCTAAAAGTACAGCCCATCATTCTCTCAATACTCGTCGAAACTCACCAGCAAACAGACCTACACCTCCCCCATCCTCAACCATATCCATGATTCTGACCTGTAGCACCATCCATCTTGCTTCAACATTCATGAAAAGCATCACTCAACCTGGCCCCAACACCTCCTCTTCATCGATGATCAATCCTTTTGTAAACCTATAACACAACGACACAACATATGTGGTCAAGACTCCTGTCACCATTATCAACAATGGATTCAAACCCACCAACCTCCGTAGTAGTTCAAACCATATACCATTAGAAAAACCCTAATGCCTATAAACACATGGACGAGGAGATGAAAATGGATATACCCACATGGATTGATTTACATATTAGAATTTAATATCACCTTGACCCTACTGTAAGTCAGTCTCTAGCTTTCTCTCTTTCAATCCACCAATCTAGATAATCACATGGGAGTTTGTGAAATGAGTAATAAAATAAACAACCTACCTATCTGAACCATTTAAGTATATAATATCTATATACATATATGTAATTAGATCAACTCAGTATCTAAATTCTAATTTGCAGGAATGAACTGACTTTGATAAGGATTTTCAAGGATTAAAGTAATGATGCTACTACATTAAACATTGTTAAACCTAGAAAATACTTAGTACTTATAGTTATTTAATCTAAGGCATATAATACATACATGCATGTATGCACATATAAAAAATCATGTAAACCTGACGTCAATAATTTTAGTAGGTGTACATCACTAGTATAAATATGTTGGGAAGTAGATTAATTAATAATACAAGTAACTATATGAGATAAATATGCTCATGATTGGGACAAATTATTCAAGGTATGTTAAGAGTGCATATCTATTAATATAATTTAGTTTTATAATTGTAGTACTTGTTTATTGATCTTAAGTGTAAACCCTAGATACCCCTAATAAGTTTTGGTGAATAACGTATTCAATTCTAGTAACTAAATACAATCATATATGTATATGTATTAGAGAGAGAATAATATTTTAGGATCTAATCTAGAGAAAACCAAACAAATAATTGAGTGTGAAATATTTATTATGTATGTATGTAACTTAACTAGAAACCCTAGAAACGAGAGTAATGGAAAACCATAGTCATGAATAAAAAAAATAAAACTTGAATGTAAAATGACTCCAAGCCAATAGTAATCCTTTTTTAATATTCACTACATATCCTTCTGATTGATTCTTGGAACCCCCACACTTGCAATACTCGGATGTGCTTGCCTTTGTAGGTACTAATTTCTTGATTCTTTATTGAATTATTTATTTCCCTTTTGAGTTTCATCTGCATAATTTTGCAAAAGTGGTGAACCAATTTCATTATTATCCTTTCCCTCTTGTTGAAGGTCATCGTGACTAATTTGAATGTTGAACATTCTTTCATAATTAGAATGTTGGTTGATTTTAATATTGGCACAAAAATTTGAAATATTGGCTAAAGATATTTGGATCACTAGATTCGGCAGGTCATATCCCTCAACCATGCACAATGGATAATAGATAATTAGAAGTCCCCTAGTACTGGTTACCCCCATAGGCGGAAGTGTCGTTCTCTCATAGAGGGGAGAATATTAGGAACCTAGCCACTGGCAAAGACAAAATATTAGATTGATTGTTCCAATGGATATATATTCTCATTTTGTTTAGTTTGATATCTTGATATTAGTTTTAAAAAAAAGAATTTCATTTTGAAATCTTGATATTAGTTTCGAGAATCTCTTTATTATTTTCTAGCTACCACTTTGAATTATTGTACCTTTTGAAACTAGCATATTACCTAGACTATCTTTTGTTATTTCCATAGTCTACAACGCAATCTTACCTAGATTTTCTCTTATAACTCTTTAGTTTAAAATAGTTCAATAATTGGATTTAGTACTAGATTTGTTGACCCATATTTTCCTTCATGGGGTCCATGTGTGGTTTTGTTCCTCCGAGAACTCATAGACATGTTATTCAACAAAAAGACTAGAAGAGACGTGACAGAGTTGTCCCCTATTGAAGAGTAGATAGGAGTCATGCCTATTCTTAAATTTTGTAGTCATATTTGTAAGCTTATGTGACTCTGATGTAAAGCATCTCTGTAATAAAGATTTATTTATACTTTTCATACAATATTGTAAATATTTGATCGTAAAGATTAGTTCTTTACATTAGAAGTCATTCCCTATTGGATATGTGGAGGACTCTACACATAAGGGAGTCACAAAGGTGTGAAGCAAGAAAACTTGTCATGAACATGTAGTGGAAATTGTGTATGTGAGATGGAGATGGGCCTGTTTATATAGGACTATTAGGTTTGAATAGTAAGTAATTTTTTTATTCATTTTTGGTTAATATCTATTATAGACTGTTGAGGAGGTAAATAAATTGGAAAATGTAAAAATGAAAACTTAAATAAGTTATGGAAAGGTAAAAGGAAAGGTTTATGGCTCAATGTAGGAAACACAAATAGCAAAGTGTAAGAGAAAATTGAATAGATAACTAACTATTATATCTTAGAAAATAAACTAGAGATACAAAATTGTGAACTACATGGGAAAATATAAAAGGACAATATATATAACTTTGTAAGTATTGTCGATGGAAGAAAATGTTTTCCCTACATTTATTCTTTAGTAGAGTAGAGAACTAGAAATGGTAGGATTACAAAAAGAGAGGAAACAAGTTGGAGAAAATTAATAGGAATAAGTATTATCTAATGGTGAAGAGAGAAGTTAAGCAGTCATTAAAACATAACATGAAATGATAAATATAAAAAGTCATTTCCTTCCATTTCTCTATTCCTATGTTCTTTTCACTATTTTATATTTTTCTCAACAATATGGTCACATACTTATTGATTACACATCTACAACTAAGAGACTTCTAAATATCTCATTGTATAATTACTCAATGTAAATGTGTATAATAATTTAATGAACAATTGTGTATGATATATTTATTGAGTTCTTTTTTTATCATTAGCAACCTCTTATATACACTTATTCATCCCATTACAAAATAACTTTCTCACAGTATTTTGTTCTCACGTTAGAGTCACTAAAAATATGTATCACAAATTTATTTCAATAAAATGCATCTATTTTATTAATATAATCCAAAATTCCAAATGTTTGCAACCATATTTTATTAATGTATTTTACATTAATTACTTGTGGAGTATATTGGTGCTAATAAATTCATATATCTAAAATTAATTATTATAGACACATAAATTTCAAATCAAAAGGGTGAAAACATTATCTATCAAACCATTTTCCTTTTTTTTCTTGTTATTAACAATTTTAGGAGGTAACATGGAGGTTTATTAAGGAAATCATTTAGTCAAGATGATTATTATTTCTTATTTGAGTTAAGTAATTGATATATGAATTTGGTGATGTTTATTTATTTCCAAATAAATATATAATCAAGTTAAAAGATATGTTTCTGTTATGATATATTAACCTCATTATTTCCATTTATTTATTGCTTTCAAACTTTAGGAGAGATAATTAGTTCCATAAATTTTATTCTAACTTATTAACATATCTCACATATTCCATATTGTTTCAATTACCTCCATTTATATTTTTATAATGTGTTATATTTGAAAAGTAAGTCCATGTTTAGTGTTCCCACCAAGATAGATTTTGCATGTATTAATCATGCATGTAAAATATTATTTTCCTTTTTCTTATATCACAATTCTTGTTATTTTTTGTTTGCCTAAATTATATGTATAATCCATAGAAGTTGGTTCATACTTCTAATTTAATATATATAGACGTTCTTGTTGCAAAACAAATACTTAGGGAGTTTTTTTATATCGATCCTTATATATATTATAGTGCATTCATGGGCTTAGTGCACATGAGAATAACATGTTGTTAAAAGAATATTATCTATTAAACTTATTATAATTCCAAGAATGCTTTAATGGTTTAAGGATAGATACACTAGATTCCATTATGTTACAACATCCCATCTCAACCCATGGATCATAACAAAACTATACCTTGTCACCCCTTCCTACATTACATTTCAATCCTTTCTTGGGATCTTCTCTCACTTTGAAAAGAGATTCCCAAGATGAGAACCACACAATGATTTGATATCCCACCAAGATTGTCCAGAATTCTTGCCCATAAAGAATCATTCTCCTCAAGAAAGTGTCATTTCAAATTTAACAAGGAAAATCGTGTTCATGTCTCACATGGAGCTAAGACCCAAATTACCCTTTTTCTTGGAAACGCATAGCACCCCTAGTTGTTAAGATGTAATCCCCTCTTATCTCCTTTACTACCCCAAATGAATTTGCATACATTAGCATAAATAGTCATGCAAATAGAGGAAGGTCACAAAGGGGTCTACATAGATAAACAAGAATGGAGCTCAAAGTAGCTACCATTAAGAGTAATTCTACCTGCCAAAGAAAGATATCTAGCTTTCCGCCTATTGATTAGTATATTCACCTTATCAATCAAAATAGTCATAAATCTTGTTTGTAACTCTCTTATGAATCATGGGGGAAAGATATTTTTCCCAGATCTAAGGTTTGGTTTGTACCCATAAGATCAACAATTTCTTCAACTAGAGTCCGGTACATTTGATGAAAAGTAAATTTGAGACTTTTTTGGGGAAACACAATGATCATGGATTTCTCCAAGTATGAAGACTCTTTGTAATACAAGTATCTTGATGATCATTTCTTAATGTAAAAAAATATCATTCATAGAAACCATATGACTAAGAGATGACCCATATCCAGACATCTTGGTAGGTTTCCATCTATATGCAGTAATATAACGATTAATTTGTTGGGATAATAATTCCATATATAAGATAAAGAGGCATGGGCAAAGTTAGTCCCTTATATAAATCTTCTTAAGGGTGTTATGGGGGGAAGTATTCTCTCCATTCCATAAGATTTTTTTGAAAGAACTACAAGGTAAAGTTTTCACACTAATCTTTCTGACATAATCAAGAAGACCCATGTCTACATGAGTGTCTTATATAAACCTCCACTCCAACCATTCATAAGTTCACAAATCACTTTTCTAGGACATAATCTTCTCCTTCTTCCTCCTTGGCATGCTATCAATGGCTTCATGTGCAAGTATGGTGTTATCACTAATTTGTCTCCATTTACTAAATGCAGCTTGGGAGTCAGATATAAGATCTAGTAGATGTGTCATAATTCTATCGGTGATGACCTTTGCAATTATCCTATAGAAAATATTGCATGGACTTGTGAGACAACGTTGGTTACATTTCTCAACATTATCCCCTTCAAGTATTAAATCGATCATATCTTGAAACCTTTCATCGTTGATATCCCCTAAAGAAAAATCTTCTCTAATGCAGTTGATAATAGAACTACTGACCACCTCCCATTGAAATCGAAAGAAGATAGCAAAGAAGCCATCTGGTCTTGCTAACTTTAGACCTCCCATATCATAGAGAATCCTTAATCTCCAACTTAGAGGGTCCTTTTTCCTATTTCATCTAACTCTCTAGGTTGAAGTCTTTTAAAATGACCCCTTAATCTGAATTCCAATGGATTAGAGGAAGATATAAAGATACATTTTTTTAAATGATCAACAAGAAGATTCTTCACAATGTCAGGGTCATTTTCCAAATTTTATTGTTGTCCTAGACCATGTTAACGTTTTTTAACCATGGGCAAGTCATGGATATATTTAGTATTCTGGTCCACAAGAGTGATCACTTGTTTTTAGATTGTTGAATCCAGTATATCTCCTCCTGAGTTGAGGTCCCACATCTACAAGAGTGTCTTATATAAAGCTCCATTCCAACTAGTCATAAGTTCACAAATCACTTCTCAAGGCCATAAGCTTCCCCTTCTTCCTCCTTGTCATGCTATCAATGGCTTCATGTGCAAGTATGGTGTTATCACTAATTTGTCTCCCTTTACTAAATGCAGATTGGGAGTCAGATATAAGATCTAGTAGATGTGTCATAATTCTATTGGGGATGACCTTTGCAATTATCCTATAGAAAATATTGCACAGACTTGTGAGACAAAGTTGGCTACATTTGTCAACATTATCCCCTTTGGGTATTAAAACCATCATAGCTTGAAACCTTTCATCGTTGATCTCCCCTGAAGAAAAAACCTCTATAATGCAGTTGATAATAGTACTATCAACCACCTCCCATCAAAATTGACAGAATATAGCAAAGAAGCCATCTGGTCTTGCTAACTTTAGACCTCCCATATCCTAGAGCTTCCTTAATCTGCAACTTAGAGGGTCCTTTTTCCAATATCATATAACTCTCTAGGTTGAACTCTTTTAAAATGACCCCTTGATTTGAATTCCACTGTATTAGAGGAAGATATAAAAATAAATATAAATGATCAACAAGAAGATTATTCACAATGTTAGGGTCATTTTGCCAAATTTTATTGTTGTCTTAGATCGTGTTAACATTCTTTAACCATGGCCAAGTCATGGAAATATGTAGTATTCTGGTTCACAATAGTGATCCACTTGTTTTTAGATTGTTGAACCCAGTATATCTCCTCCTAAGTTGAGGTCTCTTCTAGTTCTTATTGTAGTTGAGTTTCAAGATCAATAGTGATTTTTGAAGTCATTTAGCCAGCAAGACTTCTTTGAGCCCCTCCATTATTTGGAGGAGGTATCTCTACTTAACAAAAATGTTAGAAAACATTTGGTTATCCCCTTCATGTAATGTTTACCTTTAAATCTTAAACATATGCTCTAAATGAATATTAGGATCCCAATTCTCTTTAATCAAAGTATTGAAACCCTTGTGAGAAATCTAAGAAGTATGAAAGGAAAAAAAACTATCTTTGTAGTGTGAGGTATTATTCTTGTGCTACAAAAGGATTGGGTTATGGTTAAACTTCACTCTAAAAATATGAAAAATCATGGTTTTCTTATGAATCAAACTCCATTTAACATTGTACAGGGCATGATCAAATTTAGAAAAACAAGACCCTCTTCTCAAAGTAAAGTTTGTCCATTGTATATTAGATCTATTAGCTCACAATTACAAATCAACTTCTAAACTGAGTGAAACCTAGAGAAAGAATAACAAACTGGAGGAACCTTCCAAGGATCTCAACAAGATATAAATACTTGGTTGGTATCACAAAAGTTAAAAGAACAGAAACCTTTCTTATTGCTCATATTACTAATAGCATTGAAGTCACCTATTAATAACTAAGTACCTTCCAACTTTCTGTGAATTTCCTCCAATTTGTGCCAAATTATATTTTCTTGTTGTAGGATTGGGGCTACTATGTAGAAGAGTGGCCATACCACTCATTACATTAATAATTATGCTAGCATCCATAAATAGCATATGATTAATGAGAATATCAATTAAGCACACATCATATTCCAAATCAACCATGAATCTAGTGACTTCCAAATAGCTTCCTCTCAATGGGACTCATGAAAACCCAACTTGCATATAATATCATCTACCCTGATGTTGTACACTTGAGGTTCCACCAAACCCACAACATCCAATTTATGAGTAGCAACTAAGTTTTTTTAAATATTCCAGTTCTTATCATATAAGCCTCCTTTGATCTTATAAACAAGAAAACTAATATCCATAAAATAGGGGGAGTTAAAAATGCTTACAACTAAAGAGCAAAGATCATGTGTCAATAGACTGATGAAGAGATGAACCATCCCTTAAAGTTGCCTCCAACATACCACCATCAACATTTTCGTCATTACTACTACAAGAAATGCTTTTTACAACAATTATTTTTTCCAATTTACTACATGTTTCAATCGGTGTATTAGATCACGTGGTCTTATGGGGGGTTCTTTATACAATGGGTGTTTCACATGTTGTAATATATGTGTTATATACAACGGTTCATGCATGTTGTAGTTCACTAAGCACAACCGTTGTAATAGGAGTATTTTATGCAACATGTTGAGAAAAAAAGGATAATACACCTAGACACAAGTTTTGAACTTGAGATCACATGAAAGTAAAGCGCAACTCAAATCACTAAATCAGTTTATTTTTATGGACCACATACACTCTTTGTTAAACATACACAGTGAGTAGTGTATACACTTGTTGTGTAATGTGGTCTATTACAATAGGTAAAGCTTATTGTGTGATTATGATATATTAAAACATGCTAATGTTTGTTGTGTAATTATGGTCTATTACAACGGGTTAGCATACATGACTACTACAACGTGTTAGAGCATGTTGTATAGTTATGGTCTAATACAACGGGTTTGAGTATGTTGTAATATTATAGCCTATCACAACAGTTTAACACCCGTTGTAGTATCACGTATACTACAACAAGTTTGACCGGTTGTATATAACTTATGTTGTATAATATATACAATAAACAATAACAAATAGACTTGTTGTAATTGTTGGTATGTATGCCCAAAGAGCCAATTATATGCTGATTGGAATGGGGCATTAGATGCTTGATTTGATAACAATAAAGGTAATTCCATATGTTATGTTTGTCTCAGTATGAGATGATGACACAGACATTGTAGATGTCTAAAGAATTATGTTACTCGATGATGTATGTCTTCAAGTACATGAATTGAACAGTGAGATCATATGAATGTTAAGAGTACATACATTCTTGTTATGTCACTAGTTGGATATTACTGTGGAAGCAAAATAGACAACAGTGACACATAAGACTAGAGTGTGTGTTGACTGATGATAGAATCTCATTAGTGATGATAGGTGATATCAAGTCAAGCACACAGGTACATGTTGGAGAACAGTGTATCAGACAAACCCACCATGAGAGTGATACATGAAGACCATGGAATGGTAGTCAGAATCATCTCTCATAATGATAGTGGTGATTGTAGTTCTTAAACCTGAATGTTAAGAGTATATGCATTCTTGTTATGTCCCTAGTCAGATATTACAGTAGAAGCAAAATAGACAACAGTAATACATAAGACCAGAGTGTGTGTTGAATGATGACAGAATCTCATTAGTCATGATATGTGATATCAAGTCAAGCACATAGGTACATGTTAGAGAATAGTGTAGTCAGAATCATCTCTCATGGTGATAGTGGTGATTGTGGTTCTTAAATTTGAGGTCATTACATTCTTTACATGTCGTTCATGTACTTTGACATCATCTACCATGAACCTGAATAAGGGTTGCCATAAAGGTGGTGCTTGGGTGCATTGTGACACATGAGGATCAAGTGTGAGTGATGTAGATGAGATGTATCCCTCCTATAGGAGATTGATATCCAGACCACATGATAAGAGAGACTGAGAAATGTACAGCCTTACTCATGTGATTCAATATGTGATATGTGAACTCACATGCATCTCAGACAGTTTTCTCTAGTTCAAGGAACATGGATTGAACGTTGAGAGGATGATGATTTCATGCCTCGAGTTCAATCCGGATATCAGAGACAAAGGAGCTATACAATCACGGTAACATTGATCATAGATTGTAGGTTGAAGTTGTTCTCCAACTTTTTGAATTACTTGGATAGCAATAACATGTTGCTAGATGTCTCTCTTTGCTTGTGATGTCATAAGTTGGTTATAGATATTCATTGCCAATGTAACTGAGACCTATAGGGTAACACACATAGGATACACTTGGACTATAAGTTTATTCATGAATGATTTTTAACTTGATTACTAAAAGTATTTAGGTATTCAATTAAACAACTAAAGGTTCAAAATTGACTGACTGGACTCTGAACTGACCAGTTCATGTGTTGAATCGATTGTTGGAGTGTAAGGTCAATTGGAATCAATATTAGTTGAACTTTGCTTGAACTGGACATGTGAAACAACCATTTCACTTGTGAAATGACCATTTCATTACGTGAAATAACCAGTCCACCATCTGGGTTGCCCGGTTCAGATGTCAACTAGATTGGAATAAGGATTGATGTTAATGTCATTTTTAGCATTAATCAGGCATTTATTGCCAATTTGGTTCAGAATAGAAAATTGTACGAAACGACTAGTTCACTATGCAAAGTGACCTATTCATGCATGAACCATTCGGGTTGGCTATGTGAAATTACCAGTTCATCGTGTGCAAGTTCCAAAAAATTCATGAATCTATCTTTTCAACTCTCATACAGATTGGGAACCCTGACCTTAGACTCTCCTATAAATAGAGGGGTATTGGGGGCTTCTCAGACACAATAGTTGCTCTAACAATTGTTGTCCTTTCTGGTTGTGGTAACCAATAGAGATCATGAGCAAGTCCTACCTGATAAAGGGAGAGATAGCAAGGGAGAGACAATTGTGGGAGAGCGAATAAACTCTAGCAGGTTGACGTTCAAAAGGGACAACTCCTTCTCGTTGGCTCTGATAGCACAACATGGAGTTCCTAGTGGTCTGCGTGGACTACTCTAGAGGCGGGAGGCCATTGTCTCCCACTAGGAGAATACCGTCAAGCACCGTTCGTGGTTCCAGACCAAGAGGTTGTTGCTTACGAATGTTCGAGTGCTGTTGAAGAAGAAGCAAGTTGCTGTTGAAGAAGAAATAAGTTGATGCTAAAGAAGAAGCGCGTTGTTGCTTGGAGAAAAAGCACAGTACATCAAGTGTTATTGCTAGACTTGCTCCAGTACCAGGTATACATCTTGTTACTTTCCTTCCTAGATACATTTTAGTTGACACAATCTTATTGTTAAGGAGAATCTAGCTTTGAAATTTTTTTTTGCTGCCTTATCTGTTGCCCCAGTTTCCTTACACTGGAATCAGAGTTACGTCGATTTACAATGTATTTGGATTTAAATCAATATGATCAGATTTATTTTATTGCATATGACGCAAATATTAAACTAGTAAAAGTGTGTATCTGATTAAATTTCACACACGACTCCATATATATATATATATATATATGCAATTTACATGTGTCGCCCTAAGATCGGTTTTGATGGTGGATGTTTAGCATTGTTATGGACAATAACCTTAGATCTGTTCCTGTATAGTTGTGGTTGTTTATTCCTATTTATATCTCAATTTTCATACCAAGCCTCTCTCTCCTTTCTAAATATAAATTAATGTTCTTCTTCCTATTTCCCCTCGAATGTAACTCGGGGTTTTCCCTTTTACAATGTAATAAGAAATAGGATAGTTAATTTAGATTTCATCATGAGAAGACGTTTTGAATCAGATGAACTGACCAACTCATGAGACGAACCGAACAACTGAAGGACCAAGGAGGCCAGATGACAGGAGGATGAACCGATCGACTGGTGGCTCAACTGACTAGTTGAAGGAGTCCAAACATTGCTTGAACCTGAAGACCAAATGACCATTTCAAGAGCCCAATCGAGCGACCAGGAGGCAAGCTGACCGATTCAAGAGTTGAACCGACCAACTTAGATTGGTTCGAGCACATATCTTCATCAACAACATGTTGCATATGATGTGGACCTTAGGTGGTATTAATTCCTTGTGGCTCCAAGGAATTTCAATAGAAAGGCCATAACCATCGCTTGTGTGTTTTATATTGCATATTTTCGTTGTGGTTATAACATGTATATGATACATACTATAAGTATGTGGTGATTGGACATGTATATGTATTTATATTATGAAATTCCTCAATACAATTTATAAGCCTAAGATGCTTTCCATAAGAAACACACATGAAAAGCTTGATCAGCCAAGCATAGGTTACACTGAAGCGTGGTGTGTTGTTTATCTTATGGAAGTGTGATAGTAGATATGTAGGTTTTGCCGAATTGGGGTGCATTTGTATCATGTTAGCTTTTGGGTAAGGATTAACTGGGTGTGCTTAATGAGATTAAGCACCTGGAAGCATGTAGATGGACTATGGCAATGAGTTGTGCATACCATCTATCCAAGAATTGCATGAGATGCAATTGGAAAAAGTTGCCTACCTTAATAATTGGTTATGGATGTTGGCATTGGTTGAATAATAATTTAATTGTTTTGGATCTTGGCTCATTAAAAGATTGTACACTGTAATCTTCCAAATTGATACATGAGAGTTTTCAAGAGAAATAATTAATTAAAGGCCTAATTAATATCGTTAACTAATCAAATCAAACAATTAATAGATGTATTGAAAAGTCGCAATATTTCTTTGTAGAAACTACTAACAGACACAATTGCGATCAATCCTTGAGTAGGATAAACTAAACAAGATTTATTTCCACATCTGGTTTAGGATTTGAGAAGTGTTCTCATAAATGAGCAAAAGTCCCATGTCCTTATAAGACTAGAGCCAGAGCAACCCACTCCAAATGCACCTAAGGCTGAAATGGATGCTTAGTGGAAGCATGCCAATGATGTCATAAACATTTGAGTACCTTATGCTATGTTGCATGAACTATGAGTTGTATGAGCAGCATGAAAACATGGACATTCTCGAGGTGGTAACACATCTTAAGAATCATATAAAGCAAGTAAGGCGTAATGTCTCTAAAGTGTTATTTGAGTGCAAACTGGCAGAGGGAGATCCAATAGAGCTCCATGTGCTCAATATGATTGGGCATGTGGAGAGATTGGGATTTCTTTTAGGTCAAGAGTTGACCATGTATATGAATCTATAAATCATTGTATGAATTATACATCCAGTTTATCAAGTGTTACTACTTGAATAACTTGGCTAAACCATTGTGACAACTATTTGGCATGATGCCAAAGTCAAAATGAAGAAGGACAAATCTGTGATGGTGATCAGTAGAAGTGAGTCTAAGGGCAAAGAAAGGCCAAGAAGCTTTCAGAGGCTAAGATAAAGTCCAACTCTTCAACACCCAAGATAAGGAGAAGGGTAAGAATAACAAAGATAGAGATCTCTACTTCAGGACCCAATAAGAAGTAAGCTAGAATTGTGTGGAGCAAGAGTTGCTATAGATTACAGTTGGAGTCTATCATTCATGGGCATGTAATAGAATTAGTGAATTTCTATTATGTACCTGCCATTGAACATGTATCTTCTATGGAAAATAATTGATGTCAGATGGAAATGTCCCATGTCTCAGAATCGATACTAGATAGTTGTAGAGACAAATGTGTATAACACATATACTGAATGACTCAATGATTCAAATTATGAATACCTATAACATTATCATCTAAAGAAAATAAATGAGAGTTGCATTTCTAGAATCCATAATGATGGTTAGCTAGACTCTTTTTGTTATTGAATCAATATAGGCATGCAAACTTATTTATTGGGCAATATAACAAAGGCATCTTCACTAGATGTAGTGCAAGAGAGACTATTCTATTAGGGCTCATACATACTGATGCACATAGATATTTTCGAATAAATGCTAATGGTAGTTACCAATACCTCATTATATTTATGATGTTATCAGTAGATATGGAAGTTTGTATATAATGAAATATAAATCTAAATCTCTTGAAGTGTTCAAGAAGATTAAGAATGAAGTACGTAACTAACTTGCTAAAAGTATTAAGACACTTCGATATGATTGGTGTTGAAATATTTTAAACCAAGAGTTTGAGGACCTTATGGAGAGATCGTGATAGTATATCACAATGAAATCCACCTGAAACACAATGACATATCAAAAAGAAGATATCATACCCTATTAAGTCATGGTGTGATTATCAATAAAATCTAGTTAATCTTCCTATTTCTTTTGGGCACATGTTTTAAACTAAAACAATGTACTATCTAAAATGGTTCAAAAGAAACCATATGAGATATGGCTTGGGAGGTGTCCCTATATGTCTTCTATAATGGTTAGGATTGAAAGATTACATAAGAAAATAGTTTCTTGAAAAGCTTTGTCCACAAATCACATAAATGTTATTTTGTTAAGATACTACTCTTATCCCAATCCAACAACAAAGATGTGTGTTGATCTGGATGGTTGTATTCCTAAAGGGCAACTTAGTTCCAAAGGAATTAGTGGGAGTAAAAGTAGAACTTGAAATGTTCAAGACAAATAAGAAAACATTGAACCTAAAGAGGTACAGTAGGAATAAGGTGAATCACAAGTTGTTGTGGAATCTCAATTTCTTTATGTAATACATAAGACTCGTACTTCTAGTAGAACATGCCTTGAGCTTGAAAGAGTATGACATCAAATGGCTCAAAAGGCGATGAGTTGGTCATACATGATGAGTCAAAAACCTACCTAGAAGCTATTAAGGGATCAGAATCTGAATCATGTCTTGAGGCCATGAGATCCAAGATGGACTCCATGTACTCTAACAAGGTATGACCTTGGTGGATCCACCTGAAGGGGTAAACCCCATAGGGTGCAATTGGGTCTTCAGGAAAAAGATCAACATGGAAGGGTGTATCGGTTGCTAAGAGTTTCAAAGAAGTCCAAGGTGTTGAACATGATGAAGTTTTTCACTGGTTACCATAGTTAGATCCATCAGGATCATGCTTGTTGTTGTAGCTTATTATGACTAATGGGATTTGGCATATGGATGTTAAAGCCACATTCCTAAACTGGAATAATAATGAGGATGTATACGTGACACAACCTAGAAGTTTTATAAATCCATTAATCAAAATAAAGTCTATAAGCTACAAAGTCAATCTTTGGATTGAAGCAAACATCTCAGAGCTAGAATCTTCTATTTGACAAGGCAGCCAAACAGTTTGACTTGAGTCTGAATGAAGATGGAATATGTAATTACAAAAGACTTTGTGCGAGCATATTTATATTCCACATGATAATGGGGAATAATATCCTACAAATATAAAACCTGGCAAAGAAAGTACCTTCTCTTAAAGGGTCTAGGTGAAGCATCCTATGTGATAGGAATTTGAGACCTATAGAGATAGATTTGGAAAAACACATACATTGGCAAGATGTTGAAAGGGTTAAACATGCAAGACTCAATGAGAGAAAACTTGTCCATGATTCCATATAGTTAGTTTCTCAGGAGCCTATTGTCCTAGTTCTTGTGAAGAATGGGAAAATATGAGTAAGATACCATATGCACTCGCAATTAGATCTATCATGTATGCAATGTTATGTACTTATCTTGTTATCTCATATGTATTGGACATGATGAGAGGATATCCTATTATCTCGTATGTATCGAACATGACGAATGCATATATATACTCATCTAGTTGTCTCATATGTATTGGACATGATGAGTGAATGATTGTTAGATTCCAATGAAGGTCATTGGACTACCATAAAGAACGTCCTTAAGTGCTTGAGAAGCACTAAAAGGATATGTTTCTAAATTATGGTAATAAGGAAGAGTTGGGTGTAAAGGGTTACATCTATGCAAGCTTCCAAAGTGACAAATAAAATTAATGATCACAATCTAAATTTGTGTTTGGCCTTAAAACTAAAATTGTAAGCTACAGGAGTTATGAGCAAGAGATAGTTGTTATATAGTAGAAGTTGAGTATCTTGGTGTTATGTGAACAACAAAATATATTGTATGGATCAAGAAGTTCATATAGATGAACTTATGGGAGGTTTCAACCATTGATGACACAGTAGAAATACTATGACAATAATGGATCTACTAGATAGGCTAGAATATTAGATAGCATACTAAAACAATTCCATATCATGTGAAAGGTCACACATTGAAGAGATGTGAAACTTGTAAAAAAAACTTGAAGGAACCATTGTTAACCCGACTCTAAAATCACCAACGTGGCAAAAACATGATGGACATGTTAAGATCACTTGGAATAAGTTTCATGGGTGATTGGCTCCAAGTGCAAGTGGGAGTCTGTTGGTATGTATGCCCATAGAGCTAATTATATGATGATTGCAATGGGGCATTAGATACCTGATTCCATAATAATAAAGGTAATTCCTTCTATTATGTTTGTCTCAACATGAGATGATGACACAAACATAGTAGATGTCTAAATAATGATGTTACTCAATGACGTATGTCTTCAAGTACATGACTTGAACGATGAGATCGTACAAATGTTAAGAGTACATACATTCTTATTATGTCCCTATTCGTATATTAGTGTGGAAGCAAAATAGAGGACAATAATACATAAGACTAGAGTGTGTGTTGACTGATGACAAAATCTCATTAGTCATGATATGTGATATCAAGTCAAGCACACAGGTACATGTTAGATAACAATGTTGTTGGACTTGGATGGAATCTAGAGGGGGCTGAATAGGGCTAAATGCACTTAAACCAAATTCATTACACCTTAAAGATATGTCTAAGATAATATGTCAAGTATGAACTTTGAGTGCAACTAAAACATAGATATCAAGGGAGATAGATATTTAACAAGCACAAGAACACAAGATATGTAGAGTGGTTCCATACTCCAAACTAGGAGTAAGTCAGTCCACTACCTAGAGAGGTCAAGCTCTAGGATTTTGCAACCATTGCATACTTATGTTCCATCATAAGACATATAATATATGACCTTCCTTTTCTAGGCCAAGGATACCCAACCTTCCCTTTAAGTAGAAGGGAGACATCAACCTACCAAAGGACTTACCTATCTAATACCAAGTCTTCAACCTCACCAGTGACTTACACACTTTGCACTGAGTCTTCTACCTTCACCATGGACTTACCCACTCTTACACAAGTCTCCTGCCTTTGAGGAATTACCCACTCTTCTTGATCTTTCACCTTTGACTTCACCTTCACCAAGGAGAAGCTTTCACCAAGGGACATCTTCCCTTCTTCTTATTCACCTCTCTTAAATAAGAGAGAGAATCTTCATCTTTGTCTTCATGGTAGAAATGAGACATTGGGAGGTAGAGGAAGTGAGAGCCTCACAAGGTATATATGTAGGACTAGCTCTCTTACAAATCTCCTACTCACTCTAAAGGATGTAGCAAGTGATTAAGCTTAGAGAGTGGAAGGAGGCTCTTGGAGGCACTCAACTATAATATAGGGACCTTCATAGTGCTTGGCTAACCATGGGATGAAGCCTAAGGGGTCCTATTTATAGTTGGGGCTGCCTTCTAGCCAGTAGGAACACTTGAGGATGAATACTAGCCATTTGGGGTGTTGCAACTGATATTTTTTATAGTTTTACAACACTCCAATGGCTAGAAACAATTTCTCTGCACTTTTCATATAGTGCGATCGGTCGAGTTTACTTTTGGTAAACTCAATTGATTGCACTATGCGACAAAGCAAATTTGAAGCATCAGTTGAGTTTATTCTGGATGAAACTCGACGGGTCACTTAAATTTGTTTTTCCAGTGCAGAGTGTCGGTCGAGTTTAGTGTTTTAGAAACTCGACTAAACTTGGACATTCTCAAAATTCATCAAGGGTTTCGGTCAAGTTTGTCATGGGAGAAACTCGACCGAATAGGCACTCTGTGTTGTATTTTGGAAAATGTCATTAGATTGCTTAAATATTCGATTTTAGTGTTCTTGATTTTTCTAAGATTAATTACAAGTCATACAATCAGTATAAGTGATTTAAAACATGATTCTAATGGATTTACATCATATTCCACAAAATGCACTTGCATCGATTTTGACTTGTCTTTTCTCCAAGATAGGATGTGTAAGTTAGGGAATTTGGAGTGTGTCTATACCTAATATGAAATCACTCAAGTAGAGCCATTGCATACAAATAAGTGGAATGGTTAGTCATCATCAAAACAAAGGTTTATTCAATTTAGACCTTGAGTCAATATTGACCTTGAGTCAACATTTTGCCTCTTTTTGAAGATGGAAAACCATTCCATAAATGTACTGAAATATTTTAAGTAAAATCATACCTTTGGAGAAACCTAAGGGTTTTAATAGAATGGAGTTCATATGCTCCCCCACAATTGATTCTCATGAAGTTCTCATACTCCCCTTAATTCATTTTATTTCTCCTGTATGGTTAGCTTTCATAACATTTATAGAAATTATGTCTTGTACTCATATATGTTCGACATATATGTCTTCTCCCCTTAACATATCCCATTACATAAGACATGTCTTATACCTACACATGCCTTCTCCCCATCTTACATAAGACATGCCTTCTACCCCTTTGTCATTTCAAAAAGTGGGGGTTGAAGACCTAAAATGAAACATGTTAGAATAAGGAGATACCAAAAGTTCGAAAGGAGAGTATAAGAGCAAAAACTAAGGGCTTGTCCAAGCAATGTATATAAAGCAAATCAAGACGTATTAGAACAACCCTAGATGCAGTTCTAGCAAACAACCAAGATAAGGCTATGCAAGCAAGTAACTCAAGATAGTAGATATGCACGTCAAGGAACAAGCTCAAGTATGAAACAAGATACAAGCATAGCATACAATAGAATACCACTTTATTAAAGGATGAACAAGGCTATAACTACATGTATATGGGCTACTAGTAGATGATATCATAAGTTAAGGCTACTAGTAGGATCTAGATCATAGCATAAGATACCAAGTTAAAGAGCAAGCTATGAGTAGATGTAGAGATATATCCATACAAAGAGGTATGCAATTTCAGAAGCATGGAAAAAGGATATAGCTCACAAGCAAAATGCATCATTACCAAAAGATGATACCACTAAGAGCCTCAAGGTTGTATCAAAACAAGATATACAACTAGATATATCTAGCAAGTTAGAGCACAACAGAAGCAATTTAAGACACATCCAAGAGTTCCAAAGAGATCATCATCAAAACCCGAATAACAACTCGAGATGGGTAATTTCAAGATATGAAGATACAAAATTTGAACAATTATAAAGATAGAGTTGTATGCAAGATAGGAAATTTAAAGCATGGCAATAAGAACATATAAAGTTACCAAGGGGAGTGCAATAGAATAAGGCTATTGGTTGAGAAATTCTAGTTGAGAGGGAAATTCTCATCCAAAAAGTCAACTATACATTTTGTGTATAGTGTTGTCAGTTGAGTTTCTGGGTTGAACTTCTCAGCCAAAAATAGCTATTGGTAACACCCATTGGTGCTTGTCGGTCGAGTTTCTTACAGGACAAACTTGGCCGACAAAAAACTATCAAAAACATATATTTTTCATAAAAACATGTCTAGAGACTAGATAAAAGTATAAACTATATCCAACCATGTGTAAGCAAGTTAGTAATGCACTATGAAAGCATCGGAAACCATTTTTTAGCAAGAAAGTGATGAGAATCATAGCATACCATATTTGACTCAAAAACCATATGTATAGTGCATACTAACTTGGAAAAAACACACTATGATTGGATATGAGCAAGAATAACATTACCTTTGTGCTTACCATTTCTTTTCCACTTGTTGCCACCCCCCTACACATCTCACATTTCTTCTTTCATGTAGATTGAGAAGTCAATTTGTAAATTAGTAGCTCACGTCAATCTGTTTGCAAGTGACCTACAAGAAGAAAGATGAAATGGTTCTCAATCACAATTTTGGTTCTAGAGGGGCTATCTTATATGCCCAAGTCCTATTACTCTTGGATGCCTTCCTATAAGGGTAATATATGGAATAATGACCAATTTCATTGCAATGACTACATGATCTCCTAGCCTTGGAACTAGAGGATTCTTCATTGAAAATTTAAGGTCCTTCATCCTTTTTGTTCCTTTGGCTACTATCAAGTCCAAAATCATCTCTACTGATTTGTTCGGCAGTATGATCTAGGATTTGATTAAGATTCCTTCTATCATCTAAGAATCTTTGTATAGAAGATCTCAAACTATGATTATCATGTATAAGAGAAGTAGTAGTAGAAGACAATTGATTGATATCATCTCTAGCATGCAAAATATCAGTTTCTAAGCAAAGAACTTAGGTCATGTAAGAATCTTTATCAATAAGAAGAGCAGCAACGTTATTCTCTCTACTAGTAGAACTAGAACAAGATTCAAGGACATTGATTTTAGCAAGTAAGGAAGTATTTTATTTTTCAAGCAAAGCAATCTAAAAAAGATAAACACCATTTTCATATTCCAATCCTTGAAATACAAAATCTTTATCCTCATTTTTATTTCTAAGAACATCAATATCAAGCATGAGATAATTTACAATGTTACTATGCTCTACATTAGAATTAGACATAAGAAATTGAGCTTCTAGAGATCTAATCTTATCAATCAAGTTAGCATTTTCAAGTTTAAGAGAGTCTACTTGACTAATATAAGCATTGTTTTCATCTAGCAAGCAAGTATTAGCATGCTCAAGATCATATTTTTTTACATGCAAATTATCAAAAATTCTAGCAAGCTTTTTCTTTTTTATTTTTAGAAGACTTAAGAGAGGCACGAGTAGCTTAAATAATATCAATTAGAGATTCTTTATCTAAAGAGTTTATATTTACCTCATTTGAGTCTTCACTTGTTGAGGCCATGAGAGAAAAGTGACATTCTCCATCTTCACTAGAGCTTGAGCTAGATCCTCCACTTGATTCTTCACTTGAAATTGAGTTGGAGGAGTCACTTGAGCTTGAGTTGGAGGAGACACTTGATCCTTTGTTCCATTTATCCTTCTTCTTGTGCTTCTCTTCTCTTCTCCTGTGATGATGGGTCTTTTCTCCTTGTGGACAATCTTCCTTGAAGTGACCCTTATTTCTACATATGAAGCACCGGGTGAAGGATGATAACTTGCCTTTATAGAGTATACCCTTGGAGTACATTCCATCTTCTTCAACTTGAGAGGATGGATAAGCTTGACCAACACTATCGTCAATTTGTGCTTTGATTTCAGCCTTCTTCATTCTCTTCATCTCTTTCTTTTCTTCTCTTTCTTCTTCATCTTGCTTGTCAATTTTGACTTCATGGGCTTGTAGATTTCCTATGAGCTCTTCAACATGGATATCACCAAGAGACTTTGTTTCTTCAATGGAGGTCACATTGGATTCCCACCTCTTGGGGAGATTTCGAAGGATCTTTGAGTTGCTCTCTCCTCTATCCATAGGATGACCTAGAACAACAAGATTGTTCACAATAGTGTTGAGCCTTGAGTACATCTCAGATATCCTCTCCTCCTTTCCCATCTTGAAGTTTTCAAGGAGGCCTTTGAGCATGTAGATTTTTCTTTCCTTCACTTGATTTGTCCCTTCATAAGTGACACATAGCTTTCTCCATATCTCATTGGTTGTCTCACAAGAGGAAATCTGGTTGAACTCTGTAGGGGACTTGGAGGCATAGAGAATGTTGATGGCTCTTGCATTCAAGGTTGCTTTATTCAAAGTAGGCTCATCCCATTCTTCTATCTTTGTCTCTGGTAGCTTGTATGGAAGGTCCACCATTGTCCATAGCTCAAGACTTGATCCTTGGATGTAGTATTGGATCCTTCTCTTCAAATAGAGGAAATTGCTCCCATCAAAGATTGAAATGTTGATGAGGTATCTCCCTCCTTAATAATCACTCGTTTCCTCCTACTTATGTAAGTATGCTTGGATAAGACCCGCTTTGATACCACTTGTTGGATCTTGGATGAGCTCTAGAGGGGGGTGAATAGAGCTAAATGCACTCAAACAAAATTCATTAGACCTTCAAGATATTTCTAAGATAATATGGCAAGTATGAACTTTCAGTGCAACTAAAACATACATAGCAAGGGAGAGAGAGATTTAACTGGCACAAGAACACAAGCTATGTATAGTGGTTCCATACTCCAAACTAAGAGTAATTCAAACCACTACTTAGAGAGTTCAAGCTCTAGGATTTTGCAACCATTGCATACTTATGCCCCATTATAATACATGCAATATATGACCTTCCTTTTTCGGTCCAAGGATACCCAACCTTCCCTTTAAGGAGAAGGGAGCCAACAACCTACCAAAGGACTTACCTATCCAAGACTGAGTCTTCAACCTCACCAAAGACTTACCAACTTTGCACTGAGTATTCTGCCTTCACCAAGGACTTACCTAAGTCTTTCACCTTAGAGGAATTACCCACTCTTCTTGGATCTTCCGCCTTTGACTTCACCTTCTCCGAGGAGAAGCTTTCAAAAAGGGATGCCTTCCCTTCTTCTTCTTCACCTCACCTAGCCAAGAGAGAGACTCTTCATCTTCATCTTCATGGTAGAAATGAGAGATTGGGGGTGGAGGAAGTGAGATCCTCACAAGGTATACATGTAGGACTAGCTCTCTTACAAATATCCTACTAACTCTAATGGATGTAGCAAGTTATTAAGCTTAGAGAGTGGAAGGAGGCTGTTGGAGGCACTCAACTATAATATAGGCACCTTCATAGTGCCTGGATAACCATGATATAAATCTCAAGGGGTCCTATTTATAGTTATGGATGCCTTCTAGCTAGTAGGAACACTTAAGGATGAATACTAGCCATTTGGGGTGTCACAACAGATATTTTTTCAAGTTTTGCAACACTCCAATGGCTAGAAACATTTTTTCTGCACTTTTTGTATAGTGCGATCGGTCGAGTTTACTTTTGGGAAACTCGACCCATTGCACTATGCGACAAAGCAAATTTGAAGCATCAGTCGAATTTATCCTGGATGAAACTCAATCGATCACTTAAATCTATTTTTCCAATACAGAGTGTCTGTCGAGTTTTGTGTTTAGAAACTCGACCAATCTTGGACATTCTCAAAATGCATCAAGGGTGTTGGTTGAGTTTGTCATATGAGAAGCTAGACCGAGTAAGCAATCTGTGATGTATTTTGAAAAATGTCATTAGAGTGATTAAATATTAAATTAAGTGCTCTTGATTTTTTCTAAGCTTAATAACAAGTCAATCATTACAAGTGATTTACAACATGATTCTAATGGATTTACATCATATTCCACAAAAGTGTACTAGCATTGATTTTGAGTTGTCTTTTCTCCAAGATAGGATGCACAGGTTAGGGCATTTGGAGTGTGTCTATACCTAATATGAAATGACTCAAGTTGAAGCATTAGAAACAAATAAGTGAAATGATTACACCTCATCATCAAAATAAGGGTTTAGTCAATTTAGACATTGACTCAATGTTGACCTTGAGTCAAAAAGTATATCAGCCAGACCCACCATGAGAGTGATACATGGAGACCATGGAATGGGAGTCAGAATCAACTCTCATAGTGATAGTGGGGATTGTGGTTCTTAGACCTAAAGTCACTATATTCATCACATGTCGTTCGTGTACTTTGACGTCTTCCATTGTGATCATGTATAAGGGTTGCCATAAAGGTGGTGCTTGGGTGCATTATGACACATGGGGATTGAGTGTCAGTGATGTAGATGGGATTTGTCCCTCCTACAA
The DNA here is from genome assembly GCA_963693085.1 of Alisma plantago-aquatica. Lineage (NCBI taxonomy): Eukaryota > Viridiplantae > Streptophyta > Magnoliopsida > Alismatales > Alismataceae > Alisma > Alisma plantago-aquatica. The sequence goes on from OY856415.1 coordinate 587,554,946, forward strand.
GAAATTATATCCAGACCACTTGATAAGTGAGACTGGGAATTGTACGATCGTGCTCACGTGATTCAATATTTGATATGTGAACTCACATGCATCTCAGACAGTTTGCTCTAGTTCAAGGAACATGGATTGAATGTTGAGAGGATGACGATTCCATGCCTTGAGTTCAATCTAGATGTCAGAGACAAAGGAACTATACAATCACTATAACACTGATCACGGATTTAGGTTGAATTTGTTCTCCAACTTTCCAAATTACTTGGGTATCAATGATTCATAAGTTGGTTATGGACATTAACTACCACTGTAACATGGACCTATAGGGTCATACACATAGGATACACTTGAAGTAGGAGTTTATTCATGATTGATGTTTAACTTGATTACTATAAGTGTTTAGGTATTCAATCAAATAACTAAAGGTTCAAAATTGACTAACTGGACTCTAAACCGACCGATCCAAGTATTGAACCGATCAGTTGGAGTGTCAGGTCAATTGGAATCAATATTGGTTGAACTTTGCCTAAACTGGACATGTGAAACAATTGTTTCACTATGTGAACCAACCGGTTCACCATCTGGGTTGCCCACTTCAGTTGCCAATTTGATTGGAACAAAGATTGATGTTGTTGTCATGTTTAGCATTAATCAGACATTGATTACCAATTTGATTCAAAATAGGAAACTACACGAAGAAACCGGTTTTCTATGTGAACTGAGCTACTCGCACACAAACCAACCGGGTTGGCTATGCAAACGACCGGTTCACCATGAATAGGTTCTGAAAAAATTGTGAATCTGTCATTTCGACTCCCACACAGATTGGAAACCCTAACCATGACCTCTCCTATAAATAGAGGAGTACTGGGGGATTCTCAGACACAAATAGTTGCTCTGAAAATTGTTTTCCTCTGTGGTTGTGGTAACCAATAGAGAGATCGAGCAAGTCCTACCCAATAAAGGGATGGATAGCAAGGGAAAGACAATTGTGGGAGAGCGAATCAACTCTAGCAGGTTAACATTTGAAAGGGATAACTCCTTCCCATTGGCTCTGATAGCTCAATGTGGAGTTCTCAGTGGTTCGCATGGACTACTCTAGAGGCAGAAGGCCCTTGTCTGCCGCTAGGAGAACACCTCAACTGTCATTTGTGGTGCCAAACCAGGAGTTCATTATTGACAATTGTTTGAGTGTTTCTAAAGAAGTAGCAAGCTGCTACCTGAAGAAGCGTGTTGCTACTTGGAGAAGAAGCAATGATACTACATCAAGAGTTGTCACTGGACTTCCTCCAGGACCAGATATACCTCTTGTTACTTTCCTTCCAAGATACATTGTTGTTGACACTGTCTTACTGTTAAGGGGAATTATACTTTAAGTTTTATTTCCGTCGCCTTATCTGTCACCCCAATTTCTACAGTAATATATATATGCTAACTACAACACAACAATTAGAACTGTTGTGTTTTACCCGTTGTAAAAAGCATTTTCTGTAGTAGTTAAATTTGGACCCAAAGATGTCTCTACCACTTGTATGTTATGTAGATATTTTGAGTTGACACTCAGTTTCCTTCTTCCCTTGAGATTCTCAATCGAAACCATATGTATCATCTTCAAATTCAGAGAAAAATTGGTCCTAGATCTGTAGGGATGTAGGATTGGAAGGAAAATTTCGAATTCTCTATAATCATTGCTCCCATGGGTTGTCCTTGATCCCTCCTTCCCAAGAGTAACTTCGTCTTAAGTTGACCTTATCTCCTTGTGTATACACTTAAGAACACATGTTATTTACGATATCCTTTCATTTTCCTCCTTTTGTATTATCGCCTAATTTCCATTTCTGTTATGTTGTTTCTCACTTTGTCTTATTGTCGTTCCTCTCTCTCCAATAATATCTTTGAAGGGAATCCTTACATTTTTTGTCATGAGATCTTTTCTCTTGGATGGAAATAACTTTGTCAATTGTATTTTTCTTTTTTGCATATGTGTTTGGTTCCCTTCATTCCATTGAGAAAGTATTATTCAACACTTCAAAGGGATTCTTTACAATAATAGGATCGAGTTTCCCCTAAGCCTTATCTATAGTTATTTCTCTACTCCCCCTTCTTTTAGGTTCAACCATCTGTTCCCCAATATCAATGTGTGTAATATGTTGTTGTTTCTTTGCTACATCTTGTACTATCAGTATAGTTTCCTACCTTCCCACACTTGTAGCAGAACTTTGGAAGACTATCATACACAAATTGGTAATCATCACCGTCCAATTGGGATTTGGGAAGAAGTGGCTTGTTTCGATTTATCTCTACCTCCAACCTTGTGAACTCCCCCTTTGCTGACAACTCATGCTCAAATCCACCTTTTGGTTCTTCTATTAGATTCCCTAGAGCTTTCTGGAATCTTTTCTTGATATAACTCTACTATAAATTAGGAATCCTCAACCAATAAATGATCGAGTTATGAACGGATCATGCAGAATGAAATTTGAACACCATGATCTAACAATCAAATAGGCATTAAAGATTACCCATGGGCCTCCAGTTGTGGCTCTCACATAAGCATTGTGACTGTTGAGTTGAATGATATAATACTTGTTGTCTAGATCTATGATATTGAAAGCTTTGTTAGACACCATAGAAATCATACCTTAGATCTGAGAATGACATAATTGATTCTTGCATTTGGCAACTTGGCGATGACAGCATGCTTCCATGGAAGATTTAAGAGTTCCTTAGCCCTTGCCAAATGAGCCATATTTCTGGAGTCAATCCCTCCTTTGCGATATGAATATCCTCTTTCATGATTTACATCTTCTCTCCCATTATAGAATCAATGGGGATCCACAACTAGTTTAAGAGCATATATCTAAATGATCTTCTCTAATTTAACATTAGAAGTTTGTGCTCCCTCTTGTGATCCAGATTCATGACATTCGAAGGTTCCTTTGCTTCTTCTAGTCCATAGTTGCTGGTATCATCTGCTTTCATGGCCCCTGAGTCACCTTCTCTGTTGCCCTCCCGATGACCCACCCAATCATCAGAGTCACATTACATGGGTCGAACCCTTACTAGGGGACACATTTCCCCCCAAATGATACATAATTTGATCTTGTTGTCAAGGATATTTGATTCTGACATTCATATGTAATTGTTGGTATGTATGCCCAGAGAGCCAAACATGTGATGATTGTAATGGCATAACATGTAAATGATTTGGTTAATAATAAAGGCAAGCTTCCAATTTATTTTTTATATTTAGTTATGAGATAACGAATAACATAATAAATGTCTAAAGAATGATATTACTCAATGAGGTATGTCATCAAGTACATGACTTGGAAGAATAAGATCATAAATATGTTAAGATTATATACATTCTCATTATGTCCCTGATCGGTAGTTATTGTGGTAGGTTGATAGACTACAATAACACATAAGATCAGAGTGTGATTTGGTTGATGATAGAGTCTCATTAGTCATGATATGGCAATATCAAACAAAGCACACAGATACATGTCAGAGAACACTGTATCGGACAGACCCACTGTGAGACTGACACATGGAAGCCATGATCATGGAAGTCATAGTCATTTCTCACAGTGATGGTGGTGGTTGTGGTTCTTAGACCTAAAATCATTACACTTGTCACATTTCGTTGGGTACGCTTTAACATCATCAAACTCAGTCCTGAAACATGGGTTGTTATAAAGGTGATGATTGGGTGACTTTGACACATGGGGATAGATTGTAAATGATAGAGATGGGATATGTCCCTCTGATAGGAGCATGATATCCAAAGGCTTCTTGATTAGCAAGATTGAGAAAAGTATGGCCATATGCATTTGAGTCAATATGTGATATTGAGCTTACATATATCTCAGACAATATGCTTTGGTTCAATAAACAAGATTGAATAATAATAAGGGTGACTGCTCCATGCCTCTAGTTCAATCTAGATATCAGTGACAAAGGAACTATACAAACATTATAACACCATACACAGATTATAGGTTGAAGTTTCTCCCCAACTTTCCATTTACTTGACTAGCCATGATGTGTGACTAGGCTCCGTTCATTGCTTGTGATGTCATAAGTTGTTATGGACATTTACGACCAACATAATATGGGGTGTATAGGCTCACCCACATAGGAACTCGTCTAGAAGAGGAGTTTTGATCTTGAATGATGATTGAATTGATTACTAAAATGTTTAGATATTCAATTCACACAACAAATCAACTGACTAGATTGCCAGACAATAAGTTCAAGTGTTGAGACTATCATTTGGAATGTCAAGATAATTGTATTGTATATTTGGTTGAAATTCTGCCTGACCCAGGCTCCAAGACACCCATCTCACTTGTGTGAAATGGGCATCTATCATGGTGTGAGATGCTCGTCTCACATGCACCAAATGACCATTTCATGGGTGCAATTCGATTGCACAAAGGATTGGTGTTGACTTCATGTTGAGTACTAATTGGAATTGAATTGCTTAATGTACAAAATTGAAAACTATGAAATGACTGTCTCACATGCGAGATGACTGTCTTACTGGGTGAGACGGCCGTATTGGCGCGCACAGGTTGTGAAACTTCCAGAATAGTTATGAAAATTCAAGATCTTGTAGTCCCTTCCACTCCTGCTTTAATCCTATATTGGCTGGGGACTAGAAACCGTGACCCTTACCTCTCCTATATATAGAGGGGTACTGGGGGCTTCTTAGAGCACAACTACAACATAGACAATTGAGAATCAGTTGCTTTAATAAGTGTTGTCCTCTCTGGTTGTGGTAACCATGAGAGTCCAGGAAAGTCCTACCCGACTAGCGAGGGATATCCACGGGAGAAAAACAACTAAGGATCATTGTTGTGGGAGAGTAGGTTGGCGACTAGTACGTCAACGGGAGGGACAACTCCTTCTTGTCTGTTCTAACAAGACGACAGGAGTTCTAGTTGGTCTGTATGATCTACTCTAGAGGCATGAGTCCTTTGGATGCTGCTAGGAGGGCGACATCAACTTGCAGTCCATGGTGAGATCAGAGGAGTCACTATAGCAGTTGTCTGAGTCTTTTATCTATGGAGGAGCAATCATACGAGTCCTAGTGCAACTAGGAGCTGTAGAGACACTGTCCAAGATAGAATGTGCATCTACATCAATGAAGATTATCGCTGGACTTGCTCCAAGACCAGGTATATCTTTGTGAAACCATCCTTCCTATTGCATAGTTATTGATGTGATATGCTGGTTAATGGGAAATATGTCAGTAAAATTTTTGTTTCTGCTGCCTATCTGATGTTGTATTTCCCAATAGTGGTATCAGAGACATGTCAATTAATTTTGTTTTGGGATAATCGATATGATCAGATTTTTGAATTTATCTTGTTTATTTATTGCATGTGATGCAAATATTTAAACTGATTGATGTGCATGTCCATCTTATCACCACATAAAGAACCCAAACGAATATATATGTATATATATATGCAATTTACATGTGTCGCCATAAAATCGGTTTTGATGGTGGATGTGAAGCATGATTATGGCCAAAAACCCATATCTATGTATGAATGGTTGTGGTTATTTATTCCTATTGTTAATCGGTATGCGTACTGAGCCTCTCTTTCCTTTCCAAATGTAATTTAATGCTCTTATTCCTATTTTCCCTCGAATGTAACTTGAGATTTTCCCCATATACAATGTAATAAGAAATATGATAGTTTTAATTTATGTATCGATGTGAGATAACAATCTACAGAAAGACAAAATGACCAGCTCATGAGACGACTCAATCGACTAGAGGACCGAGGAGGCCAGATGATAGGAGGATGAACCAATCGACCGGTAGCCCAACCGGCTGACTAGAGGTGTCCAGATGTTGCTTGGACCTAAGAACAAGATGACCGCTTCAGAAGAGCCCAACCGAGTGACCAGGAGGCAAGCCGACTAGTTCAAGAGTTGAATCGATCAACCTGGATTGGTTTGAGCACATATCTTCACCAATAACATGTTGCATATGATGTGTACCATAAGTGGTAGTAATTCCTTATGGCTATAAGGAATTACATTAGGGTGGCCATAATCATCGTTTGTGTGTTTTATTTATTCCATGTTTTTGTTTGTGGTTATAGCATGTATATGATACGTACTATATATGTGGTGATTGGATAAAGTATATGTATTTATAAATACAAACTCCCTCAATTAAAATATCAATGCCTTAGATGCCTTTCAAAAGTGGCACATATGAAAAGCTTGATCAACCAAGCACAGTTTATGCGAAAGCATTGTGCACCGCCTATCTCATGGAAGTGTGATGGTAGTAATGTAGTATCTGCCAAAGCGGGGTGCATTATTATTGTTTCGACTTTTAGGTCAGGCTTGACTGTGATAACTTGGAAAGACTAGGCGCCAGAGGTATGCAGATGATTATGGCAAAGAGTTGTGCATATCATCTATCCAAGAGTTGCATTCAGATGCAATTGGCAAGTTGGCCTACCTACATAATCAAGTTGTGGTTGATCAGCCAAAACTGAGTCATGACTTGATGCAATATGGATCTTGGCCCACTAGAATATTGTACATTGCAATATTCTGAATTTATTTTGAGGGATATCAATTTGAATAAAATAGTGGGAGTGATAGTTAATTAAATACCTAATTAATATTGTCAAATTTATCAAATCAAACCAAATAAAAAATGTTTTGAAAATGTTGCAATATTTATTTGTAGAATCAAATGTTAAACACAAACACATCCATATTGTGATCACTCCTCAAGAAGGAAAAAATGTGATAAAGTTCCACGACTGGTTTGGGACTTTGAGAAGTGTTCTCAAACATGGGTGAAAGTTTTATGTCCTTGAAAGACCAGTTCCAGAGGAACCCACTCTGAATACGCCTAAGGCTGAAATGGGTGCTTACTAGAAGCATGCCAATGATGCCATAGAAAATTTAGTACCTAATGCTTTGTTGTATGAACTATGAGTTGCATGAACAACATGAAAACATGGACATTCTCGAGATGGTAACACATCTTAAGAATCATGTAAAGCAAGAAAGGTATGATGTCTTGAAAGTGCTATTTGAGTGTAAACTGACAAAGGGAGATCCAGTAGAGCCCCATGTGCTCAATATGATTGGTCATGTGGAGTGACTATAATTTCTCTTAGGTCAAGAGTTGACCATGGATATGATTATGCAAGCGTTGCATGAATCATATAGTCAGTTTATCAAATGCTTGGCATGTTGGTGCTGAAGTAAGGAAGAAGAACAACAAATTTGTGATGGTGATCAACGAAAGTGAGTCCTAAGGCAAAGGTAAGGCCTAGAAGTGTTCTGAGGCTAAGTTGAAGCCAAAGTCTTCTGCACTCAATATATGGAGAAGGGTAAGTGTAAAAGGAATCTATCCTTTTCACTTAATGGATTAAGAAAAGAAAGTGCCACTATTGTCACTTGTCTAGTCATTGGAAAGAACTGTCCTCTTTATGGAGGATCTCAAGAAGGTAGAGATAGAGATCTCCACTTCAGGATTTGAGAAGAAGCAAGCTAGAGCTGTTCGGAACAAGGGTTGCTGCCTTTATAGTTGGGAGGTGTCATTTATGGGCACATAATAGAATTGGTGAATTGCTATTATGTACTTGCCATTGATGAAAACATTAAATGTTTTGTATGATAAGAACATTATGTTTCACTTTAAAGATATGATCTTTTATGGCAATGCCATGTGTCTCACAAACTATACTTGGTAGTTGTAAAGATTAACTGAATGACTTGATAACTCAAACAAACTAAATACATATAGCACTGTCATATAGAGCGCATAAATGAGAAATGAATTTCTGGAATCCATATGATGGCTATCTAGACTCTTTTGGTTATTGAACCAATAGAAACATGAATGTCTTATTTGTTGTACAATATGACAAAAGAATTTTCACTACATTTGGTGGGAGATCAACTATTTGATTAGGACTAGTACACACTAATGTACATAGACCTTTTAGAATGAATGCTAAAGGTAGTTACAAGTATCTCATTATATTTACAGATACAATCAATAGATATTGAAAGTTTGTATTTGATGAAATATGATCATGGATCTCTTGAAGTATTCAAGGAGATCATAAATGAAGTACATAACTAACTTGCTAAAAGTATTAATATACCTAGATGTGATCGATGTTGAAATATGTAAACTAAGAGTTTAAGGACCTTCTAGGAGATCATGATAATGTATCATGATGGACTCCACCTGAAACACAATGATAGTGTATCATGAAAGTGTATCAGATAGAAGGAATCACACCTTGTTAAGTCATGTTGCAATTATCAATTAAAATCTAGTTGGTCTTACAAATTCTTTTGGGCACATGCTTGAACACCAAACAATGTACCATCTAAAATAGTTTAAAAGACACCATAGGAGATATGGCATGGGAGGTGTCCCAATGAGTCTTTTATATTGATTAGGGATGAAAGCTTGTATAAGAGAATAGTTTCTTAAAAGGGCTTTATCCACAACTCACATGAATGTTACATTATTGAATACTACTTATATTCCAACCCGACAACAAAGTGTTTGTTTCTAGGATGGCCAAATTCTTAAATGAAAACAAGTTCCAAAGGAATCAGTGTGAGTCAAAGTAGAAATCAAATGTTTGATATAAATAAGAAAACATTAAACCTAAAGAGGTACAATAGGAATAAGGAGAATCACAAGTTGTTGTGGAATCTCAAAGTTCCTTATGCAACACAAAACCTTATAGTTCTAGTAGAGCACACCTTGAGTTTGAAAGATTATGATATCTTATAACTCAAGAAGGCGGTGAGTTGATCATAGTGATGAGTCAAAAACCTACCTAGAAACTATTGACGAACTTTAATATGAGAAATGGCCTAAGGCCATAAGATCAATGATGGACTCCATGTAAACTAACAAGGTATGGCCTTGGTGGATCCACTTGAAGGGGTAAAACCCATTGGGTGCATTTGGGTCTCTATAAGAAGACCAACATGGAAGGGTAAATTGGGTGCAAAGAGTTTCAAACTAGTTCAAGATGTTGAATGTGATGAAGTCTTTCACCAGTTATCATGGTTAAATCCATCTGGATCAAGCTTGCTGTTGCAGCTTAGTATGACTGTGACATTTTGGCATATGTATGTTAAAACCACATTCCTTAATTGGAATACTTAAGAGGATGTGTACGTGACACGGACTAATAGTTTTATAAATCCATTTATGCAAATAAAGTCTACAAGCTACAAAAGTCAATCAATGGATTGAAACATCTCAAAGCTGGAATCTTCTATTTGACAAGACAATCAAAGGGTTTAACTTGAGTCAGAATGAAGATGGAATATGTGACTACAAAAGATTTAGTGGAAGCATATTAATAATCCACGTAATGATGGGGATAACATCCTTGTCCTACAAATGTATTAAAACATGGCAGAGAAAGTACCTTCTATAAGAAGGGTTTAGGCAAAGCATCCTATGTGATAGGAATCAAGGTCTATAGAGATAGATCTAGAAAGCTTGTTGACCTAACTAAGAGCACATACATTGGCTAGATGTTGAAGGGTTCAACATGCAAGACTCAGTGAGAGAAAACTTGTCCATGTTCCATGGAGGTAGTCTTGCAAGAGCCTAGTGTCTGAGTTCCTATGAAGAACATGAACACATGGATAGATGCCATATGCATTTGCAATCAGATCTATCTTGAATGCAATGTAATGTACTTATCCCATTATCTCATATGTATTGGACATGATGAGAGGATATCCCATTATCTCATATGTATTGGACATGACAAGAGGATATCCAATAATCTTGTATGTATTGGACATGACTAGAGGATATCAAGTCATCTCATATGTATTTGACATGATGAGAAGATGTAAATATACCTGCCTTGCAATCTCATATCTATTAGACATGATGAGAGAGTATATGTCATATACTAGTGAGAGTCACTGAACTATAATAAAGAACATCCTTAGGTGCTTGTGAAGCACTTAAAGGATTGGTTCCTTGTTTATGGTAACAAGGAAGAATTGGATGCAAAGGGTTACACCCATGCAAGCTTCCAAACTGACAAAAATAATGCAATCTAAATTTATGTTTGACAGCAAACGAGAACTATAAGCTAGAAAGGGTTATGAGCTAATCATAGTTGTTCAAATCTACAAAAGCAACTGAGTATCTCTGTGTTATGAGAACAACAAAGGATGTTGAATGGATCAAGAAGTTCATATGGGTAAACTTGTGTGAGGTTTCAACCATTGATGACACAGTAGAAATATTGATGACAACCATGAAGCTACTGGTTAGGTTGGGAATCTTAGAAATCATACCATGACACTTCCATCTCATACGAATAATATACAACAAAGAGATGAGAAAATTGCAAAATTACCGACTTAAAGTAAACATTGCTAAACCCGCTTTAAAAGCACTTACGCAGTAGAAGCATGATGGTCATGTTAGGTCACTCGAGATGAGATTCGTGGGTGATTGGCTCTAAGTGCAAGTGGGAGTCTGTTGGTATGTATGCCCATGGAGCCAATCATGTGATGATTGTAATGGCATAACATGTAAATAATTTGATTAATAATAAAGGCAACCTTCTAATTTATTTTGTATATTCAGTTATGAGATAATGAATAACATAAATGTCTAGAGAATGATATTACTCAATGCCATATGTCATCAAGTACGTGACTTGGAAGAATGAGATCATACAGATGTTAATAGTATATACATTCTCATTATGTCCCTGATTGATTGTTATTGTGGAAGGTTGATAGACATCAATAACACATAAGATCATAGTGTGAGTTGGTTGATGATAGAGTCTCATAGTCATGATATGACAATATCAAACCAAGCACACAGATACATGTCAAAGAATAGTGTATCAGACTGACCCACTGTGAAACTGACACGTGGAAGCCATGATCATGGAAGTCATAGTCATGTATCATAGTGTTGGTGGTGGTTGTGGTTCTTAGAATTGAAATCATTGCACTTGTCACATGTCGTTGAGTATGCTTTGACATCATCAAACACAATCCTGAAACATGGGTTGTTATAAATATGATGATTGGGTTACTTTGACACATGGAGATAGATTGTGAATGATAGAGATGGGATTTATCCCTCCAATAAGAGTATGATATCCAAATGCCTCTTGATTAGTGAGACTGAGAAAAGTATGGCCATACACATGTGAGTCAATATGTGATATTGAGCTTGCATATATCTCTGACAATCTGCTCTGTTCAAGAAACAAGATTGAATAATAATGAGGGTGAATGCACCATGCCTCTAGTTCAATCTAAAAATCAGTGACAAAGGAACTATACAAACATTGTAACTGTGACATCCCGCCATCACAAAGACAGTGAAACGCCACGCGAAAAATGTGCAGAACCACCATAAACAACATATTACCAAAAACACGGGTTAATTAAAACCGATTGCAGAAAACATTTTAAGAAAGGAACTATCACAACCAGATCCACATCCTGCAAAGAATGTGTTATATATAAGCATGATATATGTCCACCAACACATAGGATCCTTCATATTGTGATACATCTTGGTGACACCTAGATGCATACATAGACGTGTGTGCTTCCTCAAGCACTAACTTTCTTAGTAACAACATCGGGAACCATCATCCTGTTATGGTAACAAACTAGTCCATCCTCAGACTCATGGAAACCATCGCGCTTCTCGCTGCCGAACTCTGATCTAATCAGTTGCACTGTAGCATCGGCTTGATGTGCTTCTTTGATCTGTTGTCTCAACATAGGCTTCACTTGCATCTGTGCCAACAATCCTGCCAACAAAGAGACTTCCAATTGTACAATCATCTCCCACAAAGAGATGAACATATCCCGCCTATGGCATATCAAAGAACTCAACTGTGCCTTCCTCGTGGGAAGAGAATAAGACTTCCTGCTAAGTGCGTCTGCTACCACGTTCACCTTACCTGGGTGATACTCGATGGTGCAATCATAATCACTGATTAACTCCATCCAGCGCCGCTAACGCATGTTCAGCTCATTCTGTGAGAAGATGTACTTCAGGTTCTTGTGATCCATAAAGATCTGACACACTTCCCCATAGAGATAGTGTCTCCATATCTTCAAAGCATGAACCACCGCTGCCAACTCTAAATCATGTGTCAGAAAGCTTTCCTCATGTTTCTTAAGTTGTCAAGAAGCAAAAGAAACCACATGATATTCCTGCATCAGCACACAACCTAAGCCCTTCTTGGAAGCATCACAGAAAACAACATAGCCTTTCCCCTATTCTGGCAACACTAACAGTGGAGCACTTGTCAGCTTCTCCTTCAAACTCTGAAAAGCTTGCTGACACAGACCATCCCAAACAAAAGGTGCATCCTTCCTGGTCAACCTCGTTAATGGCAACGCTATCACACTGAAGTTTCTTATAAACCTCCGGTAGTGTCCTGCTAAGCCCAAAAAACTACGGACTTCAGTCGGCGTCTTTGGTTGCTCCCACTCTGCTACTGACTCCACCTTCTTGAGATCCACCTTGATCCCTTCCGCTGAGATCACATGACCCAAGAAAGTTACTTCCTTCAGCCAAAACTCACACTTACTAAACTTGGCATATAGCTGATGATGTTGAAGAAGAGTCAACGCTTGTCAAAGGTGATGTTCGTGCTGTTGGCTGTCTCGACTATAGATCAAGATGTCATCTATGAAGACTACAACAAACTGATCTAAGAACGGACAAAACACTATGTTCATCAGATCCATGAATGTTGTTGGCACATTGGTTAGCCCGAACGACATAACCACAAACTCGTAGTGCCCATACCTCATACTGAAAGTTGACTTTGGTATGCCATCCTCCTTGATTATGAGCTGATGATATCCAGACCGAAAATCAATCTTTGAAAATGTTGTCACACCGCACAACTGGTCAAACAGATCATCTATCCTTGATAAATGATACTTGTTCTTGATTGTAACCTTGTTCAACTATCGATAATCTATGAACAAACACATGGATCCATCCTTCTTCTTTACGAACAGAACTGGAGCACCCCAGGTTGATGTGCTCGGCCTGATGAAACCTTTATCAAGCAGCTCTTGCAACTGTTTCTTCAACTCTGCCATCTCTGCTGGAGCCATCATGTACGGTGTCTGAGCAATAGGTTGCATCCCTGGTACTAGATTGATCTCAAAATCAATCTCTCGAGGTGTAGGAACACCAGGAAACTCGTTGGGAAACACATCTATGAACTATCGGATGACAGGAACGTCCTGAAGGCTAGAACCTTTTGCCTTGGTATCCACAACATGAGCCAAGAACGCTCTACAACCTTGTTGCAACAACTTCTCTTCCGCCATGCTGACACTAAACATGTCGGAAGAATCTTCCTATCTCCTTGGAAGATCCACTTCGCACTGCCGTCAACAAACACTGCCTGCTTAGAAGCACAATCCAGCACAACATTATAACTTTCCAAGGTATCCATCCCAAGAATTACATCGAACCCATGCATATCAAGTGGTATGAGATCCACTAGTATGTTGTGTCCCAAAAAAGATAGAACATAAGATGGACACACTTCTCGAAGCAACGTAGGACCAACAAGAGGGGTTTCCAAGGTATCCATCCCAAGAATTACATCGAACCCATGCATATAAAGTGGTATGAGATCCACTAGTATGTTGTGTCCCAAAAAAGATAGAACATAAGATGGACACACTTCTCGAAGCAACGTAGGACCAACAAGAGGGGTTTCTAACAACAAGCTATCTTTCTTACAACTAATAGGTAAAAGACAGCTATCAAGCATACTACGTGCGATAAAAGAGTGTGTAGCACCCGGGTCAACCAGAACAGATATAAAGCAAGAAGAAGACAAATCAGAATGAAAGAAATCCATCTGACCTGCCACCACTCGCGGGTTGACTATCGTCTCCGGCTGACTCATAGCATAGAATCGAGTTGTTTCTTGTTGTCACCCACGTCCTCTGCTTCCTTGAGCAAATGATCCCGCTTGTGACGCTTGGCCGCATCCTCGCCCTCTGGCACCATTAGACTGTTGTCTATCCGATCCTTACTGACTCTGCCTCGGTTGTTGTGTCACCTCAACATCTCTTCTCGGACAATTTGAGTTTAGATGTCTTGTCTATCCACAGAGAAAGCACGACCTATCCCCTAACTACGACCTAGACGGCCTTGTCACTACTACTGAAGCTGTACTGTAGGCTCTAGATGGTGAAAAACCACACCCTCTTCCTTTACTTGGTGACCATTGTGACAGTGTATTGGAACTTTGCATCATAGAAGGTGTAGAAAACCTCGGCTTCTTGAGGCCATCAAACCTCTGTCTCTGAAACTGAACAAGTTTTTTCTTGGACATAGCCTCTCTCTTTTCCCGGACCGACCACTCGATCCTCCGAACATACTCCACAAACGTGGCAAACCATTCCCGGTTCTCCAAAGCAGCAATAGGTGTTGTCAGCTCGACACTCAAACTGTCTGATCCTCTCATCATCGGTTGCTGCCATGTGAGGACAGAACCTCAGCAACTCCATAAACTTGGCTTCATACTCGGTGATGCTCAGAGGACCTTGGCACAAATGCTCAAATTGGCCGATCTTCTCATCCATATACGTCTTCAGGAAGTATCGACTGACGAACTCCCGCCGAAAAACATCCCATCCGATCACCTCACCAGGTCGATTCTCCTCCTCGATGGCCCACCAGTGGCTAGCACTACCTTTCAAAAGGTAGACAGCGTGCTTGACTTTGTCTGCCTCGGGGATATCGAGGATCCGGAAGGCCTTCTCAAGATGTCTGGGAATCATGAAGAACATGCTGTCGAGAGCAGTGCTGCTGCATCTGTTGATGGAGCTAGTATGCAGACACATAAAGATTGGGTGCCTGAGGTTCCCCAGTTTGACCCGGACATTCTTGAGAACCCTTCCTATCAACACCTTATGGGGAAGCTAATGGCTACGATGAATCACATGGTGGAGAGATTACTTGTAATTCTGCCAAGAGCACCAGTTCCCCATGGTGAATCTTCGGGTATTGGGAAGACCTTCGAGCGGCTTCGCTGAGTCAGAGCTTCATATTATGCTAGAACAGTTGATCCATCGGATGCATCACAAGAATAGACACAAGCCTAGTCCTAGATCCCTGTAGACTCAGTGAACCTAGAGCTCTGATACCAAAAACTGATGTGACATCCCGCCATCACAAAGACAGTGAAACGCCACGTGAAAACATGCAGAACCACCATAAACAATATATTACCAAAAACACAGGTTAATTAAAACCGATTGCGGAAAACATTATAAGAAATGAACTATCACAACTAGATCCACATCCTGTAAAGAACATGTTATATATATATATATATATATATATATATATATATATATATATATATATAAGCATGATATATGTCCACCAACACATAGGATCCACCTGTTCCATACCCATCAAGGATGCATCACCTATTATGTACATAACAGGCCTTACCAGGGCCAACATCAGGATACAAGAAACCATTATAAGATCATACATCGTGAAACCTCATCCAAACACCTCCAAGGACCTGAGAGTATAGGGAAGACCCTAAGACTCTACTATAAAACAACCACAACAGCAACATATCCAACCTTGCCTTCTACTGATCTTCTTGTTGCTCAACCGCAACACTACGATCACCACCACGTCTAGCTCGATCACCTAAAATGGGTGAAACCAGTGGGGTGAAACACACAATCCCAGTGAGAAACATAAATCCCCATCGAACTATAAAACCTCAGAAAATCTAGAGCAATATATAGCAGATAACCAGGTCATATATGAAATATGAAGAACAAGATTATATATGTAACAACTTACCATGATATCTGAGAGGCATATAACTAAATGCAAGAAATACTTAGAGAATGTATATAAGACAATCAGACATTATGCAAGGCCTCAACCAATGTTCCGTGTTTGCTCTAAGCAAATATACTATACGGTTGGATTACCATTTATTATGCCCTGAGGAAGTGAGCCATACTGCTCAAATCCAACCTTTGGTTGCAAAACCCAAAGTAGGTGCCATACAAGGTCAATGGAAGAGTCAGACTCCATGACCTCATCCTCCTCGTGGTTAGTGCACGATATCTAAAGCAGGACCACAGTCTCTTGCTTAAGTGACCTCAGTCACAGGGTCAGCTCCGCAAGCTACCCTTTCCTCTAGCCCACCTTGGTATAGGTCTTGGCGCTAGCATACCTTAAGCCACGGGCCTATTCACCGTACTCCCGAGCCATGAACGCATTGATGCTCTATCACACTAAGCCATGGGCATGTTTACCATGCTCTCATACATGTTCTGAGTCTACATCCAAAGTTGCATTCTAATCCTCCTATTTTTGGCTAGGATAAACCCCGCATATCCAACAATATGTGTTCCAGGTTAACCCATAGGAGAACCTGTTCCACCATCACCAGCTCCTGACGATGATGGATCTATGGCCAGGGCAAACTACATGAAAGGTTCATATGTAACTACTTAATGCATTTTAAGTGGATTTTTGGGCAACCAAGTTATCATAAACAAGAATAAACAATCATAGGTTCCATCATTTTGTATCACAATGTTACTGTCTTTCTCAATGCCATCAACATCATCATGATCTATCTCAAGGATCTTACATAACATATTGCCACTTGGCCTCTTGACAATCATCATGATCCATCACAAGGATCTAATCATCATAGGGATTCCATCCCATCATCAAGCACATGTTACCATCTCATAGGAAACCCACATCATGCATTCTTATAGTTCTTATAGCACATCATTTTAACATTAAGCAAATGTCACTAATGACATCATCACAACTCATACCTGATCGCACATCTCAATTGGTGAAACATGCATGGTTAGTATGCTCAAGAGTAGATAAACACTTCATCATTGAGATATATTTGTGCAACATTAGATGACCATGCATATACATAACATCCACATATAAGCATTCCAAACGATATTAGGGTTACAAACCGATTATAGAGCATGAACCTCACAAAAGCTTATTGGGTAAGGGAGAACCCTCACCACAGGTATCAGTTACAACCAAACCCTATTGATGTCGGCTACCTCCTATACCGGGCAAGCCTCATCGAACAGATATCGGGCAGCACCTTCTTAAGAGTAACGCCCAAGACACCATGTCGGGCAAAACTCTAAGAACCAACATGTATCGCCCTAAACAACACATCCCTATCGCCCAACCAGGTCGACACATCATCATATCGGGCAAGCACCATAACGTGCAATGCCCTGTGATAGGCAACACATCATAACGGGCAACGCCTCCAAGACAGAGTGTCGGGCATCACACTTCTACATGTATCGGCCAACACCCATCTAACACACATGTAACGACCATCACCCATATCGGGAAGGCCTCTAGCACCTCACAAGATATCGCCCAAGGGAAACAAAGACCATGGCGCCAAAACATCTCAACCCTATCGGGTGAACAATCAACAAGACATTTGCCTACTGTAATGCCCAAGACTCATACTACTGTACTGCCCAAGCCCTAACTCAAAGGAGGAAGAGGGATATCGGGAAACAAGCACCAAGACACCACCATCCATATCTCCCAGGGCATCAAGAGTATTGGCTCACCTCCCAACTAACGTGAGAGAGGGGTCTTGCACAATCTCCAAGCATGTCGGGCAGGAACTAGAGTTCACCTCACAACTCAAGGAAGGAGGGGTGTTGCTCAAAGCTCACCATAAAAGGCATGGCCGCCCATGTCGCCCAGGGTACCAACAAGGAGATAGTGTGCAACTAGGGTAGAACCAAGGTCAACACATCTATCAGCCAGACCAACTAACTATGATGCCCAAAAAGCTAGAACACAGGCTCACCTCTCAACAAAAAAGTGAGAGAGTGGTTTTGCCTCACGAACACACTACCATACCTCTTTGGATTAAGAAACCCTAAGCTCACCTCTCAACTAACGAGATAGGGGTATTGCTTGAGATTCTACAACCCAAGAGATCGGCCAACACAAGGATAGCTAACACATATCGCCCAACCTGATCTAAGGAACATATATGGTAGCAACGCCACCAACTAAAGCATAGCCATTACTAGCAAGATATGTATAACTGATCAAGATAACATATCAAATCAACATGTAAAGGAGATAGAATAGTTAGGTTAAAAGTTATGTGACCTGCCTTAAGCACAACTCTCCAAGCTCCAAGCTCCAAGAACCTCCTCTAAGCTTCGGCCACCAACTAGAGAAGAGGAACCTATCACCTTCATGGCCGAAAGGATAAGGAAGAAGATGATAGCAAAAGAGAGAGAGACTTACCAACTAGAGAAGAAAAGAAGCAAGCACTACTATGTGTATCAGCCACCACCTCTTCTTCTCTTCTTCTCATTCTCGACCAACAAGGGAGAGAGCAAACAGCTAAGGGGCAAAGAGATCCCAAGCAAGAGAAAAGAGAGATATATATAGGAGAGGGTAAAAGATAGAAGCAAGCAAGGTGTCGTCCTCCCTAAGCACACTTGTCCATGGAGCAAGGCCACATGCTAGCTCGTCTAGCTCCACTTGTCCAACGCCTTCCTCTTGCTAGCAAAGCAAACACCATATGTCCATAACAGGGTGATGCCAACGAGGTTAGGTGGAGGGGGAGTGTGTCGCCCTACACACCAATTTGGCACACCACTTGGCCGATACACCTCAAACACCTCCTTGCCCGACACACCAAGCAAGGGGGGAAGGTACCAAGCCCAACAACAAGCCCAAGCTTAAACAAGCAAGCCCAAACAAAGCCCAAATGGCTCAAGCAAGGTGCCCAACTCATCCTCTCACCCTAGAGGATGAAAAGAGATACAAAGAGATCTCTCAAGGTGGCAATCTTACACAAAAACCCTAGAACTTGTGTAAATTGCAAGTTGCTCCAAAAAGACCCACAACAAAGCACAACAACCCTAATCACTCCTCAGGTGATTAGGCAAGCCTCTAAACATAAGGTTTAGGCAAAGCAAATAGGGTAAGCCCAAAATGAAGGACAGGGTCCTTACAGTAACACCATACACAAATTGTAGGTTGAAGTTGCTCCCCAACTTTCCATTTACTTGGGTAGCAATGATGTATAACTAGGCACCGCTCATTGCTTGTGATGTCATAAGTTGTTATGGACATTCACTGCCAATGTAATATGGAACCTACATGATCACACACATAGGAACTCATCTAGAAGAGGAGTTTTGATCTTAAATGATGATTGAGTTGATTACAAAAATGTTTAGGTATTCAATCCACGCAACAAATCAACTGACTAGACTGCCAGACAATCAGTTCAAGTGTTGAGACTATCGTTTGGAATGTAGGCTAATTGTATTATACATGCGTTGGAATTTTACCTGACCCGGGTTGTGAGATGCCATCTCACTTGTGCGAAATGGTTGTCTGGCATGGTGTGAGACGCCCATATCACATGCACCAAACGGCTATCTCGGGGGTGCAATTCGGTTGCATAAAGGATTGGTGTTGACGTCATATTGAGTACTAATTGGAATTGAATTGATGACATATGTATGAAAATTGCAAAATAATCGTTTTACTTAGAGAAACGACCGTATCGCGTGCGATACGAACATTTTGGCCCACACAGGTTGCCAAACTTCCAAAATTGTTGTAAAAATTCAAGATCTTCTGGTCCCTTCCACTCCTTCTTTAATCCTATATTGACTGGGGACTGGAAACCCTGACCCTGACCTCTCCTATATATAGAGGGGTACTGGGGGATTCCTAGAGCACAACTATAACACAAACAATTGATTATCAGTTGCTCTAACAATTGTTGTCCTCTCTAGTTGTGGTAACCACGAGAGCCTAAGCAAGTCCTATCCGACTAGGGAGGGATAGCCACGAGAGAGAAACAACTGAGGATCATTGTAACATCCCAATTTCTTTATCAAACAAGCTTAGGGTCTTAATAGAAATTTCACCACTAATTAAATTAAAATATCACACCCTAATGTAAAAATCCCACATTAAAAACCTTAATTGACTTAAGTTTGATTAGATGGACCTAACTGACTATAAATGAAATGTCACATGAATAAGAACAATATGTTTACCAATGTTAATGTTGATAACATGATAGTAATCATATTCTACTAAATCATAATCATCCAGACACAAGATATGGAAAATAAGTAACTGAGAATGTTATAGAACCTAAAATAGACATATGGTCAAAATTTGGGCTTATTATGACCTTGTTTGACCCCTAAAATTGATTTTATAAAGTTAACATATGGTTTGAATCATTATTTTGATATCATTAAATCGATTTGATATAGTTTTCACATTTTTCCCTCTGTCACGCCCGTTTTTATCCCTTGATATGACCGGATGGCGCTGATCGGATCATGCATGTTCGTGGATCCATCAGACGATTCCCATCTTTCTTTCTCGCCCGTCCGAGTCCCAATCGGACAGGAACAGTGCACATAGCTTTTCTGCCTCCCGATCTCTTCCCCGATTCTTTCTCAATGTGAACCGATCAGTCCCTCGCAATCCTCACACCTTCCCGAAGCTTCTGATCCCAAACATGATAGGGTTTCATGCCCTAAAGTCTTGGGTCGACTAGGGCTCTTCTCCATGTCCCGTGTTTCTTCCTTTGCAAGAAAACCAGCCTCCCCCAGTTGGCGAAACCTATTTATATCCCTCCGAAAACAATCTTGGATGCCCTAGTAACGCATAACCACCTTTGGTTTTCTCTCTGATCTGCTAAGAACCCATCCCCAAACTCCGCCGCCATCTCTCTACAAGGGCGACCTCGGTAGACCACCCTCAACCTCCACCACCTTCTCTGACATAGCAGGTGAGTCAACCAAGCTCCGAGGAAGCTTCCAGCTCTACGGATTCATCCTTTGGTGGTGAGTTCTTGTTTCCCCTCTTTTCGATTTCACGTTGCTGTTTTGGGCCGGTGAACTTGATTCTTGCGTTTCGGCCTTCCTTCAGCGTGGTTTTGGGTATTTGTACCTTCGTGAGTGCACTGTGAATCCTTCTGGTTTGATGGTTTTTGTTGCGTTTGCTATGTTGTCACCCCCTCTGATCTCGACCTGCTTCGTCCATGGCAGGGGTGGGTTTTCAGTGCTCTAACCACCGCAGTGCCCATGGTGGGGCTTGCCAAGTTTGGCAGGGGGTCAGAGAGGTGCCTAGCACCACAGTTTCCACCAAGAGATGCTCGATCCCCATTTTGTTATCCGGATTTCACCGGCCATCACACTATCCTTCGCGGTTCTTCTCATTGTGTCATCATTGAGAAAACAAAGATCCCAGGGGATGGATTCCCCTTTCACCCATGTTGGATCGATTTCCAGTATTGCGCCCTCACGGGCAATATCAGGTTTTGTATATATTGTTTTGTGCATCCGTTGGTTGCTAGGGTGAGCCCCCTTTTCTAGTTGGCTGATAAGGATTGGTCCATGCAAGCGTAGCTTGGGCCCTCTATCTGCTGAGTCGAATCAATTTGCAAATGTGGATTTATAATGCGTTCCTATTGGCCCGTTCTTTAAAAATTGATAACAATTAAACCGATGGTCAGAAAATTATGTAAAAATATGCGTTGGAAAGGTTTTTTGATGGAGAACACGATTTTCAGATTTTCAGACCCTAATTTGACAGTATCTAACCATGATTTCCTAGAAGACTTAAATTAGGGTTTAGGATGGTGTTTAAAGTGATAAATGATATAAAGCATGATTAATTTCAGAAAAATCAGGAGTGACTCAGGCTCAAGGAGACTGAATTAGGGTTTGCTCCAATAAAGGTAAGCGGGCCCATGCACTTTGAGTATTTAAGCAATGATTTTCAACCGCTTAAGATTATTGTATCATGATGATCAAGTTAAACTATATGATAACTATGTATTCAATTTTCAGAAAGTCTTAAGTAAATGTTTCCAAGAGTTATCATATGATCCTTATGTTTTAAATTTCTTATTTCAAGAATTCGTGTCATGTTCATGTTAAATCCAAGTAAATGATCATTATGTCAAGTTAATGATGAATCATGTAATTAGTTGTATTATTTGTCCTTATCATGTTAATGTTGAGCCCTCGGGCCTTATGAGTTCAAATGGAACATTATGGCACTTATGTGCAATTCGTGAGTTCAAGTGGAACATTATGGCACTCAGGTGCAAATCATGAGCTCAAGTGGAGCATAGTTATGGCACTTTGGTGCAAATCATGAGTTGAAGTGGAACATCAGTTGAGCCTACGAGCCTTATGAGCACAGTTGGTGCATAAGAGTAAAAGACATTATAATTAACCAATTACGAGCATATTATGTGAATCAAAGATTTTTTTTTCAATTACTTTTATGACTTTTCTTATTGCCCAGTTATTATGTTATTATAATAATACTCAATGCCGCTTGTTTTCCGTTTTGAATGCATGGTTGGGGACGCGATGCCCGTAGGAGGAGAGAATAAGCAAGGAGCTTAAGCAAGGAACATACATCTCAAGGACAAATGAAGAGTTTAGACCTGGTGGGGTGCCAACTACCATATGGCTTTTAGTTTAGTTTTCAATCAGTGTTGAGATTATGTACTAGTTTAGTTTAGTTCAAAGCTTTAGTTTTATGTTGTGGAACTTGAGACATGAGAATTGCAAATTATGTATCCTGTGATGGTTTATTAAACTTTATTTTTATGCAATGATGATCATGTTTATGACATCCCAATAAGATGTATGCTTCCACTCAGTTTGTAAAATTGGGGTGTTACAATCATTGTTGTGGGAGTAGGTTGGTGACTAGTATGCCAACGGGAGAGACAACTCCGTCCTATCCATTCTAGCATGACGACAAGAGTTCTAGTTGGTCCATGTAGACTACTCTAGAGGTAGGAGTCTTTTGACCGCTGCTAGGCGGGCGACATCAACTCGTAGTCCGTAGAGAGATCAGAGGAGCCATTGTGGTAGTTGTTTGAGTCTGCTGTCTGTGGAGGAGTAGTCAGATCAGTCCCAGTGCAACTAGGAGCTACACAAACACCATCCAAGATAGAGTGCACATCTAAATCGACGTGGATTGTCACTGGACTTGCTACATGACCAGGTATATCTTCGTAAAACCATCCTTCCCATTGCATAGTTATTGATGCGATCTACTGGTTAATGAGAAACATGTCAGTACATTTTTTATTTTCACCGCCTATCAGATGTCATATTTCCCTACAATAACATGGTTATCTACGACACACAATGACATAACATTTGCCAACAAGTAACAAAAGCACATCTAAAGCATCTAACGACAAGTATATGAATTTATTATATGCAAGATGACTTAATCCAACGAAAATTCAATACCACCACCACCTAAAGGTTTTTGCAGTTGCAATACCACTTAGTGGCCCGCCACTTTTACATGCTGTAAGAGAAACAACAAGCATATACACATGCAAAATAGAAATAATTAGATCCTCCATCGAGGATATTTGTTCATGGTGTTAATCTATGATAGAGTCATCTACCATGCACGACAACATATATTGCCAATAATTAACAAAAGCATAAGTTAATCATAGTACTTAATACAAAAAAGTAAAACAACGATGTGTAATGATTGACATTTCTACTAGTAATGTATGAACATAACAAAAACCATTGAACGCTATATGCGTTCTAAATAGAAAAAATGATTGACATCAACCACACATACCTGCATGGTTGCGTTGATATGATGCTTTTTTTTTTAGCCTCTTAGATCACTGAAGCTAATGAGAGACAACAATCCCCACTGCCATACATACTTAAAGAAGAAGACACTACTACTTGAAATAATACAAAAAAATATATATTGAAAATTGACCCATGTACGCATGCAACATTTACTTCTACCCCACAATGCACCGTTTACTTAGAATAAAAAAACATATAGAATATCCCCCATGTAAGCATGTATGCATCATTTACTTCTACCCTAGTACTCCTTTCTATAACAAAATTCTGTTTGTAGTACATTAATCACTTTTTACTTTTGTCAATCCGTTACCATATTCTTATCAACTTTTGTAAGAAAAATAATTGACAACCCATTATATTTTTACACAATAAAATTTAATTTGAAAATACTACTTCTTAATGTACAATACTTATTTTTTACACACACAATACTCATCTATATGAAGACAATACCCATTTATATACAAAAGTCCTCAGATCGCATTCTTAATGGGGAGGGTCTAGTCAGACTTCGGAGTCATGCAAAAAGCAGCTTGGCTGCATGCACCGCAGACCAATTCTTTTGCCCATGTTTGGTTTGGGATATCATCAGGATTTGGGCTTGTCTTCTTGTGCCACATATGTGCCATGTGTTTGGCATATGTGTGTTTGGTTGAACATCCTCAAACGGCCTCCGTTTCGAGTTCCGTTGTCCTGATATCTGGATTAAGTCAGTCCTGCTAGCAGTAGGATTTCGGAAATCCAGTCCGAATTTCACTCTGTCTTTTGTGTATTTTGTTTTATATGCCCGACTGAAAAACACAAGTTAGGAGGAGGCCATTCCAATTTAATGATGAGATTGGTTTGCCAAACATGATTGACTCTCTATGACTCTCTAATCCAGTCGGATTTCGTACTCTCCATCTCGAACCAGGCTTTAAACTCCTTAAGACCATATAAAATTGGATTTAAACGAGATGATGTGTATCATTGTCCTTCTAAATAACAATTGTGTATATATTGTTCTATGATTTTCTTTGATATATGACTATTCCTTATACGGAACGGAATTGCATGATTGCTCAGCAGTATACGCTGGGTTGCCACCTCCCTATGACCAGTCTCTATTGACCGTTCCCCCCTGCTGTACGGACTCCTCCGTCAGCCGAAGAACTAGGGCTCCTTTGCTTCCCGCAATCTCCTCCGTGCCAAATCATCGGGGTCAAAGATCCCTAGATCCCCGCCATACCGTGTGCTGCTTCCGCGTTGCTCGGCGCCGCCATGGCTTCTCGCAGGAGGATGCTGCTTAAGGTCATAATCCTAGGCGACAGTGGGTGAGTCCATTTCCCCCCTTCATATTCCCGAGTCGTTGTCCTTGGCGCCTATTGCCTGATGTGCCACCGGAAGTGACTGACCCCCTCTTCTTTTTGGCGTGGGTACAGGGTTGGCAAGACGTCCCTGATGAATCAGTATCCTTGGGGGCGATCAAAGCCCGTTCCTTTGGTCGAACTAGTTACTGCAAGTTTTAGATGTTTGCTTTATTTCCATTAGTACGATGGTGTTCGGCCTTGAACATGGCAATTCAGATATGTCAACAAAAAGTTCAGCAACCAGTACAAAGCCACAATTGGGGCGGATTTCTTGACCAAGGAGGTCCAGTTTGACGACCGACTCTTCACTCTACAGGTCAGTTTAACTAAACTCATTGATATCATCTGTACTTAATTTTAAATTTCTCTTCCGCACTGTGTCTAATTGCATCCGCCAACCACATATATAATTTTCTATTTTTGCCAGTGAAAATACGGACAAGGAAGACCTTTCATACGAGTAA
This sequence comes from Alisma plantago-aquatica, assembly GCA_963693085.1. Classification (NCBI taxonomy): domain Eukaryota; kingdom Viridiplantae; phylum Streptophyta; class Magnoliopsida; order Alismatales; family Alismataceae; genus Alisma; species Alisma plantago-aquatica. The sequence continues at coordinate 587,580,540 of OY856415.1, forward strand.
AACGCCGCATTTAAAACCATCCTAACTTGTAACTGTGTCTGGTTTAAACAGCTTTTTTAAATTGTCTTCATTTAGTAATATTTGTATATTTTGGTTTCGTTTTGTACAATATAGCAGTTTTCTAGCCATAAATTTCTGGTTTATTATGTGGTTGTGCTGGTCTTTAAATATAAATTGCGTCTATTGTTTTCCTTTAAAAGTAGTTAGGCTTGATACTGATGTTCCCTATGTCATCATCATCATCATCAACTAAGCCTCAATCCCAACTATGTTGGGGTCGGCTACATGGATCATTCTTTTCCATTCAGCTCTATCATGGGTCATATTCTGGTTGAGATGTAGAGATTCAAAATCTCTCTTTATAAGCTCTTCCCATGTTAATTTAAGCCTTCCTCCTCTTCTATTAATTGTGGTTGCCTCAATAGTATTGCTTCGTATAGGCGCATTAGTCGGTTTGCATTGCACATGTCCATACCATCTGAGTCGGCCCTCGCGCAACTTGTCCCCAATGCTCGCCACCCCACTTTATTCCTGATATAGTCATTTATCAAGCGATCTTTTCTTGTCTTCCTACACATCCATCATAACATACGCATTTCGGCCACGTTCATCTTGTTGAGTCCTTGTTTCTTCACCGCCCAACATTCACTCCCATAGAGCATGGCTGGCCGTATAACAGTTTTATACAACTTGCTTTTTAGTCTGAGAGGGATCTTCCGATCACATAATACTCCAGTTGCACTCCTCCATTTCAACCATCCTGCAGTGATCCTATGACAAACGTCATTTTAGACATCGCCATCTGTTTGAATGATTGAGCCCAAGTAATGAAATTTATCACATTTTGGTATATCAACTCCGTCCAACTTGGCTCCACCATTCATACTACGAGATTAGATGAAATTGCAATGCATATACTCAGTTTTGCTCCTACTAATCATCAATCCATTTGATTCTGGTGCCTTTCTCCAAAGTTCAACTTTATCATTCAAACCATCTTTAGTTTCGTCAATTAATACAATATCATCAGCAAATAACATACACCAAAGAACACCATCCTGAACATTCTTTGTCAACTCATCCATAACAAGAACGAACAGATATGGGCTGAGTGTGGATCCTTGGTGTACCCTAACTGTGATGGAAAATGTTGGTGTTTCACCTCCAGGAGTCTTCACACTTGCAGTAGAGCTACCATACATGTCTTTAATCAAGTCAATGTATTGGATTGGCACACCCTTTTTCCTCAAAACCATCCACAACACTTCTCTGGGTACTCGATCATAAGCCTTTTCCAAATCGATAAAAATCATGTGAAGATCTCTTTTTCTTTTCCTATACTTCTCTACAAGCCTCCTTATCAGAAAAACAACATCTGTTGTAATCTACCAGGCATGAAATCAAATTGGTTGTTTGATATCTGCGTTATAAATCTTATAGCCTCTGCTCAATAATCCTCTCCCAAAGCTTCATTGTGTGACTCATCAATTTGATACCTTTGTAGTTTGTGCAGCTCTGAACATCACCTTTGCTCTTGTAGATGGGGACTATAGTACTATTTCTCCATTCATCCGACATCTTCTTTGTTTTTATGGTCTTGTTAAATAAATTTATTAACCACACAACTCCTTCATCCCCCATACTCTTCCATACATCAATGGGAATACCGTATGGTCCGCATGCCTTTCTCGTTTTCATCTTTTTCAAGGCGTTCTTGGCCTCAAAATGTGAAACTCGTCATGTGTAAATGATATCTCTTGTATCTTTGTCACACGAGTCTCTAACATTATTTACAGTATCTCCATTGAAAAGCTTATGGAAGTAATTTCTCGATTGGTTCTTGATATCATCGTCCTTTACCAGCACTCTACTATCTTCATTCTTGATGCATTTTACTTGACTCAAGTCTCTTCCTTTCCTTTCTCTTATACAAGCCATTTTATATATATCTTTCTCCCCTTCTCTAGTGTCCAACTTCTTATAAATATCATCAAAGTATCTAAACATTGCCTCCTGAACAACCTTTTTTGCTTCTTTCTTTGCTTGCTTGTATCTCTGGAGCGTTGCATCATCTTGAGATTTGGGCAAGCTCCTATAGATCTCCCTTTTCAGTTTAATAGCCTTCTGTACTTCATTCCACCACCAAGTCTCTTTTTGTGGAGGCCCACAACCTTTGGACTCCCCTAAAACCTCTCTGGCAATTTTTGTTATGTAGGAGCTCATGTTATGCCACACAGTGTTGACATCAGACTCTAAGTTCCAAGTTCCCTCCTTGATGAGTTTAGCATGAAAGGTCAATTTCTTTTCTCCTTTAAGATTCCACCACTTGATCCTGTTATCTTGATTTTTGTTGTTTGCCTTTATTGATCTTCATGTTAATATCCAAAACCACCAACCTATGTTGGGTCGTGAGTTATTTGCCAGGAATCACATTACAGTCCTTGCATACTTTACGATCCTCCCGCCTTGTAAGGAGGTAATCAATTTGGCTACAATTGTGCCCACTCTTGAAAGTAATCTTATGAGATTCTCTTTTCTTGAAATGGATGTTTGCCAAAATCATATCATATGCAACTGCAAAATCTAATATCCTCTCTCCTCCGTTTCTGCTGCCATATCCAAAACCACCATGAACTCTCTCATATCCATCATTACTACTCCCCACATGGCCATTTAAATCAGTCCCAATAATGATCTTCTCCTCTGCCGGTATTCCTTGCATCAATTCATCCATGTTATCCCAAAAATCCTTCTTAGCCTCCTCGCTAAGGCCAACTTGGGGGGAATAAGCGCTAATAATGTTAAAAATCTTTCCGCCAAGAACGACCTTGATAGCTATGATTCTATCACCCATCCTAGTGATCTTGACAACATCATCCTTCAACATCTTATCAACAATAATGCCTACGCCATTTCTATGTTTATCAATGCCTGTATACCAAATTTTGTATCTTGTGTCTCCAATCTCTCTATAATGTTCCCCTATCCACTTAGTTTCCTGTAAGCAAGCTATATTGACTTTTCTTCTCATCATGGTATCTACTATCTCCAAAGATTTTCCTGTCAAAGAGCCAATATTGCAAGATCCAACTCAAAACCTTTTTTCTTGGACTTGCTTCTTTACCTGCCTTTGTCGAAAATGTTGCCCTTGCACATTTTTCACTACATCCGGGCAATGATGCGGCGGGACTAGCTTCTTTACCCACACTCGTCCAAGATGTGGAAACCCTTGCATATTTTTCACTACATCCGGGCGATGATGCAGCGGGACTAACTTCTTTACCCACACCGGTTCAAGATGTAGAAACCCTTGTCCTTCAACACAACCGGGCGTCGCTATGTCGAAACCCCTTGCATATTTATCACTGCACCCGGGTGCTAATGCAGTGCGTCGCTAGGTAGGGATGCTCCAACAAATTTTTTATAAGGATCCATGTCATAGAAAGAGTGACAGTTTTTATGGCTGGCTGCCAACCTACCACCAACCCTCCTTTACTCGAGCTTGGGACCAGCTACATTTGCACAAAATATGATGTTCCCTATGCAAGACCATTAATTATAACTTATATCTTGTCTTGAAATCATCAAAAATCTCCATTTAGTATTTACCATATTTTCCTACAATCAATTATAGCCATGTCAAAGTTCCTATTTTGATACCTAAAGATGCCTTTTTATTTTTTATATATACTTTTTCCATAAGTCTCACTATTAGAAAACAAGCCCCGACAGTGGATTTTCCTCACTTTAGAGCACATCGGTTCTGTAAATTCTAGGTCATATATCTCAATCTATGCCCAACAATCCTTTCCAAAAGCTTCATAGCATGACCCGTCAACTTTATGCCTTTGTATTTTGGCGATTTTAGATGTCTCTCTTATTTTTGTCAAATGGAAATCAAGGTATCGTGCTTCCATCCATCTGCCATTTCCCCACTTCTCATTATCTAAAATTTCAATTAATCAATGAACTGTTTATTCCTTTTTCTTCTATACTTTAACAGGGGCCCAACCTACTCAAGTACCTCTATTACTTTTCGCTTTTCAATGCCACATCAATCTTTGGTTGTCTACTCCTCCATGCATATGTTCTCTCTCTCAAGGAGCAAGGTTGATGGCTTAGAAATGGAAGTAGAGTTTTTGATGGAAATGCCTATAAATATTTTCTTCATACTTTTACATCAAAATGAAGGGTTTCATGATTTTTTCAAAGATGCAATATTCGAAAAATATTTTGCGTGCATTGTAACTACATTTTGTGATAGAACCATATGGGTACTTTGTGACACAAAGAGATATGGATGATAATGTCAAGGTTTGACAGATTTGTGAAGCCAAATGCACTCATGCTGTCTATTTTAAAGGGAATTCTTTGTGCGACTAGAATATGTACACAGATTATAGGAATGGTGGTTTATATATGTAATTTTTGTATTAATATCTTCTACTTATTTCTTGAAAAATTCATAAAAATCACAATGGAGTCCTTTTAATTAATTAAATTTGCATTTTTTTCAATAGATAGAGGCATATACAAATTTTATCAATCTATCTGAGTTCTCTTATTTGTATTTTTTTTCAATAGAGAGGCATGTACAATTGACTAGAACTCTTTTATGTTGAAAACTTAATTTTTTCAAGACGTTTCAATTTCTTTTGTCCCACTTGTTGAAATGTGCTGAAATTTTAGTGAAATTACTATTATAGGTAATTTTTTTCTCAATTACTTGAATCAATTTTATTCTTAAGGTAGATGTGCTTTGTTGCCCATGTTGTGTTGAAATTGAATAAATTTTGTCGAATTTTTGACAATATTGCATTTCTCCCCATCCCAACATATGAGTGTTGAGCGAAGTCTGATAATATTTTGTACAATAGTTCTTTATGTAATTATTCTTTTTTAACATGGGATGGTATCCTTATTCACACTTCATTTTGTATATGTTTCTCTCTTTTTTGAGCTAATCTAAATGAGTTTTCTTCCTTTTGTTCATTGCTGAATTTCTTATCCATATTTTCAACATGTTTAGGGCACATGCAAAACGTAATTTACTTCAAACTAGACACCTAGTGTAGTTGAGGATACACTAGTTTTTTAGAGCTGAACAGGAAACCAAACATGACCATCAGACCAAACCGAACTTGACCAAACCGCCTGTTTAAGTTTATTCTTGATATGTTTCTTATTGATCTTCATTTAAGTTTGCGTCTAGTAATACTAGGTAGTAGTGGTTTTAGACCTAACTTAACCAAACTTGACCAATTTTTAGTGGTTAAGTTTGGTCTAGACCCTTTTTAGTAGTCAAGTTTGGTCTGGAAAATTTTCAGACCACTATATATGGTCTGGTCTATGGTTTCAAGGTCGGACCAGACTTGACCTGACCACGCCCACCCCTACTAGTAGTAGTTTTTGTTTCCATATGAGATGGTTATAATAGATCTTCTCATTGTGGCCATCCACATGAGTGTTTTTGTCTTCTCTTGTCCTCCAGGACTCAACCCTGGAATTGGTATTTCATGATGGTGCAACCGACATCAGATTAGACTCTTCTACTTAGACTTACGTTGTGTATTCAGCGCTTGGAGTGAATCTACCCTTGATCATATCACGTTATTGACATAGATTGACACCATATGTCATTCATCGCTTCCTTAATGTTGGTTGGTACTTGGGGTGTTGACATCGTTTAATATAACTTACTCCATGTCAATGTGTTAGATATTAATATTGACTGCCACATATCTAGACTAATGGGCACTCTATTGGATGTTACACTGGCAACTTCAAGCTTCTATATGTGGTGAAGAAAGTCCCCATGGATTTTGAATGTGGCACATTTACACAAAGGTCTTCACTTGTCAATCAGTATATATAGGTTGCGGCCTATCATTTGAGATAATTAACTGGTTAGACGGATGTGCACACACCAAACTCCCCCAAAGTTGTTTACCCAGAAGAAGCCAACAGTCACATCTCTGGAGTATTGTCCTTTAAAGCTTAAATTCTTTGTGGATGTGGCCATTTGGAAAAGTTAAGTTAATAAATTAAGTTGATGAACTCTGAGGAATATCTAGAACTCAAAAATCTATAATCGTTGTTAAAAAGGTGAAAACATCAAAGATTTTAATGACCTTTTGTTCAACAATATCAAACACCAAATACACACTACTTAATATCCAAACACACTACTTGATAAATATATGAACCCACTTTGATATAGAACAATGCGATCTAAGTGAATAATGTGTTAGGCTAATTAAAGTACACCAAAGGCTATTATATATCAAGCAATATACGACATAAGTAATACAAATAGATAAGGTATATAATATATAAGGTTTTCAAAACCAACCCACTAAGCAAACTGAGCAGGCCATCTCTCTCAGTCTATTGGTTCAAGTGTTCAACTGATGGCATGGTATCACGATAAATTTAGAAAATCTTATAGGTATGAAAAAATCATAGGAATACAATATAAGAGTCTAAAAAGTAACAACAAGCAACCACAACGGCACAATCCCATTACTGACAACATTTTAATGCACAAACATAACAAACAAGCAAACATGAATCGCAAAACCAACTATTGGCAACCTGATTATTTAGTTAATGTGAATGAAATGCAGACAAGGAACAAGTACTTTTGTGATCATGCATACTTCTATCATGGTTATCAGAACCGGACTGGTCATCGAATCGGTGGTTGGACCGGTTCAACCGGCTACGTCATCAATGAGGTCATATTTAAATATATTATGCTAAAAATATATACAAGATATGAAGATTAGAAGAATATGATCCAATTGAAACTATGATGAAGCAAATTCAAATCCTTTTCCCACTCTTACAACAATTTTTTGACATACTCCTAAGTGGGGTCAGACTGTCTACAAAAAAGACTCCTTGCGACATAGTGTCATTTCTACTCTCTGCAAAAGAACACAAGGGTTAATGTAAACAATAGTTGGGCGACAATGCAAACGGGAGATGAAGCATGAACTGATGAGGGGAAGAAAATGAAAAAAAAGGAAGAATGACGATAACAATAGGTGAAGGTGTGTAGGAGATGAAGAAAAAAATGTACAAGACATCAATGCAGCAGGTGAAGGGGAGTAGAAGAAGAAGAAACAAAAAAACAATGTAAAAATAAAAAAGAACAACACCACAGGTGAAGGGACTGAACAAGGGACTGAAACCGACCAGTTCTGTCTAACCGGACTGGTTCACCGGTTGGACCTGCCGGTTGGCCGGTTTTGGCCGGTTCTTGGGTGACTTTCGGGTTTAGAGCCTGACCGGACCGGTCTGACCACCGCTTCAACCGGTCCAACCGGCCGGTTCAATCCGGTTTTAATAACCCTGACTTCTATTAACATAGAAGATTGGAACCAATATTTTGATTTAGTAGTAGTAGTATGAAGTTAAATGAATAAATTGAGGAAAAATCGTATAAGTAATTACAACAAAAGAAAGGTATGAATACAAACATGGACTCGAGGAAGAAGAGACTCACCAACAATAGAGTGGTAGAAACATGGTGCACCGCTGCTCGACAACCAAACAAACAAGTAGCAACATGGCAACCAGACACACCAACATGCAACAAAAAGAGACAACAATTTTCTCCTTGTCTGTAATGGAAGGGACAAAAACATCCTCCCTGTGTGTAATGGAGAAGCAGATGAGGATAAAGAAGAGAGAGTGGGCTAGAGGAAGAAGAGAAGCATGTACATGCGCAACAACAACAAAGGGGTAGAAGCATGGTGCAGCTGCAATGCCAACCAGATACACCAACACTAATGCAACAACACGCAACAAAAAGGGAAATGAACATTCTTCCTGCGTATAATGGAAGAAGCAGAGGAGGACAAAGCAAAGGGAGTGGTGGAGTAGAATAAGAAGAGAAACATGCATATGCATACCGGTAGCAAGGAGCGGCATCGATGTGTCAGCAGCAGAGGCACACTATTGGGTGATGCAACAAAAGTAGAAGTGACAATGGCGACAATAACAACAAATGCTTAAGCGTCATCTCTAGGTGAGACCTATGATCAACAATGTCACTAGGAGGGTAGGTTTAAGCCGTTGTGCGAATAGGGGGGAGTTGACGGTTTGTCAAGGCCAATAGTTAAGGGATTCGTTTCCCCGTGATAACACGACATCACATGAGTTGAAGTAGCCTTATTGAGGCCTTAAAACCCACTTTTGGCTAGACCTGTAAATGAATTGAATATGGAGCGGATACAACTATCCGATATCCGAATCCAAAAAATGTTCGATCCGATATCCGATTCGATATCCAAATGGATATCATATGACAACATTCGAATCCGATTTGAGCCGTTGTGCGAATAGGGGGGAGTTGACGGTTTGTCAGGGCCAATAGTTAAGGGATTCGTTTCCCCGTGATAACACGACATCACATGAGTTGAAGTAGCCTTATTGAGGCCTTAAAACCCACTTTTGGCTAGACCTGTAAATGAATTGAATATGGAGCGGATACAACTATCCGATATCCGAATCCAAAAAATGTTCGATCCGATATCCGATTTGATATCCAAATGGATATCATATGACAACATTCGAATCCGATTCGAGCGGATAATGTCCGAATTTGGATAAATATCCGATCCGAAGCAAAAACCATACATTTAATGTAAATAAATATATTATATATATGAAATATTGATATTACATCAAATATATGTGATAAAGTGTCCATAGTCCATAGTATTATATTTTTATAAATAAAAATATACACCTAATGATATATGTATATTTTTTTCGAATTCGAATTTTTTTCGAAGTGGATATAGCAATATCCGATATCCCATTCGAAAATTCCGGATCCGAAATTTGATATCCGAAATCCGATCCAAATTTGACATATCAATTTTTTTTTAAATTTTGGACTCGAATCCGGATCGAATGTGCGGATTTCAGAAATCCATTTACAGGTCTACTTCTGGCTAATTGACAAAACCAAGTTTAGGTCATCGGTTCAATCGATTGGTTGAGCATCATTGACTAGTTCAACTTATTTTAAGGGTATGTGGTTAATTACCTTCTTCATTGATTCCCGGTTCAACCTGTTGAACCAGTCGGTTAGGTTGAATTTTGATAACCCTGATCATGTACATGACTAGTAAAAAAGGGAAGAGATTTCTCCTTTGACTCCTTTTAATATGCACATTCCAGATGTGAAAGAGTTAGACCAGAAATCATTGCTGACCAACACAAAAGAGAGTACGATCAATAAGTTATTGATGGGAATCCCAGTGGGAAATTAGCTAGGGACCTTCTTCTTTTGTTGGTACTCCAAACATCACCTTGCTATGCTCATGCAGACATGCATATAATATGTCTGTATGTGCACAGACATGTTCATTAGAATCGACGAAACTCATATTGTTAGAAATTCTCAGAAAATGCACTCTTACCGGTATGCGATTGTCGCCATATCATCATTGTACTTGCCTGCATGTGGTGTGGTCCTATCATCGCTGCACCATACCCTTAGGTGCCGTTTGGGCGCAGTATTTCAAGGAGGGATTGTAGTCGGGTTTTGTATTCTGAATACCGATACTTATGAACGTATGGTTTAGATGCGTATTGTGGTGGTTGGTGAATGTCGCTTTTCCAGGAGTGGTATTCCGATGTAGTAGAATGCAGCATTCAAAATCGCGCCGGTATCGGCGAGATCGGGAAATGCCACGGCAACCAGTTCACGAGACCTCGGCTCCCATCCTCCATTCTCTCTCCTCGCAACATCCACCGCGCAGTCCGACTCATCTACTTCCGCTGTCGCCTCGTTTCCCTTCGCTCCCTTCTCAGTTTCTCGTCACAGTTCTTCCCCCGATTCTGGTCTTTGCCCAGAAACAGAGCATAGTCTTCGTTGTTGCTCTGTCTCCTTCAGCCTATGGTAAGGAGAGATCAATGGTGTCTGCTGCACGGAGTATCACCTGCCGCAATCCGTCCCTCCATGTCTTTGCCTTCTTCATTGTCCGCCGGTCGTTGGCTTATTGCTCCTACATTGTGCGCCTCCTCCTTCACTATTTTCTGCCGCCGTTTCTGCAGGGTTGCATATCATCCAGCGCGGATTTTTCATTGTAGAAATACAATACAAATTATCTACTACCCAAACGAAATGATTCTGAAGACCAGCATTTGAGTTTAATGCAGTTAAACTCCCGAAATTTACAAATGAATATGTAGTCGTGAATGTTCCATCCAAACGGGGCCTTATGGGCATAATATCCTCTCTCTGTATATGTTTGTGAAGCAGGCCTAATGGTGAATTCTGGGATATTGCTTCAAAAAAAGGACTTGTTACTGGTCAAGTGGGTTCATGCCAAATATTTGAAGGGTGACTCTTTGGTGTGCTAAGTCAGCTCCTAATAATTCTTGGCTATGGAACAAAATTGTTTCTGTAAAGGTCAAGGTCAGAGCTCATACTGAATTCAGAGTTGGTAATGGCAAGGACACCCTACTTTGGAGGGACCCTTGGTTGAAGGGAGGGAAGTTCTTAACTGGTTATTTTGATCCTAAGTGCTGCCTCTTCCTTGGTAATGGCCGGCTTGCTCCTCTTCAGTCTATTATTGAAGACTGTGGTTGGTCCATCCAAACAGTAGAAGGTTAGATTTGCTGAATGTGTTCACTAATCTTAATTCTCCTTGTGATGGAAGTAACTCCATTTTATGTTGTGGGAAAGAAAGAGTTAGTTTGCAAATAGCCTGGGAGGCCGTTAAAAGTCATTATTGTCAAGAATCCTGGGCAAATTGGCTGTGGAAAATTTAATATTTCTGAAGATTTAGAATGAGCCTGTGGAAGTTATTCACAGGCTGCTTTGCCACAATGAATTTAGGAAGAGAGCCATGTATCTTAGTCTATATGCACGCATTATATGCAGCATAAGGAATCTATATGACTTTTATTTTTCAATTGTCCTTTTGCCAAGTCAATCTGGGAGTTTGCTTTTTCAAAAAGATAAGTTTGTAATATGCCATTTTCGGTCAGTGATTTACTTTTCATAATGGTAAGAAAGAGCATACTGCTCTTGCTGCAGTTATCTACTATGTTTGGTATGTAGAAATCTGTTTATCTTCCAAGAAGTTACTCTGTCAATAAAGGACATCTGGTCTAAATGTTCTGCTGATGTTGAGGCACTGTGCCTTTGATTCTTTGATGAGTGATTTGTTGTTCTTTTGCTTCCTGCCTTGTTTTTTCTGGAGTCTCTCCCTGCTTGACTGTCTTTTGATTCTTTGGTGATTCTTTGTGGAGGGAGCTTGGTGCCCCCATTCTTTGTGGCTATGGAGCTGGTTGTATATATTCTATTCTGTTTTGCTTCTGGTAGCAACTTTTTTTTTCTAGCTATTTTACCATTGTAAATAGTTTCTTGAGCTTTGGCTCTTGTACAGTCCATTTCCTGCCCCCTTCTATACTTGTAAAATGGACTGATGGATTAATTTTCATACTTGGTGTGGTGTTGGACCCACCTTATATAAAAAAAGTGAAACACACTTGGGTGACAAAAAAAGATACATAGACAGAGATAGAGTCAACATTAGGAGCTTGGTATATCAAAGATTAGGGCAAACCGATAGCGTGAATCACAATACTAAAAAGGAAATTCCATATCTGATTTTTGAACCTAATAGAATTTAACTTAAGATCACACAATTAGCACCAAGGCATGTGTGAAAAAGATACATAGACAGAGAGATAGAGTCAACATTAGAAGGTAGGTGTATTGAAGATTAGGGCAAAACAATAGCGTGAATCACAATACTATAAGGAAATTCCATATCTGATTTTTGAACCTAATAGAATTTAACTTAAGATCACACCATTAGCACCAAGGCATGTGTGTTGGTGCACCATGTCTCTATAGGCATATGATGCCTGTGAAATATAATGAATGATTGTATTAAGATGAGATTATAAAAGAGGTACAACCCTGTCCTACATATAGGAGCAAGGGAGAAACCCTGAGACTTGGGACTCAAGTAATTTAAAGGCCCACTAACTATAGAAGTGCCGGCTGCTGTACTACCGACAATATCTCGATAGTACCGAGATATGCAATCTTCAACACTCCCCCTCAAGCTGGAGCATGGGTGAAACACATGTCCAAGACGGGAGTTACATGACCCGATAGAATGATAAAAGAAATGATAAATGAAAAATAGAAATGATAAATGTCACTCCCCATACAAAAGATTGATACTCCCCCTTAAACAAAGCTCCCCCTAGATCATATGATGACGCCGCCTCTCTTCTTGACTTGTATTCCGCAGGATGAAAATTTTCGAGCTTTGAAGGTCTTTTGGAGTGCATCTGGAATGAAGAACATCTGAAATGAAACCTGAATACTACAACAGTAATTCACCACTTTGAAGAAGACGATCATCAATACCACAACTACGACAACTTCACTGGAATACGTACTTAACACGGTACGAACGCGGATCTCTAATGATGATGTAACAGTAGCAGAATCTTCAAATTCTCTGAGGAGAAGTGCATAACTCTGTCGCATGAACCTTGGGGCTTGACAGGAAAGGAGATATCATCCATCAAGGAAAGTCCCAAAAAGATCAGCGGAAGGTGATGCTAATATCACAGATGCAGCTCGAAGACGACGTGATAAAAATAGCTCGACGACGATAAAACTGGATGAATCAACTGTGCAGATGTAGACTTGGCAAGCTTGAAATTGCTGAGCTTCTGAAAAGTCTGAAGAAGCACCTACATCTGTCTCTCAAGAAAGCCGCAAGAGTGATAATGATGTTTGGAAGTGGAGAACAGTTGTGCTGAACAATGCGAAGCTTCATGCAGATAGTAGCCTGGAATATGAATATCATCTCTTTTCGTACTCTCTCTCATACATATTCTCTCTCACACTCTCTCATGCTCTTTCTTCTCATACTCTTCCTCTCTATCCCATGAGTATATGGTGCGGAGGAAAGGATATATGACCCCCCCCCGACACGTGGAACGGGGGTATATGGAAAGGGGATACACACATAATGGGTGGGTGGGAAAGGAATTGGTGGATTTGAGAGGAATTTGTGATATGGAGATGTGTAATATGTGGAGAATGGAAATCGATAATCGGAGAGAGACATGCTAAATGGGTCAATGTACGATCCGAGTTGGAAAATTAAATGGATCTAATCTCGATTTGATAAGGCGGTGCGGGGACGGAGCCCCTGGCTAAAAATTCGATTAGGCTAAAATAAGGATCCGATTAATCCAAATATGTATAGTAGGATCCGATTATCATAAGTATTGGAGGACGTCGGTAACTTGGGAGAAGATAGAACAATTGGGGTTGATGGAGCATCTCTCTATCCAATATAGCTGTAGCAAGGCGGCAACAATATGACACCAATAATGGGTGGCGATGGTGAGATAAATAGCATCAGGGCGGCAATGTGGAGTAGCGACCTAGAAGCCTGGTTGATGGCGACGACGACTGAAGAGTGCAATCGTCGGCTGAGGATACGGTTGCTGGAAAATGAGGCATCAACTCTACAACAGACAGACACGGAAGATGATAATGATTATGTCGCTCGACTGATGAAACACCATACTTGTCAAGGCGGCCAGTCGGTCACCCTGATTCCTTGGGCGACCAGGCCGACTAGTCAGCCGCCTAGGCGTAGGTTTTTTTTCATATAATTAGTTATATATAGTAATATATATAGTTATCTACTTATATACACCACATTATATAAAAGAACTAATGTAAACACATATCTAAGGAAGTAATAATCCATATTTGTTAGATATTGTCATAAACACAACAAATAATAATCAATAAGAACAGAATGCCTAATCCCATGTTTTGGTAAATAATAACCTAGATTTGGTAAATAATGTCATAAAACACCTCAAAAATTTTGAATTAAGATTATTCAATGTATTGAAATTAAACAAATATGATTAGTTAGAGAAAAGTTTATTAAAAATAGACTTTTAGTGCTTGTTGAATTGTTGTAACTAAATTAAAAGTCATTAATTGAACTAGTGTAGTGTGAATGAAATTGATGTTCACATCAAATCATTGCAAAAGACAAACAGAAACATTCGAGATAGGGGGTTGGGGGAATTAGAATAGAAAAAAAACCTTATCATTCTTGGTTCTATCCTAACTAAGCGGTCGCCCAAGCTTGGTTTGGGCCGACAAGTCGGGCTAGTCGGCTTGGGCGGACGCCAACTTGAGGTCCAAATCTGGACAGCAGGGCTAGTCGGACCCCCTCCAGCGACCAACCGACTAGTCGGCCGACTCAACAAGTATGTGAAGCACTTAGTCGCAACTTAAGGAGATGATACTGGTCTCCTGCACGACTTCGGAGTTTTTGCATGCCATGAGGCTACGTGCGGAGTCACGTGCGGAGCCTTTCCATGTGAGGCGGCGAAGGCTGGTACTAAGGACGTCATGGCGGTGCAGCAGTAGAGGCGATGGCTGCGATTGTCATGGTGCTGATTGCTGCTCCTGGGAGTGACGACGGATGCAGCTGGAGATGATAGAAACCGAGAAATCTCGTTAGTATCGACGACAAGAGTCGATACTACCGACCACATCACAGAGCTGGATCAGAAATCAATATGAAAATCTCGGTAGTACCGACCGTTATCTTGGTAATACCGACAGAGTCATAACAAGCACAACTTATCGGGGGTGTCGGTAGTACCGACCTGGCATCGACAGTGATGGATGCTCCTGTTGCAGTAGCTGTTGCTGATGGGCGACGCGATGCGGCGGGGCTTGATGATGGTGGAGATGACAGATAGATAGGAGATAGCCGGGATGGATAGCGCCGGGACGGAGATTGCCGGCGTGCGGAAAGAAAAATTAGATCTTTAAGAAAGAGGAGGAGAAGCCATGGAGGTCGGGATATGCCTGGCGGGCAACCGACCTCAGCCATGGAAGAGGCGGCGGCGGCCTCCGGCAGGTGGGAGCTTCCCCATGTTGCTCTCACTAGGAGAGAGAGGCGACGGTGGGTAGGGTTGCTACCGGCGGCCGAGAGAAGAGGGAAGGAGGGGCGGCGGCTAGGTTAGGGTTCCAAGGACGAAACACGCTCTGATACCATGTGAAATATAATGAATGATTGTATTGAGATGAAATTATAAAAGAGGTACAACTCTGTCCTATATATAGGAGCAAGAGAGAAACCCTGAGACTTGGGACTTGAGCAATCTAAATGGGCCGAGACACCAAAGGCCCACTAACTATAGAATTGCCGGCTGTAGCCATGTCGATACTACCGACAATATCTCGGTAGTATCGAGATATGTAGTCTTCAACATGTCTAAAGGAAGAAACTTTTCCCATGGTGTCCCATTCATTGTGTATGCTCGATATAGGTGAAAAAAAATAAATCAAGGACGATCATTCATTGTGTATGCTTGATATAGGTGAAAAAGGTAAATCAAGGACAATCACAAATTCACAATCAACAAATGCAAACAACGTTCCTGAATTTCAGAGGCTGATCTCCATTTGAGCTTTATAATGCGCTTGATATTACTTGCTAAACTGAATTGATTGGAGTATCTCTTTCATGTAGGTTGGTATGCACACCATTGCACATTACCCTTATAGGCTTATATATGTATATAAGTAGTCCAACATAGAACTTTGTGAATATTCTGAGATGAACGTCGTTGAAATTCAATGAATTGGTCCAACTTTGACACAAGATTCATTGTCTTTGACCCTAGTTACAAAAAGTAGAAAAAGGCATGATTTTAACTTTTTTTGGGTCACCCAAATGCTTTTCCTGAATAGAGCATAGATCAATGACTTTTGACGATAATAACTATCGTTCATCATTTTTACAATCTTTCATGATATTTTCCAGTATAAAATGTTTTTTCAAAGCCGAACTTCATGTTTTGCTTTCTTAATAAGTATAGCAATTCTCTATAATGTGTCCTAACCTAACCCAACACACTATCATGCATACCCTTTCTCCCTCTCCCACACTATCTCCATCTTGCGTAACAATAGTCTCTTCCATATTGGCTGAGATCTTCCATGTTATGCACATAGACACATCTAAATATAAATATGCATACTTATACTTTATATGCATTTGTGTGCGCATACAAATCTATCAAATACATATATACATCATAGTTGTCAAGGCGACTAGGCGGTCAACATGTCCCAAGGGGTGCCTAGGCTAGGCTGTTCTGGGCGTTTTTTCGTTTTTGTATTTTTTTTCAGTATGTTAATTTGCTTCTCATTATACATATATACTACATATAATACCATATAGGAAACATAAAAAGAGGGCAGAATGAGGCTATGCCAGCAGCAGTAGCAGGAGATGGGAGTAGGAAGAAAAGGGGAAGTAATATCAACAAGCCTGCAACAACAATTGGAGCAGGAGATGTAGAAAAGAAATAAAAGAAAACAGGGAAAAAAAGGGTGGGAAGAGGTTGTAACTCAATAGAGAGGAAATGGAGGATGGGAAACAAAAGAAAAGAAATATTAACAACAGCAACAACATCACGAGGAACATATGATATAAAAGAGGAAAATAGAAAGTACAACATCAGCAACATTACGAAGCATAGGTTATGGTAAAAGAGGATTTGAGGAAAACAGAATTTAAAAAAAGAACACAGCAGTAGTAGGATTTGGGAGTAGGAGGGGATATAGTTGGAATAACTAAAAAACGCTGCAGCAGTAGGGTTTAGCAATAAAATGCAGGAGAAAGGATAATAAAAGAAAAAAAGAAGCAAGAACAACAAACATATGAGGAAGTAAAATTTTGTTAACAAAAAAGCTATGATGACTTACCAATTTGGCCCAAATAGGACCTGTTTTCCCCTAATTTTCCAAAAGTTGACTTGATTTTGCCTAAATCAAACCTATTTCAACCAGAAATTTATTCAAGGTGATCTAATTTGACCAATTCCAGATTTGATTCGTGCTACTTTATCCTTTAAATGGCTTAATTTGGGCCTAAAAGGCCTTAGACGCCCACACAATGCACGTAATAGGCTGGGCGCCTAGTTTGAGGTGCCTTGCCTAGCGCCTAGGGCGACTAGGCGCCGTCTAGGCAGGCGCCTTGATAACTAAGATATACATGCATAGTTGCATACATATACACAGTGTTCTCATATAGTCATATGCCCCGCATGAGGCCGCTTATGCGTATGCGGCCCTCAGCCGCTCCGCATACAACTATGCAGTGCTATTTTTGAACATGGACCGAATATGGGGCATGTGGTCTGCATATGCGACCGCTTAGGCCCCACATTTCATTTGGTGACTTCACCAAAAAAATATAAATAAAACCTCAAATAAAATCAACCAAATTAAATGACAACTTCGATATAGTTGGTTTTAGATCAGATATTGAAATGTTGCTACCTTAGAAATATTTTGGTTTTGAATGAGTGGTGCACAATATATTATTACATTTTACAACTATCAATGTTTCATTATGCTCTTTCCTTTGCTCTTTTTTTCTCTTCTATTTTGCTCTAAGATTAGAACCTGTTGCACGTGCAACAGTTCTTATCTTGTATAAAAGGGGAATCAATTGGAGATATTAATTGGATATGATATTTTCTTTTACAAACCATCAAATTTGTGTGCTGCCTAGGGAGCAATTTCTATTCCCTACGACTTTTTCTTCTCTATTTATTACTGACCTGACTTCTTCCATATCATTTTGATGTTTTGATTTTGTTTTTGATGTTCTTTTTCTATTCTACTTTGAACTACCGTGCATTGTGTTACTGTGGTTATTCCTATTGTGTTCATTCAATAAATGTTCTGCTATGAACTACATGTGTTAGTGTGTTGTGTTACTTGTATATTCTAGTACATTATATAAACTTAGGGTTTTGTTGATTGATTTTTCTTCTTGATGATTGGAAAATGTGTTTCTTTTTTCATGATGTAATGATCTATTGGTACATTTTGGCTTTTAGGTTACGCAACTAGATAGTATGAAATTTTTGGTTATGATTATATATTTTAAATAAATATATATATAAAATATAGAATTTATTAAAAAAATCCAAAAACGCATATGCCCCGCTTATGCTCCCGCATTCCGCTTATACTCTATGCGATACCTTGAACGAACACATACCACATAACACATTTCATAACATTGCATATACGTTTGTGTGTGTGCACATGTATGTAGCTGACTATTTTCAATTTTTTTAGATAGTTGACCGAGCTTTTATATCTTATTTTTTTAGATTTATCCTGATTTTTCTAGAACTATGACTTTCCCAAGCAAGCTAAAAAATCGTTGTCTGAATGTCACTATGGTTTAGTGAGATTTTAGAAAACCCTTTGCTGGCTTGTAGGACATGTAAAGTAGCTATGTTGACTTTGTCAAATTTTGAATTAAATTTTTGTTAATTTAAATCACTTGATGTTTCATTTGGAGCATTATAGTTAGTGTTATGTTGTAAACAATTTATCTTAGGAGGTCTCCTCTACTTGGTGGGCGTTGCTCATGCCTAGCGTTCCCCATAGGGATCAACTTATCCCAAAGACGCTATGTCTTAGACATACCTTAAGAGACAAGGATGACAAATGCCAAACCAGTCTTTGCTTCCAGGGACAATCACACGAAAGCTCCAAGAGAACCCGGGGGGGGGGCTCTAACCTGTTCAGAGAATTAGCGGTTGGTGGTTGGAAAGCTTATTTGATGATAACTCGACCATATATCATATTTTCTAGTCGGAGTAGTCAGGCAACATATGAGCACCACATTTCAAGCTCATCGGTGCAACATTTATCATATTTTATGATTGTCAAGACTCAAGAGTGCTCCAACAAGAGTATTATTCTACATATTCTAAATACAAGACTTACTATTGCTGGATATGCGAATGTAAACTTGACTTGGGATGCTCAAGACTGCTGTTCCACATCAAGTTTTTCCATTATGTTGGGCAATCACTCTATGGCTTAAAGTAGCAAGAAACAATATGTTGTTGCTTGCTCCAAACAGAAGTTGAGTATCGGGTTATGACTCATGCATGGTAGTGATGGTAGTCCATTTTTTGACTGAGTTTGGAATTCCTATTTCAACTCTGGCTACTCTATATTGTGAGTTGTGACAACCATGTTGCAATTTACATTGCCAACAATTCAATATTTCATGAGTGGATTTTTATAATCCAAGTCTGGAGGCGATTGTATTCATCCTATCCTCCTCAAGTAGGCAAAAACCATCGAGATTACATCACTGCTCATAGAATGTGGTTCAAGCAAAAGAGAAAACAAAAGCAACACAAAAACCCAAATCAAATTGTATACTTTATCCCCCCCGAAAAAGGCGGCGACTATATGTAAAACAAACTAAGCCTCTAGCTAAAGGGATTGAGGTGGATTATCATAGAGGTGGATTGTCATTTTGTATGAGACTGGGTCAAAGCTAAAAAGATTGTGCCTCCTCATGTATGGACCGGGGATCAGATTGCTACATCCTGACTAAACCACTACCTCCAACTCCTTTTTAGTAAATGGGTGTCAAGTTGGGACTCGAAAATGACATTTGTCACAGGATTACTGCAGGATGGTTGAAATGGAGAAGTGTAACTGGAGTATTATGTGATTGGAAGATCCCTCTCTGATTAAAAACAAGTTATATAGAACAACTATACAACCAACCATGCTTTATGGGAGTGAATGTTGGTCGGTGAAGAAACAAGGTCTCAACAAGATGAACGTGGCTGAAATGCGTATGCTGAGATGGATGTGTGGGAAGACAAGAAAAGATCGCCTGGGAAATGACTATATCAGGAATAAAGTGGGGGTGGCGAGCATTGAGCACAAGTTGCACGAAGGCCACCTCAGATGGTATGAACATGTGCAACGCAGACCAACTAATGCGCCTATACGAAACAATGCTATTGAGTCAAACACAATTAATAGAAGACGAGGAAGGCCTAAATTAACATGGGAAGAGCCTATAAAGAGAGATTTGAATCCCTACATCTCGACCAGAATATGACCCATGATAGAGCTGAATGGAAATGAAGGATCCATGTAGCCGACCTCAACATAGTTGGAATTGAGACTTAGATGGTGACGGCGACGACGACGATGATGGTGTCAAGTTGGGATTACAAAATGTATACTATCCAACTTGATTTGGAGTGTTAGTATTGTGGTTATTGGGCTAAGGCCCATTACTGCAGTATTCTTTATTATCTTTTTTGATACACTTAAGTGAGATCCATTTACCCACTTAAGTTTCTTATCCTTTGTAATCCTATATATAGAACCCTTCTACTCATATTTTAATCTAATGAGATTATTCTCTTAGTCCATATCTACACAAACCGATAAAAATATATTAATCTTTGGGTTAGCTCAATTGACTGAAACTTGCTGGCTATAGTAATGTATATATGTAAATATATACACATGGTAAGCATTAGATTTTTTTTTTTAAATACTAGCACCTCATGTTTTGCATAATCAACAATTTTGAAATGGTTTTTTTATAGGTTTTACTCTTGTAGATACAAAATATCAGAAACCCGGCTTTAAAGATTGGCACTTGCATCTAAGAAAAGTAAATCTGAGACTCAGATTTAATCTTAGGGCGCCTTGAAACCTTTGTTCTGGCCCGCCTAGGCACATGTCTTGAATCTTGACAAACAAGTATGGCTCTTCCCTGAACCACTTTACTGCGTTGTATGTTAAGTAGTTTGTACAAAACCCTTGTAATTTAATTTGCTGAATCCAGTTCCTGATTCTAACCCTTCGGAGGATAAAATTGTCAAATGATCAAACTCAAGTCTCAACATAGATATGGAAACCCTGCTGTGGTTTCTGTGACCAGAATGGAGTTTTATCACATTGCAAGTTTATCACCCCCATCACCATTAAAACCAAATTATAACTTTCGCCCGCATAACTGCAGGAGGCGGATGTATCTGATCACTGAATTGATCTCTTTTCTGGCTGATTTTTTTGGCTCTGCTTTTTATGATATGATAATAAACTAATAGGTGCAACATTAACATTGCTCCCATGAGCTCAGAAATTTTGCAAGGAAAAACCCATTGCCTAAGAGACTCGGAAGTTACCTTTAACAATCTCACATTTTGCAAGCTTTCCAACTAGAATTGAGTAAAATACTCCACCTCACATCATTCGCTGTGAGGCATGAAGGTGCCAGATAACTTTGGTATGGACGTTGACATGGGTTCCCCGTCTTGGATCCGCCATAGGGCAACAAGGCAAGGTGCAGCGTGATGTATACTCCCTCAGGGTTCGTTGACACCTTGGTAGCCTCTTAATGACATGTCTTGACAAGTATGGTTTCCTAGAGCACCTCACTTCATAATATGTTAGGGACGTGTCTGGATTGTATGCAACACTTGTATTTAACACGGTGTACCCAGTTTCTGATTCTTACCCTCAGAATGAGGCATTTTGTATGATCATTCTCAACAGAGATCTGGATGTCTGTGCTGTCATTGGTGTGGCCAGATCAAAGTTCGGCTAGAATATAAATCTATCACGTGTAACTTGAATGCAAATCTATCACGTCTAACCTGAATTCAAACCTGTCATGTCCAACCTTTCTATTTTACATCAGTCAATTTTTCGGTCAGTCAATTTCGCATTATGAAATTTATGTGTCTATTTTCCATCAGTCAATTTTCTTTGCCAGATTTATGAGATGTTCTTCCTTGTTAGTTCATGCTATGTGACCTGTAGTTATTTTATACTTTGGTTCTGTTGTGACACAGATATGGGATACAGCTGGTCAGGAAAGGTTCCAGAGTCTTGGTGTGGCTTTCTATCGAGGTGCAGACTGTTGTATTCTAGTCTATGATGTTAATACTCAGAAATCCTTTGATAACTTGAATCACTGGAGAGATGAATTTCTCATTCAGGTGCCCATCTTGTTGTGTGTAAATCTAATTTTTTTTCGTGTGCCTTGTATGTTGCTCCAAAACTGATCCTCTCTTGATACGCAGGCTAGTCCTTCTGACCCAGAAAACTTCCCATTTATAGTTTTGGGAAACAAGGTTGACATTGATGGCGGCAATAGCAGAACGGTAAATCTGCCCTTAAGTGCAACCGAATGTGACATAAATTTGAGGGCTTGCCTTCGGAGTAAATTGACCTTTTCTCAGCTGTGATATGTTTTTTTCTTCTTCCAGTAACTTTGTCTTTCACCTCTGTTGTATAGGTTTCGGAGAAAAAGGCTAAAGCCTGGTGTGCATCTAAAGGGAACATCCCTTACTTTGAGACCTCTGCCAAGGAGGGATTTAATGTTGAAGCGGCTTTTGAGTGCATAGCCAGAAATGCACTCAAGAATGAGCCTGAGGAGGAAATGTGAGTTATAAAATTATTGTCTTAAGTCTGCTTGCGTCAGTGTTGCCAGCTCCAGTGGATCTTTGATTGCCGCGTTACTTAACCTATATCAGTTATGAACAACCTTTCTAATCCAAGCTGGAGGGTTAGACAATATTGCTAATTAACCCTGCAAAGGTGTAGGTGTTTTGTTGAATCCATCACATCAATTCACATCATGTTTGCAATCGAGAATGGAATACCTAGATTCAAGGGGATGCTCCACAATGGGAATTCTTGGTCTTTGGTTGACTGGGAGATCAGTGCTTGTAAATTTTTTGTAGTATTGCTTAATATCCTTCGATAATGATGGCGTACTTTTGATTTGGCACAGATATCTTCCTGATACCATTGACGTTGCTGGTAGAGACAGGCAGCAGCGGTCATCGTCAAGTTGTTGCTAGAGACGTTTGCCAGACTTCAGATTTATAATTTGATTCATCAGTGGTGTACAAAAACACATCTTGCTTTTCTACTTCAGCATGCCTGTGTACAAGACATTGAATAAGTCGTTAGCATGCATTGCGTGGTCCTGGGGATGCCTCTTATTATGAATCCTGTATATTTATTTTCCGTTATTTGAACATATGATTTGTTTTCCTATTGTTGGAACTTGGTTGAAAACTAAATGTGATTATAATGTGATTATTTCATTTCTACTTGTACGTTTGAGCTCTTCTGTAACTTGTCTATGAATACCCATCTATATAGGCGGTAAATTACAAGTGTAAAATTTCCGTTCGAAGTCTCCTTACGTGGAGGACTAAAATGCTCATTCCTTTCAAATTCTTAAAGCAATGACTTGACACCCAACTTCAATGGATTTGGATGCCCCAAAATTACATTTGATGACGAGTCAATCCTTGAGTTTAACATTCGTTTGTTTTAGCTAAGTGCCCATTGCCTCGTCAAATGTCGATGTTTGCAAGTGTGTTTGACTGGGGAAGTAGGATGGTGGTATCCATTTGTTTGGAAGCATGTCAATACCATTGGCCCGACCATCAAATGTTGGATTTTTCACAATCAGATAACCTATATGTTTGTGAATATACAACAGGCTACTTATATGCCCTGAAGTCGCGTTAACAAACGGTAACATTTAACCTAGATTTTCCTTCTAGGTTTGACTGTCTAGTTCACCACGTACTGTTTTAGCTATAGTTGTGTCATTGGATAACTATGCTTCATCTTCTCAATTAGCGAGAACGCAACATTTTGGGTGGTATTGTTTCTCCTTTGCACATAGGGCGATCATCCCCTGAAAGAGGTACGCCAGTGCGCATGTTAGCGTAAAATTTACTGGCATTAGCGCATGTTTTCAATGAATATAGAAAGTTTTTTAGATAATGGAAATTTACAGTTTATTAATTACAATATTAACATTGGATTCGCTTTCTTGTTTTAAACTTCGGATTCTTTACTCACTGCTATTGGCTGTGATATAGCTGCATCATTGTTCAATCAACATTCAACAATATCCTTCTTCATGTTTCACTTCAAAAGGCAGTACTTTTGGGCGGTGTCGTTACACCATGTGTTGTAGGGTTCTTATCCTTTTTTTCGCTAGATCAGCTGTCGAGCATAAAAAATGCATTAGTAGCTAGCTTATGTGTAACGCACGTGTAGTAAATGAATTGCTGCCAACAAATTACATTTGATTATGGGTAGTAGTGAACTACATAGGGTGCTGGGGTGTTGGGCTTGATCCTCTTATTTCATCGGCTTTAGTTGGAATTCCGTCTAAGCAAGTGCCTTATGATTGTAATTTTGTAATACTGGGCAACAATATTTTTCTTCGTGTTCTACTTTGAAGGTCGTGTCGTTGGACATCTCATCTTCTTTACATGCAGGAAGGAACTCTTGGCCCGTTGTTTTGTTACGTTCACAACGTTGTGGCTGCTCGACAATCAGTTGGAACCCCGTCAAGTACTAGAAAAGTTCATTCACATGCGTAATAAGCAATTCGATGCTCGGATTACTTAGCAGTTGATGATGGTCACACTTAATTGGGATTGGTCTCTAGGATTGATCGTTAGAGTCGTTTGTGTAGTTGACTTCGTATCATTTTCAATAAGTTTGCTACAGATTTGTACCGAGCAACAATATATCCTCTGTAATAGTTATAAGGCAGAGCAATTTATACGGTATGGTATCTCCTTCGTGTCATATGTTCGGCCATTATCTCTCTTTTGAGGCATAACAAATAAATAGACTATTGCGAAGTTTACAGGTGGGTGTCACCTAATTAGCTAAATCGATGTCCTGAATTACATTTGATCTTGGTAATGGTCAATTATGATAGCTTTGAACGTCTGGTAGCATCCACCTTTTTTGCATCTTTGATAAGTTTAGGTTACCTATGTGGCAGGGCTGGCAAGAAAATGTGCAAGTTGGTCCAAAGTTGATTTTTTTTTCACCCAGTCAGAAATTTTATTTGTATAAGATCAGATTATCTCTCCGACCAAAATAACATAAATCATTTTTTTAGATTTTTTTTAATCAAAATATTAATTGTTGGGGAAATGAAGATCCATGCAGTGATGTGGTTGAGACTTAGGTGGCTATTATTATTATTATTATTATTATTATCATCATCATCATCATCATCATCATCATCATCATCATCATCATCATCATCATCATCATCATCATCATCATCATCACAACATTTTCAACTTTTAGACATCGTGACCCAAAATTGACCCATATGACTCGACTGTCAACCCTACTAGTATCGGGGATTGGTCCTCAGGTTCCTGATTTGTGTTTTCAAATTCCTATTTACGTTTAAATTTACATATGCATTTAAATTTACATATGCACAACTAGTCTATTACAACCCCAACTTTTGGGTTCATTTGGTGAGAAATGTAATTTCTCATATTAAAGATATTTGAATAAATAATGATATAATTTATTTTGCATAGATGGATTTCGTTTATAATAGCATTGTTGGTTGTTTTGTGGGCTTTATTAGCTATTGGGCCCAATAACAAGGATATGACAAAAGGAACTCCATTATTAATAAGAAATGGAGAGAAGAAATATGTAGAAACCTCTAGAAGACAAAAGAACTTAATCCAAAGGTGGATTTCATGCCTCTTGGGTTCCTTGGATCCCAAGGAGTCCGAAGTTGCAAAGATAATGCAAAAAGAAAAGAAAAGATCAATTATCTCTTTATTAAGAAAGAAATTGAAAACAATGGTAAAATGTGGAAAATAAGTGGAAAGAGGTATAATTGAGTTATCCTTGGTGGATTTTCGTATCCAAAGGATTCCTAATGTTAAAAGGGATTCCAATGAGGAAAATAAAAAGAAAGATAAAGAGAAATCCTCAAAAAGAGATATTTTTATAAGAAATAAGCAAGATAATGAGAAATAATGAATATA
The DNA here is from genome assembly GCA_963693085.1 of Alisma plantago-aquatica. Classification (NCBI taxonomy): domain Eukaryota; kingdom Viridiplantae; phylum Streptophyta; class Magnoliopsida; order Alismatales; family Alismataceae; genus Alisma; species Alisma plantago-aquatica. Next base: position 587,606,295 of record OY856415.1, read on the forward strand.
GATGCATCTAGAAGGATAATAAGTATCCTTAAAAAGGAATTTTGAAATCTTGGAGTTTCTTGGGGTCCAAGGAGTCCCAATGGAGAAGAAAGAAAGAGAAAATACCAATAATGCAAAATAAGAGGATAATGTGATACATTATTAATGTTTTTGGTGGCATTGCTAAAAAGGAAGTATTTTCTACTAAATGAAAATAGAATTTCATGCCAATGGGTTAAAAGTCAAGCAATAAAGAGAATGAGTGAGAGGAATTTTGAATTCCTAACATCTAAAGAACAAAGTGTAATGAAGAGAGAGAAGTTGCTTCTTAACTAAGGAAAATATGTTTCCTTTTGGGAAAAGGACTTGAGTCCTCGTTGATGCACATCTTGGGGTGTGAATACCATCCCCTATATAAGGGGTAGAGCCTTTGGCTCGAGTTTAAGAATCCCAAGCATCCTTCTCTCTCTCTCCCATCTTCTTCTTCGTTTAAACCCTAACCGGAGGGGTAGTGTGATCCCTGAAGTAGTGAGGGTAGTAGGAGGAGATCGCAACACTCTTATGTCATTGGAGAGGAACCTGACGACCATTTTGGTTAGCTCCTTACACCTACGCGACACCGTAGATTGGCTGTAGGTCAGCCATGGCGGCAGACCTGCTGGGCGTGATTTCGGCCGACCGGCCGCATACTAGAGGCACCCTCACCTGTGCGAGGGCACGATGGAGGAGGGGGAAGGGGCCGTGGTGGCCGACGGGTCCAGATCCGGGAGGTGGAGCCGCACCATGAGCAGTTAGGGAAGTAGCGGTCTGGTTGCGTAAGGTGGAAGATGACGGACAGGCGTTTGATGCCTTTGCCCCTTTGAGTTTTAAAGAGTTAAGTGGCCGCACGAGGGTAAAATCATAATCCTATTATGTTTCCAAACCAGCTGGGCGACGTTGCATGACATGGGTGACGTGGCGAGCTCTGATTGGCTCTGGTAAGTAATATCTTGCAAAAATCATATTTAAATATCGGTAGCTCAGATGGATACACATAAAATATGAAAATTGCTCAGAAAAATGAGAGGAATTCACTAAAAATGGTTTAGAGGCTAATTCCTCTTGCTATTAAAAAACTAGTGTAAGTTATCAACTTTAATGAATTAAAGATTAAGAAACCCTATTTGGAGATGATTAATGTAATTAGTAGAGTTTAATGGATGATTAAAGTTGATATTAGCCTGTTAATCATGAAAAGATACATTAAGATAAAAAAGGATGAAATTGCACGTAATTGGTTTAATTTAGAAGTTCATGTGCATAAATATGCTTTAATGGGCCTTGAAACCCTAATATTAGTAAATGTGACTCATAATGGTTTTAATTATTCAAAATCATGAATAAAGTTGAGATGTGATAATTCCAAGCTATTTCAAGTATAAAAGTTCCTAATTGTGGATAAATACCCTTAATGTAGTAATTAGGATTTTCTAATGGAGAAATGTAGAATTAATGACAAACAGAGTTCATATGTGAATTAGACCATAATGAATTATGAATTGATGATAGATGAGCATAATGATCTTGTCATGGATTAAAAGGATAAAAATGGTTGCTTTAATGTAAAAGAGGCTTAATGGACTTATTTGATGGTTAATTATGCTTTTTCTGATATCAGGGTTATATGTTGTTAAAAGACAACCTTAGTATCTTTCATGATGAATAGATGAGGTAATTAGGGTTTAAAATAGTAAAAGATGAAGGGAAATCCAAATTGCAATGGAAACCCTAAAAATGGACTAGAAACCCTAGGAAGCGATCTAGGTTTAATAGATCTTGATAGTATGATTAATAATAGGAAATTGTATGCATATTTTAGGATATCATAATGTGCTTGCTTGCCTATTTGGAATTCTTGATTGATTGGATTATTCTATCTCAAATCAGCATGACAGGTATGTGGTTATGCTTATGGATAATCGCTTTAGTTTCACGACAATTCCTAGTTGTTTTATTGGTTTCCTGAAAATAACTGCTTGGATGACTTTTATTTCATGCAACTATAAAGTGACTAAGACTATCACCATAAGTATGCATACATGACTGGCTCAGATCCTGGTCCTCCTCTGTGGCTTTGCAAATGCTAAAAAGGTAACCTAGAGCAAGGTCTAGGCTATCAAGAGTTAGGGATTGTGCTACCTACGTGTAGTGCCATGCAACTCTTTAGCACACCATGAATTAAGGAGTGGGCTACCTTTGGGTAGTGCCATGTGACTCAACCCTAGAAACTGATTCACCTGTTAGGTAGGATCATGAGGGGTTAAATGGGGATCTACCATAAGGAAGGTAGCATCCAGGTCCACTGTAGGGATAGCGCAGAGGTTAGGGTATGTAGGGATTGAGCAGTTATGTTGAAAATGTAAAGTTGTTTGTTAAATCATATTTGAATGCAATATATTGTTACAGTTAATTGCACAATTATTGTTTTCCCCACATACCAGCTTTATGCTGACCGACGTTTTATTTGTCGGTGTTTTAGGTACAAGAGAAAAGAACAAATAGTAAAGTGGCATATGTGGAATTAAATATGAATTAAAGTACAAAGGAGGATTAGTTAGAATAGACTACAGATGTGGATAGAAGTAGATATCCAAGTTTCTGAAAAAGGTATGCAAAATTAAATTTTATTTCAACTTTTTAGTTTAGTTAGTAGAATTTGGTAATTGTTATTGATTATTTGTCAAATATTTGATCCGGAAAATTGGGATAATTGCTCTGATCTCTTGGTCTCCCTTAATTGGGGGTTCCTGGGAGGCGGGGTCGTTACATTTGGTATCAGAGCATATGCTCCTCATTTAATCTGTAATAATTATTAAATTTTACAAAATATGTAGAACCCAAGGGGGTTATTAGAGGATTTTCTGAAAGATAGAGGTGTCTAGAAAAGGATCACGTCTGGGGGCTGGTAAGATTTTCCTCCGCACCGCTAGTCGGAATACGATGACTCTCAGATTAGTGTGACTGCCTGGCCAATGTCTCAGGAATTGACTCAAAATAAGATACCTTTAGGACTCTCTCATCTTGTTCATCCCTTCTCAACTCAAATGCTGTTAAGGACCTTAAGGATTAGGGTTTTTTTCTCTTTTCCTCACCCTCTTAAGGTATGGGTAAGGTTGATAAGGTTTAAGGAATCCTCCACCAAATTAATAAAAAGCATGTAAATAAGATGTCATGGACATACACTGAAGGTCTCTTGTTTGAATCCAGGTGAAGCCAAAAAAATTTATCCATGTTTCACTATCAAAAGATGTCATGGACATAAGCTTAATAGATTAAGCGTAAACGAATAGATACATGCTTAGATCGTATGGCATAAGTTGTCATACCCTCAGGAGAGACCTGAGGCTAGACCTTCTTATCAGGAGGATGAGTAGAGAGAGTTGGTCTTGGAGACAGAGATCTCCATTAAAAGTAGTGACCTGGCTTGTAAGGACCCTGACCTCCATTTTGGACTTATCCTGTTTGCTTTGCCTAAACCTTGTGCGTAGTTTCTTGCTAATCACCTTTAGTGGTGATTAGGGTTTGCTTGTGCCTTGTTGAGAGTTGGAGGTGCTACTTGCAAATAACCTAAGTTTAGGGTTGATGAGCAAGTTTGTCACCTTGAGAGACGTTTTCTCGCTCCTTGCTTCCTCTAGAGTTGAAAGGAAGGGTTAGGCTCATTGCTTGAGTTGCCCCGTGCTTAGTTGAGATTTGTTAGGCTTTGTTTTTCCTTGTTTGGGCCTTGCTTTGGCTTGTTGGACCCTGTATCGGGTAAGAGAGCTTTGTGTTGGCCATGGATGTGTCACCCATGGGGCTGTGTCAGGCAAGGAAGTGAGGCGTATCGGCCATGGACCATCTTTGACCTTTGGCTTTGTTTGTGTCACCACTCTAGTGGACACTTGGTGCATGGTGCTTGCATGTGGCAATAGCCTTGGACATGTGGTCATGGAGAGATGAGAAGGTGGCATTGCCCATGGACAAGTGTCCCTAGGTGGGCGACACATTGCCTTGTTTTCTCCTCCACCCTCTTCTATATATGTATCTCCTTTTTCTTGCTAAGGATTCCTTTAGTTCCTTAGTTTCCCCTCTTCCTTGGTGAACGACACCTCTCCCTTTGCAAACTTGGTGGTCGATACCCTTGGAGCAGCTAAGCTTGGTGGCTGATCCTTCTCCTTGGAGTCTCCTTCTTCCTCTTGTGGTGGTGCTTGAGCTTAAAGCTTGGAGCTTTGGAGCTTGAGGAGCTTGCTTAAGGTGGGTTACATAACTCCTAACCTTATCTATACTACTTCATTTTCTTGTTGCATGCTATGTTTCACCTTGATCGGCCATGTACCTTGTTGAATATACTTCTTGCTTAGTTGTATCTTTGATCTTGTTGGATATATGATCTTGTTGCTATAATGGATGTGTTGGGTGTGCTTTGACCTTGGTGGCCGAACCTTATGTGTAGAGTTTCTTGGGCAAAACCCCTTTCTCTCCTTTGGTCTTGAGAAATGAGTTCATCTCTAGTGATATAGGAAACACCCCTCTCACTTGGTTGCTGAGAGGTGAGTCTATACTCTAGTTGCTTGGGCAATACTCTTCTCTCACCATGGATTTGAGAGGTGAGCCTTGGTTGGATGTTGACCTGGTAATGGTTGAGAGTTGGCCGATATGGAGATGATCCATCATGTTGCCCGATTGGTGATGGAGGTTGTGCAAAACCCCTCTCTCTTGGTTGTTGAGAGGTGAGACAATCCTCTTGATCTTTTATGGTTTTGATAATGGTGATCTTGAGGTTGATGGTGACCTTGTCGGGATGAGCTTGGTGCCTTGCATGATACATCTTATAGTAGTGCTTCCCGACACACCTCCTTTGGTCTAGGGTTTTAAGCTTGGCCAATATGATGTGTTTCGTTGGCTTTGTGCCTGATATGGCTCTCTTGACTTTGATGATGAGCTTAGGCGTTATGCCTTGATCTAGATGATCCTTTGACCTAGTAGTTGTTGCCCCCTTGGCTGATAGAGTGCGTAGTTGATATCTCTGTTTGGAGTCTTGGGCGATACATGTTGGGTCAGGTTCTTTCCCAACATAGGTTGAGTGGTGGCCCTTGTGAGTAGCTTGGGGTGATCGATATGGTGTGTTGGTTTTGTTGGGCGATAAGCTTCCCTATGGTGCCCTTGTATAGGCTGTTGATGTGTACCTTGATGGGCGTTATGGTGCTGGCTTTGGGCACCACAATCTTAACCGATAGGGTGGTGATGGTTGTCCGACACAACCCAAACCCTAACCCTAGCTAAGTTGCCCGTCACACCTTGACCTTGGGAGCACGATATGCCCCATGGACTCAGCTACATGTTACACTTCATAGTCTTGGTTGCATGACGTAGCCCTTGCATCTAAGCTGCACGATAACACATTTGCTCTCTAGGTGCACGTCACACCATGAAGTGGTTGCCCGACATACCTTGCCTTTGGGTTGGCCGATATGTGGCTAAGTGCTTGGCCGATAGGCCTCTAGTGAGGGTTTTTTCCCTTCATGTTATCACCTGTAGTGAGAGTTGCCCTACCCGTCACACTTCTTGTGAGGGTAGCGGGAACCTTTGGTGAGGGTTATGTCCAACCCGGAAACCCTAGGTGTAAGGACCATGACCTCTGTTTTGGGCTTATCCTATTTGTTTTGCCTAACCCCTGTGCTTAGTTGCTTGCTAATCACCTTTAGTGGTGATTAGGGTTTGCTTGTGTTTTGTTGAGTGTTGGAGGTGCTACTTGCAAAATAACCTAAGTTAGGGTTGATAGGCAAGTTTGTCACCTTGAGAGATGTTCTTCTCTCTCTTTGCTTCCTCTAAGTTGAGAGGAAGGTTTGGGCTCATGCCTTGAGTTGTCTTAGGCTTGGTTGAGCTCTATTAGGCCTTGTTTTCCCTTGTTTGGGCCTTGCCTTGCTTTGAGGAGCCCTATATCGGGCAAGGAGGCTTGTTTCGGCCATGAGGTGTGCCGTCCATGATGTGTGTCGGCCTTTGACTTTGTTGACCCTCTTTCTTTGGTTGTGTCACCCTAGTTTGGACATGTGGCCGAACCTTGGTTGTGTGGTGGCATGGTTTGCACATATGTTTTGCAAGGTGGCAAACACGTGGACATGTGTCCCTGGGTAAGGTGACACCTTGCCATGGTTCCCCTTTGATCCTCATCTATATATGCCTTGCCTTTCTCTTCCTTAGGAAACCTTTGGCTCTTTGTTTCTCTTCTCCCCTTATGTGCACGACACACCTCCCTTGGTGCTTGGTGGTCGATCGCTTTGAATGAGTTCTCTTCTTCTTCCTCTAGCTTGGTGGTCGATCGCTTTGAATGAGTTCTCTTCTTCTTCCTCTAGCTTGGTGGTCGATCTATAGGTGACCCTTGATTCCTTAATAAGCATCTCCTCTCTCTCCTTAGCATCTCCTTCTCCTTCTTGCTTGCTCTTCGGCCATGGTGGTTATGAGCTTTGTCCCTTTCCTTGAGGTGGCCGAAGGTGGTGTGCTTTGGAGCTAGAAGCTTAAAGCTTGGAGCTTTGGAGCTTGAGGAGTTTGCTTAAGGCGGGTTACATAACTTATAACCCTAGATGTACTACCTTCTTTATGTTGCATGATTCATATATGTTGATGATCGGCCATTGCATGTTATGCTTCTTGCTCTAGTACATGTTGTTGATCTTATGGATATAGTGAGCATGATGTTGTTGATGGTTTATATGCCTTTGGATCTAGTTGGCCGAACCATAGTTTGGGGTTTTCTTGTTGAGAAATACCCCTTTCTCTCCTTGGTTTTTGAGAAGTGAGTTTGAGCTCTAGTGATGTGGGCAATACCCCTCTCTCGTTTAAGTTGAGAGGTGAGTCTACATTCTAGTTGTTTGGGCAACACCCTCCTCTCACCATGGATTTGAGAGGTAAGCTCTTGGATATGTGATGACCTAAGTTGAGGTTGATCCTTGTGGTTTCCCAATTTGTGATAGAGGTTGTGCAAACCCCCTCTATCTTGGGTGTTGAGAAGTGAGCCGATCTTCTTGATCATTTAGGGTTTGGTGCCCTTGTGCTTGAGGTTGAAGACGACCTTGTAGATTTGTGCTTTGCACGTTATGACCTTGGAGTAGTGCTGCCCGATAGCTTCGTCTTGAGTTGTACCCTTGGCCGATATATCTAGTTGAAGTTTGGTTGGTGCCCATTAGGGTTCCCTTGGATGATACCTTTATTGCTTGGGCGATACACCTTGTTGAGTGCTCTACACGACACACCTTATAGAGAGGTTGCCCGATACCATTTTGCCTTGAGATGGCCTTGGACGATAGGCTTTGATAGCTTAGTGCCCGATGTGGCTTTGGCCGATACCACCTTGTTTGGATGAGCTTTGGGTGATATGGTATGGTGCCCGACATGATAACCCTAGGTGCTGGCCAATATGTTGCTGCATGACCATGCACGATACAACCCTTAGGCGTCATGAATGCCCTGGATGATAGGGATGATCCTTGGATGATAGGAAGATGGTTGCATGGTAGGGGCACTTGGGTGATACCCCTTTGGCCGATATGGTCCATGTGAGGGTTGGCCGATAGAGGAAACCCTAACCCTAACCCTAGCTTGTGTGCACGATAGGCCTTTGGCCGATAGCCCTGTGATGATGCACGATACACCTTGCCCGACACCATGTGAGCTGGTGGGTTCTTGTTGCACGATAGGTGAAGTGATAGGTTGTTCGATATGGTGGTGAGCCTGCTTAGGGTTGGGAAACCCTAGCCGATACATCCTTTGGTGAGGGTATGACCATACCCGATACATCTTTTGGTGAGGGTTGGCGCTACCCGCCATACCTATAGTGAGGGTTGCAAGAGCTTTGGTGAGGGTTCTGATAACCCAGAATGTATATAGCTGATAGTTCTCTGTTAATAATGATAATACAAGTGATATGGTGTAATCACCTTGAATCCTACAACTATGATAATGAGATAAGATGATAGGTTGTGAACCAAGAAGTTTGGAACGATATGATGTTGCTACACATGATAATGTGACACATGTATATGATCACAAGTATGGGGCATGATATATGCTTATGATTGATAATAAAACTATGATTTCTACAGCTTATGTGTAATATACTCATGGATGTTGCTTTATACTTGATAGCATGATAATCCTGTTAATCCATGATGGCTTCAGTTATCTCTATGGATGTGTATACTAACCATGCAGGTATTTTTATGTGGATTCATAGCTTGGTAAGAGCTATGAGATGTATGTGCTTGAGTAGCACCATGTGGTAATGAGATAACAAGTTGATAGGTCTGAGGACCTGATATAAGACTGAGTGCCTAGTTGAGGTGTTATCCTATGATGATGAGATAATGGATGCGTTCCCAGAATGTTGATGCATGATTATGATGCCTTGAGGGGCAGTGGTTGATATAATGAGGGATTGAGGTCCCAAGACAGTATGATGATGGCAATAATGAAGTAATTCTATAAGGCTATGTTTATACTTTGGTTGCCTCAACAATTGGCTTAAAATACACTAATTAATTATAGATGAACATATCATGTAGTTTTCCCTGGCCATAGATCCATCATCGTCAGTATCATGGTGATGGTGAAACATGTTTATCCTGTGGGATTTGCCTGGAGTGCATATTGTTGAATATGTGAGGTTTTCCCCTAGCCTAAAATAGGAGGAATCTGAGTACCACTGTGAATATATGGAGCATGGTGGACAGACCCATGGCTCAGGATATGTGATGATGAGCATGATGCGTTAATGGCTCGGATGTATGTACTAGCACCTGTGTCAAGGTGAGCTAGAGATATGGGTAGCTTGCGGAGCTGACCCTGAGGTTGAGGCCATATAAGCATGAAACTACGGTCCTGCTTTGGTTTTCATGCACTGACCATGAGGAGGTGAAGTCATGGAGTCTGACTCTCCCATTGACCTTGTATGGCACCAGTTTTTGGGCTTCGCAGCCAAAGGTTGGATTTGAACAGGGACAACTCACTTCCTCAGGGCATAATAAAATGTAATCCATCCGAATAGTATATCTTGCTTAGAGCAAAACACGGAACATTGATTAAGGCCTTGCTTATATAGATGATCTTGTTATACCTTGCAGTTATGTGTACGATCCTTATATTTTGTGATAAGTTCTTATAAATCTTATCTTGTCAATCATGTTCCATAAAGGAAATCTGGATATAGGCCTCATGAATATCTTGATAAGAATGATGGGAATAATGGTCTTGCTCAATATACTGCTCTTATTATACGCTTTATCAGTTATCTGCTTTTATTGCTTTAATCTTCTGAGGTTTTATAGTTTCAGCGGGGAGTTATGTTTCTCGCTTGGACTATGTGTCTCACCCCGCTGGTTTACAACCTTTTAGGTGGTCACGCTAGACATGGTGGTCGTCGCGAGGTTGTGGCCGAGCAGCAAGAGGAAGAGTGGTAGAAGGCAAGAGATGGATATGCTGCTATTTTGGTGATTTTGTAGTAGAGTCCTAGAGTCATCCTTGTACTCTGAGGTCCTCAGAGGTGTTTGACGACGTTTCACGATGTCTAGCTATTGTAATTTTGTATATTCTACTGCTGGCCTTACGTGGACCATTATGTATGTATAAGCAGGTGATGAACTCTGGTGCTGAAAGTACAACTGGTTCCGATAAGCTGTGGACCTATATCAAAGCTTGTAATATTTTTATAACAAATTTCTCTACAAGATTTAGATGCAAAAGTTCTCTTATGTATGTTTTCAGCAATCGGTTTTAATTAACCCGTGTTTTTGTTAATATGTGGTTTTGTACATTTTCGCGTGTCATCTCATTATCTATGTGATGGTGGGGTGTCACAGTTAGTTTGGTATCAGAGCTCTAGGCTCGCTGAGTCTACATGGATCTAGGACTAGGTTGTGTCTGTTCTTGTGAGTTTTCCAGATTTTCTTACAATAATCTTCTGCCCTCAGTGGAAAATAAAGCTTAAAGATGTCTGAAAACCATGAAGAACATGTTGCGGAGAGCAGCGAGGCTGCATCAATCGATGGAGCTAGAGTGCAGGCACATGAAGATCGGGTGCCTGAGGTCCCCCAACTTGACTCAGCCATTCTTGAAAACCTTGCCTACCAACAGCTTATGGGGCAGTTGATGGCTATGATGAATCACATGGTGGAAAGAGTGCCAGTGCCTCCGCCAAGAGTACATGCTCCCCATGGTGAATCATCAGGCATTGGGAAGACCTTTGAGCGGCTTTTCCGAGTCAGAGCTTCAGATTACGCTGGAACGGCTGATCCGACGGATGCAGATCTATGACTGACAGGTCTCGAGAAGGCCTTCTAGATCCTCTACATCCCTGAAGTAGACAAAGTCAAGCACGCTGTCTACTTTCTGAAGGGTAGTGCTGGCCACTATTGGGCCATTGAGGAGGAGAAGCGACCCGGTGAGGTGATCGGTTGGGAGGTTTTCCGATGAGAGTTCGTCAGCAGATACTTTCTGAAGACATATCTGGATGAGAAGATTAACTAGTTTGAGCATTTACGCCAAGGATCGATGAGCATCACCGAGTATGAAGCCAAGTTTATGGACTTGCTGAGGTTTTGTCCTCACATAGCGGCAACAGATGATGAGCGGATCAGGCGGTTTGAGAAAGGTTTGAGTGCCGAGCTGTCGACACATGCTGCTGCTTTAGAAAAATCGGGAGCGGTTTGCCACATTCGTGGAGTCCGTCCACAGGATTGAACGGTCTGTCAGGGAGAAAAGGGAGTCCATGACCAGGAAAAGGCATGCTTAGTTCCAGGGATAGAGATCCGGTGGCTTCAAGAAGCCAAGGTTTTCGGCACCTTCCATAATGCAGAGTTCTCGTACACCATCTCAGTGGTCTCCAAGTAAGGGAAGAGGGTGTGGATTCTCACCATCCAAAACACACACTACAACTTCAGTGACAGTGACAGGGCCATCTAGGCCGCAGATAGAAGGCAAGTCATGTTACCACTGTGGACATACTGGGCACTTGAAGTCAAATTGCCCAAATAGAGATGTCGAAGTAACACAACAACCAAGGAAGAGTCAACAAGTGTCAGACAAACAACACTCTAGTGGGCGAGGATGCGGTCAAGCGTCGCAAGCGGGATCATCTGCTCAAGGAAGCAGAGGGCGGGGACAACAATAAGCAACAACTCAATTCTATGCTATGAGTCAGCCGAAGGCGATAGTCAACCCGTGAGTGGTGACAGGTCAGATGGAGTTATATCATTATGATTTGTCTTCTTCTTGCTTTATATCTGTTCTAGTTGACCCGGGTGCTACACACTCTTTTATCGCACATAGTCTGCTTGATAGCTGCCATTTACCTGTTAGTTGTAAGAAAGATAGTCTGTTGTTAAGAAACCCCTCTCGATGGTTCCTCGATGCTTCGAGAGGAGTGCCCGTCTTGTGTTCTATCTTTCTCGGGACACAGTATACAAGTGGATCTTATACCACTTGATATGCATGGATTTGATGTGATCCTTGGGATGGATACCTTATAGAAGTATAAGGTTGTGTTGGACTGTGGTTCCAAGCAGGCAGTGTTTGATGACGGTGGTGAAAAGTGGATCTTCCAAGGAGATAGGAAGATTCTCCCGACGTGTTTAGTGTCAGCAGTGGTGGTAGAGAAGTTGCTGTGGTAAGGTTGTAAGGCATTCTTAGCTCACGTTGTGGATACCAAGGCAAAAGGTCCTAGCCTTGAGGAGGTGAGGTTGTCTGAGAGTTTGCGGATGTGTTTCCTGATGAGTTCCGCGGTGTTCCCCCAGCTCGAGAGATTGATTTTGAGATCAATCTGGTACTAGGAACACAACTCGTTGCCCATACACCTTACCGATGGCTCCAGCCGAGATGGCAGAACTCAAGAAGCAGTTACAGGAGTTGTTGGACAAAGGTTTCATCAGACCGAGCACATCGCCGTGGGGTACTCCGATCTTGTTCGTAAAGAAGAAGGACAGGTCGATGCGGTTGTGTATAGATTACCGATAGTTGAACAAAGTCACGATCAAGAACAAGTACCTACTACCGAGGATAGACGATCTGTTCGATCAGTTGCGTGGTGCTACAGTGTTCTCAAAGATGGATCTACGGTCTGGATATCATCAGTTGAGGATTAAGGCGGATGACATACCAAAGTCAACATTTAGGACGAGGTACAGTCACTTTGAGTTTGTGGTTATGCCGTTTGGGCTAACCAATGCACCTGCTGCTTTCATGGATCTGATGAACAAGGTGTTCTGTCCGTTTCTAGATCAGTTTGTTGTAGTCTTCATAGATGACATCTTGATCTATAGTCGGGACATGCAAGAACATGAACAACATCTTCGATAAGCATTGACTCTTCTTCGCCAACATCAGTTGTATGCCAAGTTCAATAAGTGTGAGTTTTGGTTGAAGGAAGTGACTTTCTTGGGTCACGTGATATCTACTGAAGGAGTCAGAGTGGACCCCAAGAAGGTAGAGTCAGTTGCACATTGGGAGCAACCAAAGGTACTAACAGAAGTCCATAGTTTTCTGGGTCTAGTAGGGTACTACTGGAGGTTTATAAAGGACTTCAGTGTGATCACTTTGCCGTAACAAAATTGACCAGGAAAGATGTACCCTTTGTTTGGGGTGATCGTTGTCAGAAATCTTTCCAAAGTTTAAAGGAGAAACTGACAAGTGCTCCAGTATTGGTGCTGCCAGAGCCTGGGAAGGGCTATGTTGTTTTCTGCGATGCTTCCAAGAAAGGCCCATGTTGCGTGTTGATGCAGGAGGATCATGTGGTTTCTTTTGCTTTGTGACAACTTAAGAAACATGAGGAGAACTACCCAAAACATGATTTAGAGTTGGCAGCAGTGGTGCACGCGTTAAAGATTTGGAGACACTATCTTTATGGGGAAGTGTGTTAGATCTTTACAGATCATAAGAACTTGAAATACATCTTTTCATAGAGTGAGCTAAACAGGCGACAACATTGTCGGATGGAGCTAATCAATGATTATGATTGCACCATTTAGTATCATCCTGGTAAGGCAAATGTGGTAGCTGATGTGCTTAGTAGAAAGTCTTGTTCTCTCCCCACGAAGAAGGCACAGTTGAGTTCCTTGGTATGCCATAGGCGGGATATGTTTGTATCCTTGCGGCAGACGAATGTGCAGTTGGAAGTTTCCTTGTTGGCAGGACTGTTGGCACAGATGCAAGTCAAGCCTACACTGAGACAGCAGATCAAAGACGCACAACAGGCAGATGATACAGTGTAGTTGATCAGGTCAGAGCTCGGCAGCAAAAAGCGTGATGGGTTCCATGAGTCCGAGGATGGACTAGTTTGCTATCATGGTAGGATGGTGGTCCCCGATGTTGATAATCTAAGAAAGTTAGTACTCGAGGAAGCACACACATCAATGTATGCTATGCATCTAGGAGTCACCAAGATGTATCATAATCTGAAGGACCTGTATTGGTGGTCTGGCTTGAAGAAGGATGTAGCCGAGTTTGTGGCTAAGTGCGCATTATGCCAGCAAGTTAAAGCTGAGCATCAGAAGCTAGCAGGTATGTTGCAACCCATGCCGATACCGAAATGGAAATGGGATCATATAACCATGGATTTCATAGTTGGTCTACCAAAGACAGCTAAGAATCATGATTCCATTTGGGTAATAGTGGACAGGTTGACAAACTCTGCTCACTTCATACCGGTGAAGACAACATATACAATAGAGAAACTTGCTCAGGTGTATGTGGATGAGATAGTGCGTTTGCACGGTGTACCAACAACGATATTTTCTGACAGAGGTCCTGAGTTCATGAGTCATTTCTGGGAACATCTGCAAAAAAGCTTTGGGAACACAGTTGAGGTTCAACACTGCCTTCCACCCGTAGACGGATGGACAGTCTGAAAGGACTATTCAAACTTTGGAGGATCTTCTCTGAGCATGTGTTTTACAGTTCCTAGGCAGTTGGGATGTGCATCTCAGTTTGATAGAGTTCGCTTACAATAATAGTTACCAGCGAAGCATTGACATGGATCCTTATGAGGCTCTATATGGAAGGAAGTGTAGATCCCCTTTATGCTGGTATGAGTCTAGTGAGTATCAACTTTTGGGTCCTGAGTTAGTGTAGAAGATAACAGAAAAGATCAAAGTGATACAACAACAGTTGAAAGCGGAACAAGACAGACACAAGTCTTATGCAGACAACCACCGACGACCTTTAAAGTTCTAGGTGGGAGACAAAGTGTATCTCAAGGTCTCACCATGGAAAGGCGTGCTAAGGTTTGGCCGGAAAGGAAAGCTGGCACCCAGATATATGGGGCCATACCCGGTAATAGCATGTGTTGGCAAGGTAGCTTACAAGTTAGAGCTTCCGCCAGAGTTGCACATGTTACATCCGGTATTCCATGTCAGCATGTTAAAGAAAAGTCATCCAGACATAGGGACAGTGATACATCCAATTGAGGTTGAGCTTGATGAAGATGTGACCTATGAGGAAGGTCCAGTGACGATCCTTGACAGAAGGGTAAAGAGGTTGAAGAGGAAGGACCTGGTTCTTGTGAAGGTTCTTTGGCATCACTGTGGCATTGAGGAAGCCATGTGGGAGCTGGAGGAAGAGATGAGGAGGAAGTATCCCTCGCTTTTCTCTTCAGATTTCGAGGACAAAATCCCTTTGTAGAGGTTATGGCTTGTAAGGACCCTGACCTCCATTTTGGGCTTATCCTATTTGTTTTGCCTAACTCCTGTGCTTAGTTGCTTGCTAATCACCTTTAGTGGTGATTAGGGTTTGCTTGTGTTTTGTTGAGTGTTGGAGGTGCTACTTGCAAAATAACCTAAGTTAGGGTTGATAGGCAAGTTTGTCACCTTGAGAGATGTTCTTCTCTCTCTTTGCTTCCTCTAAGTTGAGAGGAAGGTTTGGGCTCGTGCCTTGAGTTGTCTTGGGCTTGGTTGAGCTCTATTGGGCCTTGTTTTCCCTTGTTTGGGCCTTGCCTTGCTTTGAGGAGCCCTGTATCGGGCAAGGAGGTTTGTGTCGGCCATGAGGTATGCCGACCATGATGTGCGTCGGCCTTTGACTTTGTTGACCCTCTTGCTTTGGTTGTGTCACCCTAGTTTGGACATGTCGCTGAACCTTAGTTGTGTGGTGGCATGGTTTGTGCATATGTTTTGCAAGGTGCCAAACGTGTGGACATGTGTCCCTGGGTAAGGTGACACCTTGTCATGGTTCCCCTTTGATCCTCATCTATATATGCCTTGCCTTTCTCTCCCTTAGGAAACCTTTGGCTCTTTGTTTCTCTTCTCCCCTTGTGTGCACGAAAAACCTCCCTTTGTGCTTGGTGGCCGATCCCTTTGAAGGAGTTCTCTTCTTCTTCCTCTAGCTTGGTGGCCGATCTATAAGTGAGCCTTGCTTCCTTGGTAAGCATCTCCTCTCTCTCCTTAGCATCTCCTTCTCCTTCTTGCTTGCTCTTCGGTCATGGTGGTTATGAGCTTTGTCCCTTTCCTTGAGGTGGCTGAAGGTGGTGTGCTTTGGAGCTAGAAGCATAAAGTTTGGAGCTTTGGAGCTTGAGGAGTTTGCTTAAGGCGGGTTACATAACTTCTAACCCTAGCTGTACTACCTTTTTTTATGTTGCATGATTCATATATGTTGATGATCGACCATTGCATGTTATGTTTCTTGCTCTAGTACATGTTGTTGATCTTATGGATATAGTGAGCATGATGTTGTTGATGGTTTATATGCCTTTGGATCTAGTTGGCCGAACCATAGTTTGGGGTTTTCTTATTGAGCAATACCCCTCTCTCCTTAGTTTTTGAGAAGTGAGTTTGAGCTCTAGTGATGTGGGAAATACCCCTCTCTCATTTAAGTTGAGAGGCGAGTCTACATTCTAGTTGCTTGGGCAACACCCTCCTCTCACCATGGATTTGAGAGGTGAGCTCTTGGATATGTGATGACCTAAGTTGATGTTGATCCTTGTGGTTTCCTAATTTGTGATAGAGGTTGTACAAAACCCCTCTCTCTTGGGTGTTGAGAAGTGAGTCGATCTTCTTGATCATTTAGGGTTTTGTGCCCTTGTGCTTGAGGTTGAAGACGACCTTGTAGAGTTGTGCTTTGCACGTTATGACCTTGGAGTAGTGCTGCCTAATAGTTTCGTATTGAGTTGTACCCTTGGCCAATATATCTAGTTGAAGTTTGGTTGGTGCCCGTTAGGGTTCCCTTGGCCGATACCTTTGTTGCTTGGGCGATACACCTTGTTGAGTGCTCTACATGACACACCTTGTAGAGAGGTTGCCCGATACCATTTTGCCTTGAGATGTCCTTGGCTAATAGGCTTTGATAGCTTAGTGCCCAATATGGCTTTGGCCGATACCACCTTGTTTGGATGAGCTTTGGGCAATATGGTATGGTGCCGGACATGATAACCCTAGGTGCTGGTCGATATGTTGCTGCATGGCCATGCACGATACAACTCTTGGGTGTCATGAATGCCCTGGCCGATAGGGATGATCCTTGGATGGTAGGAAGCTGGTTGCATGGTAGGGGCACTTGGGTGATACCCCTTTGGCCGATATGGTCCATGTGAGGGTTGGACGATAGAGGAAACTCTAACCCTAACCCTAGCTTGTGTGCACGATAGGCCTTTGGCCAACAACCCTGTGATGATGCACAATACATCTTGCCTGACACCATGTGAGCTGGTGGGTTCTTGTTGCACGATAGATGAAGTGATGGGGTTGGCCGATATGGTGGTGAGCTTGCTTAGGGTTGGGAAACCCTAGCCGATACATCCTTTGGTGAGGGTATGACCATACCCGATACATCTTTTGGTGAGGGTTGGCGCTACCTGCCATACCTATAGGGAGGGTTGCAGGAGCTTTGGTGAGGGTTATGATAACCCGGAATGTATATAGCTGATAGTTCTCTATTAATAATGATAATACAAGTGATATGGTGTAATCACCTTAAATCCTACAACTATGATAATGAGATAAGATGATAGGTTGTGAACCAAGAAGTTTGGAAGGATATGATGTTTCTACACATGATAATGTGACACATGTATATGATCACAAGTATGGGGCATGATATATGCTTATGATTGATAATAACACTATGATTTCTACAACTTATGTGTAATATACTCATGGATGTTGCTTTATACTTGATAGCATGATAATCCTGTTAATCCATGATGGCTTCAGTTATCTCTATGGATGTGTATACTAACCATGCAAGTATTTTATGTGGATTCATAGCCTGGTAAGAGCTATGAGATGTATGTGCTTGAGTAGCACCATGTGGTAATGAGATAACAAGTTGATAGGTCTGAGGACCTGATATAAGGCTGGGTGCTTAGTTGAGGTGTTATCCTCTGATGATGAGATAAGGGATGCGTTCCCAGAATGCTGATGCATGATTATGATGCCTTGAGAGGCAGTGGTTGATATAATGAGGGATTGAGGTCCCATGACAATATGATGATGGCAATAATGATGTAATTCTATAAGGGTATGTTTATAATTTGGTTGCCTCAACAATTGGCTTAAAATACACTAATTAATTATAGATGAACATATCATGTAGTTTGCCCTGGACATAGATTAATCATCGTTAGTATCACGGTGATGGTGAAACAGGTTTATCCTGCGGGATTTGCCTGGAGCACATATTGTTGAATATGTGAGGTTTTACCCTAGCCTAAAATAGTAGGAATCTGAGTACCACTGTGAATATATGGAGCATGGTGAATAGACCCATGGCTCAGGATATGTGATGATGAGCATGACACGTTCATGGCTCAGATGTATGTACTAGCACATGTGTCAAGGTGAGCTAGAGATATGGGTAGCTTACAGAGTTGGCCCTGAGGCTGAGGCCATATAAGCATGAGAATGCGGTCCTACTTTGGTTTTTGTGCACTGACCACGAGGAGGTGAGGTCATGGAGTCCCGCTCTCCCATTGACATGTATGGCACCGGTTTTGGGGCTTCACAGCCAAAGGTTGGATTTGAGCAGGGACAAATGACTTCCTCAGGGCATAATAAAACATAATCCAGCCGAATAGTATATCTTTCTTAGAGAAAAACATGGAACATTGATTGAGGCCTTGCTTATATATATGATCTAGTTATACCTTGCAGTTATGTGTACGATCCTTATATTTTGTGATAAGTTCTTATAAAGCTTATCTTGTCCATCATGTTCCATAAAGGAAATCTGGATATAGGCCTCATTAATATCTTGATAAGAATGATGGGAATAATGGTATTGCTCAGTATACTGCTCTTGTTATACACTTTATCAGTTATCTGCTTTTATTGCTTTAATCTTATGAGGTTTTATAGTTTTGACGGGGAGTTATGTTTCTCGCTGGGATTGTGCGTCTCACCCCGCTGGTTTACAACCTTTTAGGTGGTCACACTAGACGTGGTGGTGGTCGTGAGGTTGTGGCCGAGCAGTAAGAGGAAGGGTAGTAGAAGGCAAGAGATGGACATGCTGCTATTTTGGTGGTTTTGTAGTAGAGTCCTAGATTCATCCCTGTACTCTCAGGTCCTTAGAGGTGTTTGACGAAGTTTCATGATGTCTAGCTGTTGTAATTTTTTATATCCTGCTACTGGCCTTATGTGGTCCGTTATGTATGTATAAGCATGTGATGAACTCTGGTGCTGACAGTACATCTGGTTCCGATAAGCTGTGGACCTATATCAAAGCTTGTAATATTTTTATAACATATTTCTCTACACGATCTAGATGCAAAAGTTCTCTTATATATCCTTTCCACAATCGGTTTTAATTAACCTGTGTTTTTGGTAATATGTGGTTCCACACATTTTCGCATGTCATCTCGCTGTCTGGGTGATGGTGGGGTGTCATACTAAGTAGTAGTTCTTTATTATGTAACCACATCTTTTGGTATATGGATGATAGTTGCAAACCTATGCTATCTTGGATGTCTAAAGATGATGCCATTTAAGATAATAAGATGCTTGCCCATGTTTATAAGGTAAAGAGTATAATTGGATTCCCCATGATTTGATAGCAGTGATGTAATTGATACAATACGACACACATATTGTAAGGGAGTGAAATCTCCCCTTTACTAAAAATTTGAAGAATTGACATCCATTCCAAACACTCTCAGAGGTATGATGGAATGGGCTTACATTTTCCAAATTTATTTAACATTGGTATACAAACGACCATTAGAAAGTAGCGGAATAAAAAAATAACCGACTATATTCAATTTTCACAAAAGATTACAAAAGTATATCAAAATCTCCCATTAGGGTTTACATCAAGACACACAATCAAGATCTAGATAGAGGGAAGTCTAGACTACTACAATCTTGTCTCCAAGCAACATCTCCATCAACCGAGTCCAAGCCAAAAGCTAAGATCTTCCTTGTCTTATCCATCACCTTGCTCAACACCTGGGTGGTTGGGAAGGCACCCAGCAAAAAGGGAAAGGGAAGAAAAGTATGTGTCACAAAACTAGTCTAGGATATCAAGATAAGTAAAGCAAATAAAAACAGGCTTAGGTTCATCATAAGATGAAGATAACAAGAGTATGAGGCTATATTCAAAAGAAACTTGCCATTAACAATTATATCAAAAAGAATTTGCATGTAAGATAATTATGTCTACCTAACTAAGTAGGGTTGAGGCACCTACCAGACCTCTAACCTATAGGTGAGGGGAGAATAAGATATTCTGAATCACCTACACAATTATATAGGGGAGAATAAAAACATTCCCCAAGGTGATTAAATACATGCCCTCTGTGGGTGGTTGTATATAAGTACCGCTACTTTAAATTAAATAGAACATAAATCCACATGCTAGAAAAGTAATCATGGCAAGAGTAGTCATAATAATAAGCATGGCAGTGGGGTATAAGACCAAAAAAGAAAGAAATTATAATCTAATTTGAGGCATGAACAACATTAGGATTCAAGAATAGAAGATTTAGGGTTCATTTAAGCCTCATTAGGGAAATATAGGGTTTGGCTGCAATTATCCCAACATAGGGTGTAAGGAATGCACATAAAGAAAGAGGGATTGCACATACATATCACATACCTCTCATACTGATATCAATTACTAACTTTCACCACTTTAATTGAGTCCAAGTTCCACTTTGCCTATTTTCAATGTATTAACATGTATTAGAGTACATAGTGCACATTAATATATAGAAACCCTAATTTTAGACCTTTTTATAAAAACTCGTATTTAGACTCTTAAAACATCACCAATAAACTTATCAAGTTCTCCTGATCAAGAAAACATATTTTTATGTTAATTTTGGAGTTATGATGATTAAGATGTAATTTTTATGGATTTTATGCATTAAATTCATTTTACAAAAATCATCCTTCGTCAATTCATGAAATCAGACATTGAAAATATTTTTATTAGATATATATTAATTTTCCAATTCCAAAACATATTTATTTGTTAAATTTGGATAAACGGTTTAGAAGATATGAATTTTTCAATACTGACCAATAGGAAATTGCCACATCATCAAATCGATTGAGATAATTAAAGAGGGAGAGGGAGAAAACACCATTTGACCCAAGATCAGGTTTGAAGTTTCTTAGATAACCAAACTAGAGATTCTAGAGAAGATAAAATAGCAAGAAACCAAAACCTTAGAAGAACATGGTAAAAAGAGATGGAAATCATCGATTATCAACATAGAAGCATGGGTTTTAAGCATGTACTAAGCAATATATGAGAAGGGGGTTAACAAAAGTTGCCTCTAGGAATGTAAGAAGGTCCAAACATAAATGATTCCGAGATTATAAAGTATGGTTGCTCCAAGCTAAGCTCCTTTCTTGAGCAAAGATCACCTTCTCCACTTTAGAGGTGCAAACCTTAGCAAAAGAGCATGGAGATGAGAAGTTTTAGGGTTTTAGGTGTAGTTTTACCATGTATAGTCATGGTTCCGACCTAGAAGAAGGTGTAAGGAAGACTAAAAGTATGAAAATAGGGAATGAAGGGAGGAAACTTACTAGTTTTGGTCGAATTCACCAAGGAGGAGCTTTAGAAACCCTAATAGAGCAATTTGGAAACCCTAGGAACCTTCTTCACCAAGCTAGGCTCCCTCTATTACCTTGGGACAACAACTTCATGGAAAAATTCAAAAGGAAATATTATCTAAACTATAGGAAAGAAAAGGAGAGCAATAATTTTCAAATTGTGAGTTGGGAAGGGGTATACATGGCTATATAAAGAAAGAGGTGAAGCATGAGGTGTCTAAGGGACTTTCCATGTGTCTTTAGCCTAGGGCTTGATGGCCATGCAAGAGGACACCTCATAGAGGCTTCATGCATATCAAAAGTCGGTCCTAAGAGAACATAGATCCTTCTAGGCCATCCCCACCATTTTTCAAGAAAGAAATAACCTCATTGGTTGATAGCTTTTAAAGATAAGCACCTTGATAAAGAGGGTAATCCCTATAATGCCCTTGGAAAGAAATACCATCAAACCAAGGTGAAACTAGGTTCTAAAATGGTTTAAAATCTCTTTAATGGTAAGAGAATATCTAAGGATTAAAATTCAGTTGATAATTTGCAAAGAAAACCTCCCAATTGGGTAAATTGCATAAAAGTCCAGAATGTACCTAAAATTGCATAACTTGCACAAACAACATCCAAATCGAACCAAATTTGAAACATAGTATCATTTTATGTTTTAAAATCATATCAAAAAGTTATATTAAGGTTTATAGAACTTAATTATGGTAATTAAGCTTTCACTGAGGTATTTGTGCATAAACCCTTATATTGGTACAATTAGTGAATAAATGTTCACTAAACCACTATAAATTCCATTAATTAAATAGAAAGGCCAATAAGGATAGAAATGAAAGGAAAATATGGGAAAGAGGGTCAAAAGACAAAATTCCAAAATTCAGCATGTTACACATATTTATGATCATGACATGTGCATATACAAATCCTAATAAATGGATTAATCACCTTGAACCCGCATCTATGTTAGTAATGGGATATGATGGCAGGTTGTGAACCAGGGTATGTTGGGAATCTAATATGCTACTTCAGAAGATGATAAGATACATGGTTATGTTCTCAAGAATAGGGCATTGTGTATGCTCATGGTTTGATAACAATAATATGATTGATACAACTTATGCTTCATATAATCATGGATGTCATTCCAAATATAATAGCATGATAATCACAAAGATCTATGTTCAGTGATCTAAGTTATCTCTCTCTAGATATGCATACTAACCATGCAGGTATATTAATGGATTCATAGCTAGGTAAGAGCTATGAGGTATATGTGCTTTGAATAAAAATGATAATAATCCTTGTTGATGAGATAGCATGCATCACCTGTATGATAAGATAGGTCTGAGGACTTGATAAAGGCTGAGTGCCTAGTTGAGGTGTTATCCTCTGATGCTGAGATAAGGGATTGCTATCCCATGATGTTGATACAGGATGATTGATGCCTTGAGAGGCAGTAGCAATATGTGAGGAGGGATTGCGATCCCATGATAGTGACAATGATAATGTAACTCGATGCTGTGTAACTTGGTTGCCTCAACAACTCCATTAAAATATACTAAAGAATTACAGTAGAACATATCATGTAGTTTGCCCTGGCCATAGATCCATCATCGTCAGAATTTGGTGATGGTGGAATAGGTTTATCCTGCGGGATTACCTGGAGCGCATATTGTTGAATATGTGGGGTTTTCTCCTAGCCGAAAATAGGAGGATTAGAGTACAACTATGATTGTAGACTCCAAATGGTAAAGAGCATGGTGAACAGGCCCATGAATCAATGAGTTAGAGCATGAATGCGTTCATGGCTCAAGAGCACGGTGATCAGGCCCGTGGCTCAAAAAGTATACTAGCACCTGTGTCAAGATGAGCTAGAGATATGGGTATCTTGCAGAGCTGACTCTGAGGCTGAGGCCATATAAGAATGAGACTGCGGTCCTGCTTTGGTTTTCATGCACTAACCACGAGGAGGTGAGGTCATGGAGTCCGGCTCTCCCATTGACCTTGTATGGCACTGGTTTTTTGGGCTTCGCAGCCAAAAGTTGGATTTGAGCAGGGACAACTCACTTCCTCAGGGCATAATAAAATGTAATCCAGCCAAATAGTATATACTGCTTAAAGCAAAACAAGGAACATTGATTGAGGCCTTTCTTATATAGCTGATGTAGTCATACCTTGCAGTTAGGTGTACGATCCTTATATTTTGTGATAAGTTCTTATAAAGCTTATCTTGTCAATCATGTTCCATAAAGAAATACTTGGTTATATGCCTCCTGAATATCTTGGTAAGATTGATGGTAATAATAGCCTCGCTCAGTATGCTGCTCATAATATCTGCTTATATCAGTTATCTTCTTTGTATGCTTTAAACCTTCTGAGGTTTATAGTTCGGCAGGGAGTTATGTTTCTCACTGGGACTGTGTGTCTCACCCCGTTGGTTTACAACCTTTTTAGGTGATCGCGCTAGACGTGGTGGTCGCGAGGTTGTGGCCGAGCATCAAGAAGAGCAGTAGAAGATAAGAGATGGACATGATGCTATTTTGGTGGTTTTGTAGTAGAGTCCTAGAGTCATCCCTATACTCTCAGGTCCTCGGAGGTGTTTTGACGACGTTTCACGATGACTAGCTATTGTAATTTTGTATATCCTACTGCTGGCCTTACATGGCCCATTGTGTATATATAAACATGTGATGAACTCATGTGCAGATAGTGCAACGGGTTTCGATAAGATGTGGACATATATAAAGGCTTATACATGTTTATATAACATGTTTCTCTACAGGATCTGGATGCAAAAGTTCTCTTATGTATGCTTTCCGCAACCAGTTTTAATTCACCCGTATTTTTGGTAATATGTGGTTCTGCACAGTTTTGCGTGACACCTTGCTATCTATGTGATGGTGGGGTGTCACATGGCATATCCTTTGAGGATAATGCTAACCCTAACCTAAGTGGTGGTTAGAGAGAGATGGCATGATGATATGATGTCATAATAGACCAGGTGTGTGGACATGCTTTTAGATGCCCATGACGTTATGAGCCATGTGAGGTTGGATGACCTAGTGCCTTTTGCGACCCAACCCTGGGAAAGGGTCGTGCATGTTAGAGTGAAGGATAGCTCCTTCATTGATGAGGTTAGAAAAGAACCTATGGAAACCCCATGAGCTTATATGTGCATGACATAGTCGGCACCCATAGTACGTTAGTCGTGCTAAAACCCTAGCCAAGGGAGTATGTTGGATAGCTGATGAGATAAGCATAAAGGGTTAGGGATAACCTTGAGCAAACATAAGTTTGAACATGGAAGGGTATGTTTGTGAGCTTAATACACCTTCATGGAGAGAGGACCTCTGGTATTGAGGCTATTTGTAGGGTTAGCTCTAGAGAGAGAGAGAGCAGGACCCCAAGCAAGAAGGTTGGAAGCCTAGACTCCGAGATATGAGGAACAATGGGGAGTTGATAGTGGTTGCCCCATGCTTGATCCCTGGAGGATGATGATATCTTGGTTGCCATTAGAGGAACCAAACCCTAGAGAGAGGATGAGGCTTCTGGCACCTATGTGCCTATGGTATAGGTGTTTACCTTTTGAGATAGGAAGAAGAGTTCCTTAGACCCTAAAGAGGTTTAGTAACAGGTTGTGAGGCCTTATACCTTGTTGGTTGTCCTTGAGGAGGACTCCACTCTGAAGTGTTGATCAAGCCGAAGGATCATGGGAAGTGCATGTTATACCCTGTATAGGCTTGGCTCATGGTTAAAAGTTGAGTAGGCAGTTGGACATCAGAAAAGTGAACCTAGGGTTCCTAGGCCTAAGAGGGGAAGTGGTGTACCTGATGCTCATGATGAGATTTGAGTTTCTATAGATTCAAGCATGGTACTCCTCATGGTTAGAGGAGAGAGAACCCCTTAAGTTTAACAGTATGTTTGATGAACCCCTCACAGCTAAGTGGATGACATGGGAAGGTATGATCTTGATCCAATGTTGAGGATGAGAACAAGTATGACCTAGCATGGCTTAGCAGGTGGTCTGCTTGTGCCTTAGTAGATTGCTAGGGTTAAGCACGCTCATGTGGATGTAAACCCTAGACATAAGGATGTTTGTGACCTTGTTGTCAAGAGTTGTAGTTTCCTCCCATCCTAGGAGAGGGACCCTTTGGTAGGGAGTATACCAGTTTTGTGGGTTTTGAGGAAACCTAAAGAGGTCTCATAGGATCTTGAGAAGCTAAGTGAAAAGTACATGGTATGAGAATGAACTTGTACACCCATAGATAACCATCTCTAAGTGCATGTGGATGTGTTACCATGAAGGTAACTAGTATGGGGCCTGACCAAGGTAGGCATGTTGCCATGACCCCTATGAAAGGATGAAAGTCAGCCCATGAAGGTAGAGAGAGATGATGAAGGCTTGGGTAAGGTTCTAAGCTAGACATGTACTATAATAGAATCCTAAATCTATCCTAGGGTCAGGTAGGAATAAGATCGATGGAAGTGGGAGTTGCCTAATTCCCTAGTTGCACATGACCATAGGGTTGGGAGGTAACATCTATCATTGTCTGAGGGCCATGGGTTAGGAGATTGATCACCTTCATGAACTCATGGGACCCAAAGGGCGTATGAGTAGGGCACTCTCTGGATGCATAAGGAAAGAGGGAAGACCCTAAAAGTGCCAACACCCTATAGACGTAGAGGAGATGACCAAGGAATATGTGTGGACCCAAGTAGGTTCGAGACCCATTTTCCATGAAAGCAACTTTGATATCAAGATGATTGTGATGTAGAGACATATGTGGCATGTTTCAACTTAGATTTAAAGGTGTACTGGCAAGGTGGGATGTACCATCTCTACTCTTGGAATAGGAAGAACTCTGTATTTGGACTGTAGCCAAATGCTTATTTCCTCTTGTTATGGGAGTGAGAGATAGGACAACACGCATGCCATACACCAAGGATAAAAGATGATGTGAGTTGGAACGTTGTCATGAGGTATGAGGACAGAGATGATAACATACCCTAGTGGAGTATACATGGAGGTGTACGTCTTCAACGTTACCTAACACCTAAGGATGGGAAGTGGTAATGGATGCTCTGGATGAGATACATCTGCCTAGTTTAGATGGAGGCTAGAAGAGGTTGTTAGGTTAACCCTCAGTTGGAAAAAGAGATAAGTTTGGCTAACACTCAGATGTAACAATTTTGGTTGATCAAGTTAATGGTTGTTGGGTTAGCCAGCCTAGGGCTTACCATGATGAAAGGATGGTTGTAGAACCTCAGATGCACTTCTCTAGAAAGGAAGGTGATGAAACCCCAATTAGAGTGGTTTAGGGTTTCCGAGGAATTGACCTTAAGGAATCATGACAATATAGGAGATCATGATTATAGATCACCATACACCATGATACTACGAAGATAGTAAGTGACAATGGTACTTTGGATGCTTAAAATGAAGTTGTATGTGGTTTGTTTCCATGCATGACAGGAGGTAAAGGACGAACACCAGTAACCCAGTATAATGATATAGAAGTTAAGAATCCCTGAGAAGGAATGGGAGTTCATCACTATGGATGTTGTGGAAAGTCTTCCCTAGACCAAGAAGGGTCGAGATGCAATATGAGTTATGGTAGATCGCCTTACCTATATGACATGAGAAGGAAAGAGTACTGTCAAGGGATAGATTCGGTGGAACTACATATGAGAGAGATGGTTCAACTACACCATGATGCGAGTTCAATAGTTCTTGAGTATAACCTAAAGATTTGCTTCCATAAAGAGGAAGAAGGTACATGAAGAACTCGATGTTAGTACAGTTTATCACCCTAGCTAATGGTTAGTACGATCTAGACTAGAGGGTCTGACGAGAGCATGTGTGCTCGTTCAGGGTGATACATAGAGACAATTTTTGTCCTTTGTAAGATGTGATGATAACCACCATAGCCAGTATCGGGATGTAAAGAAGCTATGTAAGGGAGGTTGTGTCGGTCACCACTTCATTAAGATGATGTTGGTGAAGGGACCTCGCGAAGGTCAAGAAAGGACCACAATGTGTGCAGATGAAGTCGCTTTGATAGTGCAATGGCTGAAAGGAGCCCAAGGATGACATGAGTTGTAAGCTGAAGCAAAGTAGACTGACATGCAGTTCACGGTGGGGGAATATGTGACATGAAAACATGACCCCTCTAAGTTATAGCTAAGAGAGCTGAGTCCCCGATGCATGGGTTCTTTTGACATGGTTTGGTGGAGAAGGTTAAGTTTTCCCTTAACTGTCAGGATAATGTGATGTGTGATGAGTTCCATGAGTCCAATTTAGAGCACTATGTGAGGTACCCGGACCATGTGCGGACCGAATGAACCTAGTGAGCCCCAAGGGAGGCTGAAATGACCTGAGTCACCTATGAGGATGCCAAGGTGAAAGAACTTAGAGAAAAGAATATGTGATGATAAAGGTTCTTTGGAAGCGCCATAGATAAGGTAAAGCCACACAGGGGCCAATGATGGACATGGAAAAGTATTATCCGAAATTGTTTATTTGCTTGATGGAATTTTGAGGGAAAAATTCCTATAAGAGGGGAAGGATGTTACAACCCCAACTTTTTGGTTCATTTGGTGAGAAATGTAATTTCTTATATTAAAGATATTTGAACAAATAATGATATAATTTGTTTTGCATAGATGGATTTCGTTTACAATAGCCTTGTTGGTTGTTTTGTGGGCTTTATTGACTATTGGGCCCAATAATAAGGATATGACAAAAGGAACTCCATTATTAATAAGAAATGAAGAGAAGAAAGATGTAGAAACCTCTGGAAGGCAAAAGAACTTAATCCAAAGGTGGATTTCGTGCCTCTTGGGTTCCTTGGATCCCAAGGAGTCCGAAGTTGCAAAGATAATGCAAAAAGAAAAGAAAAGATCAATTAAGTATTTCTTTATTAAGAAAGAAATTGAAAACAATGGTAAAATGTGGAAAATAAGTGGAAAGAGGTATAATTGAGTTATCCTTGGTAGATTTTCATATCCAAAGGATTCCTAATGTTAAAAGGGATGCCAATGAGGAAAATAAAAAGAAAGATAAAGAGAAATCCTCAAAAAGAGATATTTTAATAAGAAATAAACAAGATAATGAGAAATAATGAATATAGATGCATCTAGAAGGATAATAAGTATCCTTAAAAAGGAATTTTGAAATCTTGGAGTTTCTTGGGGTCCAAGGAGCCCCAATGGAAAAGAAAGAAAGAGAAAATACCAATAATGAAAAATAAGAGGATAATGTGATACATTATTAATGTTTTTGGTGGCATTGCTAAAAAGGAAGTATTTTCTACTAAATGAAAATAGAATTTCGTGTCCATGGGTTAAAAGTCAAGCAATAAAGAGAATAAGTGAGTGGCATTTCGAATTCCTAATATCTAAAGAACAAAGTGTAATGAAGAGAGAGAAGTTGCTTCTTAACTAAGGAAAATATGTTTCCTTTTGGGAAAAGGGCTTGAGTCCTCATGGATGCACATCTTGGGGTGTGAATACCCTCCCCTATATAAGGGGTAGAGCCTTTGGCTCAAGTTTAAGAATCCCAAGCATCCTTCTCTCTCTCTCCCATCTTCTTCTTCGTTTAAACCCTAACCGGAGGGGTAGTGTGATCTCTGAAGTAATGCGGGTAGTAGGAGGAGATCACAATGCTCTTACATCGTCGGAGAGGAACTTGACGACCGTTTTGGTTAGCTCCTTACACCTACGCGACGCCGTAGATTGGCTGCAGGTCATCCATGGTGGCAGACCTGCTGGACGCGATTCTGGCCGGCCGACCGCGTACCAGAGGCACCCCCACCTGCGTGAGGGCACGATGGAGGATGGGGAAGGGGCCGTGGTGGCCGACGGGTCCAGATCTGGGTGGTGGAGCCGCGCCATGAGCGGCTGGAGCAGCAGCGGTCGGGCTGCGTAAGGTGGAAGATGACAGATAGGCGTTTGACGTCTTTGCCCCTTCGAGTTTTAAAGAGTTAAGTGGCCGAACGAGGGTAAAATCGTAATCCTATTATGTTTCCAAACCAGCTGGGCGACGTTGCATGACATGGGTGACGTGGCGAGCTCTAATTGGCTCTGATAAGTAATATCTTGCAAAAATCATATTTGAATATCGGTAGCTCGAATGGATACACATAAAATATGAAAATTGCTCAGAAAAACAAGATGAATTCATTAAAAATGGTTTTATAGGCTAATTCCTCTTGTTATTCGAAAAGTAGTGTAAGTTATCAACTTTAATGAATTAAAGATTAAGAAACCCTATTTGGAGATGATTAATGTAATTAGTAGAGTTTAATGGATGATTAAAGTTGATATTAGCATGTTAATCATGAAAAGATACATTAAGATAAAAAAGGATGAACTTGCACATAATTGGTTTAATTTAGAAGTTCATGTGCATAAATATGCTTTAATGGGCCTTGAAACCCTAATATTAGTAAATGTGACTCATAATGGTTTTAATGATTCAAAATCATGAATAAAGTTGAGATATGATAATTCCAAGCTATTTCAAGTATAAAAGTTCCTAATTGTGGATAAATACCCTTAATGTAGTAATTAGGGTTTTCTAATGGATAAATGTAGAATTAATGACAAATAGAGTTCATATGTGAATTAGACCATAATGAATTATGAATTGATGATAAATGAGCATAATGATCTTGTCATGGATTAAAAGGATAAAAATGGTCGCTTTAATGTAAAAGAGGCTTAATGGACTTATTTGATGGTTAATTATACTTTTTCTGATATTAGGGTTATATGTTGTTAAAAGATAACCTTAGTATCTTTCATGATGAATAGATGAGGTAATTAGGGTTTAAAATAGTAAAAGATGAAGGGAAATCCTAATTGTAATGGAAACCCTAAAAATGGACTACAAACCCTAGGAAGCGAGCTAGGTTTAATAGATCTTGATAGTATGATTAATAATAGGAAATTGTATGCATATTTCAGGATCTCATAATGTGCTTGCTTGCCTATTTGGAATTCTTGATTGATTGGATTATTCTATCTCAAATCAGCATGACAGGTATACGCTTATGGATAATCACTTTAGTTTCACGGCGATTCCCGATTGTTTTATCGGTTTCCTAAAAATAACTGCTTGGATGACTTTTATTTCATGCAACTATAAAGTGACTATGACTATCACCATAAGTATGCATACATGACTGTCTCAGATCCTGGTCCTCTTCTATGGCTTTGCAAATGCTAAAAAGGGTAACCTAGAGCAAGGACTAGGCTATCAAGAGTTAGGGATTGGGATACCTACGTGTAGTGCCATGCAACTCTTTAGCACACCATGAGTTAAGGAGTAGGCTACCTATGGGTAGTGCCATGTGACTCAACCCTAGAAACTGATTCACCTGTTAGGTAGGATCATGAGGGGTTAAATGGGGATCTACCATAAGGAAGGTAGCATCCAAGTCCAATACAGGGACAACACAGAGGTTAGGGTATGTAGGGATTGAGTAGTTATGTTGAAAACGTAAAGTTGTTTGTTAAATCATATTTGACTGCAATATATTGTTACAGTTAATTGCACGATTATTGTTTTCCCCACGTACCAGCTTTATGCTGACCGACGTTTTGTTTGTCGGCGTTTTACGTATAAGAGAAAAAAAACAAACAGTAAAGTGGCATATGTGGAATTAAATATGAATTAAAGTATAAAGGATGATTAGTTAGAATAGACTCCAGATGTGGATAGAAGTAGATATCCAAATTTCTGAAAAAGGTATGCAAAATTAAATTTTATTTGAACTTTTCAGTTTAGTTAGTAGAATTTGGTAATTGTTATTGATTATTTGTAGAACCTTTGATCCGGAAAATTGGGATAACAACTCTGACCTCTTGGTCTCTTGTAATTGGGGGTTACTGGGAGACAGGATCGTTACATAGTTTGAGTTCGATGTCTGGCTATCCGTGTTTCAATTAGTCTTTCTTGTGGAAATACCTATTTAAATTTTGAAAAATGCTACGTGTAGTAAAAAATGAACTAGAAATGAGACACAATTTTTCTCCTAGTGTTATACGGCCCACCACCCTACTGTCAATCATTGGCTCAAGATGAAGCAACCACTTTTGGTGGACGGGACAACTACTGCTTGATGAAAAAATGTATGAATGAGAGGGAGTAGGTGGAAAAAGAAAGGGAGTGGGTGGATGGAGAGAGAAAAGAAGAGAAATATATTTATTTTGTCCATAAATTTCAAACCTTAATGTATATTTTGATGAAATTAAAATCGTTATATTATTTACAAAAAGTACTTTCGAACAAGACCAATGTCGATTTTTTTTTAATACACAATCTAAAAGAAGAAAAGAGATAAATCGAGAGGGAGTGGATGCGTTCTGTCCGAGAAGAGTGGGAAGAGAGGGAGTGTGGAGAGAGAGGGGCTCAAAGGAGAGAGATAAAAGAGGAGTGAGATATTTATTTTGTACATAACTTTTAATCGCTAATGAATTTTTTGATGAAATAAAAACCATTCGATTATTTACAAAAAATGAGTTCCAACAACAATAATGTTGACATAGTTTTGAGAAAATAATATATAATAAAAAATTTAGTGTCGCAAACAAATGAGGGAGGAGGGAAGTAGTTATCTCTCCTCCTCATAAAACAACAAACTGAACCAATTCTTTGTATTTCTCTCTCTTACAAAATAACAAATTGTATAAGAGATGACAAAAAATTAGTCTGGAGATAACAACAAATTAGCCAAACTATAACAACTAATTTAAATAATTAAGTACATCACTTTCCTCCTACTCTCATATTTTCTCTCTCTTATAAAAATAACAAACTAGACTACTGGTAACAACAAGTTGGACCAAAGATTACAAAAAATTAGACTAGGGGTAACAACAAACTAAATTAGAAATAACAAAAAATTGGAGAGGAAATGACAACTAATTCAAAAAAAATTAATAACACTACTTCTCACTTATTCATCATATTTCTCTCTCTTAATACAAATTGGACCAGCGATAACAACAAACTGGTCTAAAGATAACAACAGATTGGACTAAAGATAACAACAAATTCGACCAAAGAATAACTAAATTAAAAAAAAACTACTTCCCTCCTATTCATTGTATTTTCTCTCTTACAAACGACAAATTACACCAAAGATACAACAAACTAGATTAGAGATAAAAAAATTAACTAGAAATAACAACTAATTTTAAAATAGTTATAGTACTTGGATAACAAAATTTTTGACTAGAGATAACAAAAAATTTGACAAGAGATAATAAAAAACTAGACCAGATTTTTTTTGACTAGAGATAACAACAAATTTTAAAAAATTTATACTACTTGGATAACAAAAAATTGACTAGAGATAACAGAAAATGTGACTAGAGATAACAACAATTTGACTAGAGACTACAAATTAGGTCAAACATAATAAAAAATTGACTAGAAATGAAAAAAAAATTGACTAGAGATAATAACAAACTAGTTTAGAGACAACAAAATTTCACAAGAGTTAAAAACTAATTTTAAAATATTTTTATACTACTTAGATAACAAAAAAATTGACTAGAGATAACAACAAATTGGACTAGAGATAAAAAAATTGGACTAGAGATAACAACAAATTGGACTAGAGATATCAAAGAATTAGACTAGAGATAGCAAAAGAATTAGACTAGAGATAACAACAAATTGTCCTAGGATAACAACTAATTTTTTTTAAAAATAATGTCGCCACCTCCCTCCTATTTCTTGTATTTTATCTCTCTTAAAAATATATTAGAGATAAACAAACTAGTATAGAGATAAAAAAATTAATACGTTCTAACAAGATCAATGTCGTATTTTCTCTCTTATAAAATCGGACATTGGATCAAAAAGACCAAACTAGACCAGAGATAACAACAAATAATAAACTGCACTACCAATAACAATAAACCTCTTTACAATGACAAAAATGAAGAGAAGAGAAAAAAACACTAGACCAGAGTAGACATTACAACAGATCAGATATAATAAAAAATAACATATCACTAATTTTTAAAAGTATGTCGACATTAGTCTTGTAATAATACATTTTTTATAAGGAATATGATAATTTTTATTTCGTCAAAAAATACATTATGATTTAAAAGTTATTAACAAAATAAACATCTCTCTTATTTTCTCTCTAATTTCAGCCACTCCTTTTCTCTCATTTCATCTCTGATCCATCTGTTGTTATCTCTAATGCAATTTGATATTTTTATAAGAGAGAAAAAATACAAATAATATGAGAGAATTAGTATCATTAATTTTTATAATTTAATTGTTATCGTTTATATATTTTATATATTTTTTTGATCAATTTATTGTTATCTCTGGTATAGTTTATTGTTATTAACATTTTATTTTTTAGATTGTATATCATATTTTCTCAAATGTATATCAAAATTGGTCTTGTTGTGATGTATTTTTCATGAAGCCAAGATGTAATAGTCTTTATTTCGTCAAAAAATACATTAAAAATAACTTCTTATTTTTTTTCTCTCCTACCACGACTCCCTCTCTCCCATTTGTCCAATCAAAGCAAGACGCAGTATGCACACTTAAATGGAGTCTGGTTTGTGATTCATTTTCTGTGCTGTATAGCTAATCTAAATTTAAGAGCGAATTTGAGGTGGATGAATGATTAAATTGATTGAAACAAACACACTTGAAAGGTACAATGTATGCGTGATCACCGTCTTTATTTATTGCAATTCATGGCTCGCCATGCTCTCTTTGTTTTTTGTTTTGGCAAAAAAACCGAAATGGCACATTTGCCAATTTTTATTACCAAAATGGCACGTTCTTGAACTTATTGCCCAAAACGGCACATTTCGGGAGCAATGCGTCCCCTGTTGGGACGCATTGCCCTCCCGGGAGGCAATGCGTCCTGGCGTCGGACGCATGGACCCCACAGGAGGACAATGCATCCCAGTTTGAGACACATTGCTCTCCTGTGGGGCCAATGCGTCCGCCACCGGGACACATTGCCTCTCTCCGGGACGCATTACCTCTCGGGAGGGCAAAACGTCTCGGCAGCGGACGCATAGGTCCCACAGGAGGGCAATGCGTCCCGAAGCGGGACACATTCCCTCTGTGGGGCCAATGCGTCGCGCGCGGAGACGCCCCCAACGGCTAGAAAACGGCTAGAAAATTCCACACAGACTATGCGTCCGGAACGGGGACGTATTGCTCCCTGGACTGGCGCAGCCCAACGACTATTTTGCCGTTGGGGCCGTGGCGCGGTGCCACGTGGGCGCAATGCGTCCCCAACCGGGACACATTGCTCCCCTATATATATTGGCCGTTATCAACCCCCCAAACTCACACCATTCTTCATTTCCTTACTCTTGCTCTATTATCCCATTGCTCTGGAGCTTTTGCTCAGATTTCTACTAGTTGGAGGCAATTTCTAGCTTATTTCGGGCGATCTTCGGGCGATCTTGGAGCAGCTATCTTCTACTGCTTGGAGACAATCTTGGAGCTTCTTCTTTCTCTTCTTATATTCTTCGATTGTCAAGGGAATAACTCTCCATTTGAGGTATTTATTCTACCAAAATTTTAATTTCCAAAACTTGAACTTAACATTAGTACAAAATATTACAATTGAAATAATTGTATTGTTACTCCTTAATTCCACATTATTGAAATAATGATGTAGAAAATGACAATTGAAGGCTAATTAATACTTGAAAAATTATTGTTATGAAATGTTAGTGTTACTAAAAAATTAGCAAAATTGTTGTTATGAAATGTTAGTTAATTTTACTGAAAAAATAGCAAAATTGTTGTTCCGAATTGTTGTTCACTGTTAATGTTATAGAAAAATTAGTAAAATAAATTTAATTCCAAATTCAAAATTATTTTTCTAAAATCTTAACTATTCTTTTAAAAATGATGTCACTGCTCTAAAATATTAATTCATGTTAATATAATGTTATAAATATGAATTTCTTTCTGATGTTAATATAATATTCTAAAATATAGGAACATGGCATCTAGTTCAAATTCACGAATTGTGAAGATGCGATATGATGGGCAATTTCTCTCTGATGGGTCTTATTCTAGTCGTTCTGTTAGACCCATAAACATTTCACCTATTAATACCCTATCTGAACTAAAATCATATATCTATACAACACTTCACATCAATCCCAACCACTTCTCTATCAAAATATCTTATCTTTTTCCTGGAGAAAATCATATGCTCATACAAGTTGATGATGATGATGCATACAAAACCTTGTTATCACTTTCAGCTGATGCCTATATTGATGTGTTTCTTGAAAAAACATCTATCCACCAAAAACCTTGTTTAATGAGTCTACTGAATCAATTTCAATCTCAATTCCCTCACAATAATTTATGGAGTCAACCACCTCAATTCTCTCAAAGTCATTTAACTACTGAATGGAGTCAACCACCTCAATTCAGTCTTAGCAATTTAACTGCTGAATGGAGTCAACCACCTGAATTTTCTCAAAATCTTACTACTGAGAATATTGGTGTTGAGGTTGAGGAGGGAGATAATGATAGTGATCATGAAGGTGATAACAATAGTGATATTGAAGGTGGTAATAACAGTGAACCACCTAAGGATGAGTCATTGACTGAAACCGATGATGAGCACACACATCCATTCCCCGACTCTATTGTAGCATTGAGTTGTATTCCATCCATATTTGACAACCAATGGCCCCAACATGAACACATTGATTCCAACTATGAAGCTTTTCAAGATGATGACTGGGTGGAAGATTTTCGTCATGATTTTCATCTCAATTACAATCCTTCCAGTGCTGTTATATATGAGGGTGCTTTATTTGCAT
Source organism: Alisma plantago-aquatica (assembly GCA_963693085.1). NCBI lineage: Eukaryota > Viridiplantae > Streptophyta > Magnoliopsida > Alismatales > Alismataceae > Alisma > Alisma plantago-aquatica. Next base: position 587,642,162 of record OY856415.1, read on the forward strand.
CCAACGTTGTACTGGTTGAGACACTCCAAAAATGGTCGGTACAAAAGAATGTCCAGTACCGTACATTACGCTCAAATAATCATCATCTTAAACTTGTTTGTATCCATGATCAACGATGTCCTTGGAGATTGACCACTTGCCAGTCCAAAAGAGCAGGTGGCATGTAGAAGATAAAACGTTGTAAAGCAGGCCACAATTGTGAATTAACTGTTATGAATCATGATCATCACCAAGTCACAACATCTTATATTGCTCGAGTGATAATGACAATCCTAGTATCACGATTGGATATGTCGACACGAGAAATTCGTGACAAGGTGAATACTGAACTAAGGCTCAATATATCTTACAAGAAGGCATATCTAGCGAGGAGGAAGGCTGTTTGTAAAATATTTGGAGATTGGGAATCATCATATCATAGTTTGTTGCCGTTCATGATTACTCTGACACAATATATTCCAAGAACTATATATGCCCACCTTATTGATGATTATACCCTTCAAACTGAAGGCACTCGTAGATTCAAGTGGGTGTTTTGGGCATTTGGTCCAGATGTGAGGGGTTGGGCCTATTGTAGGCATGTTCTTACTGTTGATGGCACATTTTTAACAGGAAAATATACTGGCATACTTCCCATTGCATGTGGCATAGATGCTGATAATGGTCTATTTCCACTTGCTTTTGCTGTTGTCGAGAAAGAAAATAAGGACTCATGGGAGTGGTTCTTTGGTTGTCTACAAACTTGTATTCCAATCATTCCATGACGTACAGACTTGTGTATCATTTCTGATCGAATGAGTGAGATTTTTCCAGCACTTGAATCAAAATTTGATTGGGCTCAATATCGTTATTGTCTTCAACATCTTCGGGAGAACTTCCATAAGCAGTTCAAGTCCAAGGAGTTGAGGGAGCTTTTGTGGAAGGTGGGATCCACAACTGATACACATGAATTTGATCGTCATATGACTGTTATAGAAACCATAGAACCAGCAGTGAAGACTTATTTATTAGGCCAAAATCCAGTACTTTGAGCTCTCGCATATGATATAGGTTGCAGGTATGGGTCATTGACTACCAATCATGTTGAAAGAATGGAGTCTTAAAAGGTGTTAGAGGTTTGCCAATACAAGCATTAATTGTTGCCAAATACTATCGCTCCGTGACCATGTGGCTGCATAGGCGTAATCTCGCAAATAAACGTGCACAAGATGGACTGAAATAACCCTTTAGGGTTCATGATAAGCTTTATAATGTTCGAGAGGATGCAAAAAATTGACAATACACATCTGTGTGAACAATGATGAATGGCTTGTTGGTGACATGGATGGAAATAGATTTCAAGTAATAGTGCGTCCAAATGGTGGCAACCAATGCAGTTGTGGTTTTCCACAACAATGGCATTATCCATGTTCTCATGTTTGGGTGGCTGCAGACTCTGTCAATTGGGATCTTAATGCACTTGTGAGTGCATATTATACAAATGAGGTTTATCTAAATGCATACAAAACTGAATTTCGTGGTATTCCTGACAAGAGGTATTGGCCTCAATTTGATGAAACTAGAGGTATTTATCCCTTATTACCCCCTAGGAAACGAAGGCAAGCTGGAAGACCAAAGAAAAAGAGAAGGTATTCAACTATGGATGTTGATCCAAATCAATATACACATCACTGTCATAAGTGTGGCAGAAAGGGCCATAATAGACACACTTTTCCTAATTTCATATGATGTCTGGTCATGTAATGTTTGCAATTTCAATTTACTCAAGTCATGTAATGTTTGTAATTTCAATTTATTCAAGTCATGTAATGTTTGAAATTTTAATTTACTCAAGTCATGTAACGTTTGAAATTTTAATTTACTCAAGTCATTTAATGTTTACATTTGACCAGATTTTGCCCTCACAGGTATAACTTACTTACCTCTACTAACATGTTGTATGGTATATATATTTTATTTATTTGCAATTTGATACACGTTGTCTATATGAATAACAAATAGAGTTGACTCCTTACACTGCTAATATTCTCGAGAGATTTCCTGCCATTTGTAGAGATGGTAGTGATATTTGGTTGGCACGAGTGCCTCTGTTATGATACACAATAGTGGAGTGGCACTTCCCTGACAGAGTACTTGGACAGTTCGACTTTGTTCAAGTACAACCTACTCTTGAGCTTCCGCAGCTTAGCCAGATAGATGGGAGGGGTCATGCGGCTGAGGATTGGATGCTTCATCATAGGCGGGAGGTGTAGATGTGGAACAACAGACATGAGAGCTTAGTTCCAACTCCACCAGCTGATACAATCTTCAGTCCTCAGGTTCACTATGCATGGTATCATCCACAATACATCGTGCCCCCTCCAGCTATGCCTCCAAGCACATACTACCCACAAAGTTATCGCCAGCAGGAATTAGTGAGTATCATTATTATTTCTTTTACAAATTTTTATTATTTATCTTTGTTATTTGTAATATATGTAATTGGTCTTTATTATGTGTACATACTTTGTTTTACGGGTACAAACATAGGTGGCGATCCGAGCGGCAGTAGAGCGTGCCCCTGCACAGATCAGAGACGACATCTATAACATCCAGGGGAGTTACTTTGATAGTCTTCCCGACTATGCTCGGCCGTGGGATCCCATACACACTCATACCACAACCTCTGAGCCCACTCCTACTCCTACTCCTACTCCTACTGCTGAGCCCACTCCCACTCCCACTCCCACTTCTCAGTTCATGTCATGGGGACCGACAGGGCCATATTTTTCAGGAGCTGCTTCATATTTCTCATTCATCACCCCACCTCAACCAGCATCATACTATGGAGCAAGTTCTTCTTCTGTTCCATACACTCCACTCCCACCACCAATTATTCCTGAGAGACGACCACCATCTTATGTCACATATTCACCTACTCCGTTTGATTTCTCAGGATGCACCCCACCCGATGCATCCTACCCTAGTTTTCAGAGACCCCTCACCCCACCTCCACCTTTTTATTTCTTCCCTGATGCTCGCCAGCAGCCTCCTACGCAGTTGTCCCCAGTTTAACCGTCACCAGATGACATCGGTACAAAAGATCCAGATGTAGAGGGAGGTGGGCGAGGACGTCGTGGGCGAGGACGACGTACTTAGTTTTATTTATATTGTACAGTTTTGTATGTATGTCTTTGTGAAGACATCTATTGTATGTGGATCTATCATATTATGATATCACATTGGTTCATTTTGGATCTATCATATTCTTCTATTGTGTATTATGCCTTTGTGAAGACATCTATTGTATGTGGATCTGTCATATTATGATATCACATTGGTTCATTTTGGATCTATCATATTGTTCTGTTGTGTATTATTTTCTCATCATGTTGGTTCATATTTTAACCTTGTTTTTAATTGCAATCTCATTTTTTGGGACTAAGTTCTTATTATATAATCAATTAGGAACCAACTGATGTTGGTTGCAATACACTTATACATTCCATATGCATGTTACGAGCTATTGAAATTGGCAAATTTTTAATAATTGGGTATATTAAGTGAACGAATTGTAAATGTACAAATATAATCAATATTGTTAATATACATATCAATAACCATGAAACAATATCAGTGACTGTAAAAATATGATTAAAAAACGCAATGCGTCCCGCATGGGGACGCATTGATGCAATGCGTCCTGCATGAGGACACATTGGTCCCACAGGAGGACAATGCGCCCCGGTTTGGGACGCATTGCGCTGTTGTGGGACCAATGCGTCCTATAACGAGACGTATTGGTGCAACACGTCTCAGCAGGGGAGACATTGGTCCCACAACAGAGCAATGCGTCCTGGTTAGGGACGCATTGTCCTCATGTTGGACGAATGCGTTCGCCGTGGTGATGCATTGATCAATGCGTCCCAGCAGGGGACGCATTGCTCCCGAAATGTGCCATTTTGGGCAATAAGTTCAAGATCGTGCCATTTTGGTAATAAAAATTGACAAATGTGCCATTTCGGTTTTTTTGCCTTTTGTTTTTAGTAAGAAAAGCGGCTATGCATCGCCTACTGTTTCGGCGTTCTCGTGCCTTCTTCTAACGAGGACAACACACCAATGGAGAGTCGGCGTAGGGGCTGGGGCAGCCATCATACACATCTATTAAAGTTATAAGACGACACACACTGGAAGACAACCGTTGAAGTCGCTGGAAGTAAAAGGTCGGATATGGAAGCAACCGCAGGAAAAGCCGGTCAGCTGGGAGCTGTCCTTTTGGGCGACGCCGGCCACGCAGCTCTGCCTTCAGGGACGGCGAAGGTGGCGATCTCCTCTGCGGCGGACTCCCTCAAATCCCACCTCCTTCCAACCCACAAAGGCTCAGCAGGTTCGTGCATGGACGACCCGGAGCCAGGAAGAGAGGATGCGGCGACAGACGCACTGGTGGACGGTGACGCAAGGGTCGGCGTCAGATCCTCAATAATTGGGTATATTATAGACATCCAAATACAAGTGAACGAATTGTAAATGTACAAATATAATCAATATTGTTAATATACATATCAATAACTATGAAACAATATCAGTGACTGTAAAAATATGATTAAAAAACACAATGCGTCCTGCATGGAGACGCATTGGTGCAATGCGTCCTGCATGAGGACGCATTGGTCCCACATGAGAACAATGCGTCCCGGTTTGGGACACATTGCGCTGTTGGGGGACCAATGCGTCCTATGACGGGACGTATTGGTGCAACGCGTCTCAGCAGGGGACACATTGATCCCACAACAGAGCAATGCATCCCAGTTAGGGACACATTGTCCTCCGGTGGGACCAATGCATCCGTCTCAGCATGGGAACGACATTGATCAATGCGTCCCACCAGGAGACGCATTGCTCTTGAAATGTGCCGCTTTGGGCAATAAGTTCAAGAACGTGCCATTTTGGTAATAAAAATTGACAAATGTGCCATTTTGGTTTTTTTGCCTTTTGTATCTATACTACTATAAAAAGAGGGAGTTTTTTCAATTAATTACAAACATATGCCATTCTAACCTCCTCAGCCAATCAGAACACATGATTTCAAAATGCTGTCATCTCCTTCACTCTCTCTCTTCTCACAATTTTTCACACCTTTTCAACTATTTTTTATTTCTTTTTCGATAACCGTTCCCACCCTCTCAACCCACGCTCTCCGGACTCCCTCTTCCTTAACCACTCCGACCCTCTCCGATAACTACTCCAACAAAATTTGTTTTAGTCGCTCTCTGACGCTGAAACCGTGTTCAACCCGTCCGTCTACACCTCCGCCCTCCTGCGTACTCAAGATTGCCAAGCTAATGCTCAACTGTTGCTGTTGCCAGAAGATCGTCTCCCACAGTCCCACGGCCACCTCTGCGGCTAGGTGGACATTGTGGTAGTGATTGACGCCAGGCTGCTTGCCAGGGTCATTGACGCAGTCTACAAATGCCCTGATCTCAGCGATGAAGTTGCAATCATGTCCAGTTGCTCCGGATCAATGAGGACTGTCTGTTGCAACAAGCAATCTCGACCTCGACAGCAAGAACGCCATCAAGAAGATGACCACCAAGGCCTCCCTTATCCTGACACTGGCCGTCGTGTTCCTCGGCATGGAGGGTGGCTCATCCAGTGTCTCTGTCCATCACATATCGTAGCTAACTCATGGAGCCTAAGGTGACAGGTGAGAAGCCAGCAGGACCTGCGAACCTCAATACGATTCAATCCGTGCAGGGAGGGTACTCCGTCACGGAAGGGGAATCATGGGCGTTGGAGTCCACTGTTGTTGAGACCACCATGCCTACGAACTGGGAGATCAGCACGTACATGATGGCAGTAGAAGGGAAGAAAGGAGAAAGGGGTGAAGGCGTGGAGGTCCAAATCAGCAACTAGCTTAGGCGTAATGTTTTTTTGGTGTTCATGACACTGTGCGAGCTCTGAATAAAGTCACCTGCTAAGGAAGCAATGGTTGATCCTGCACAGATGAAGACGATCATTGCACTGGAGCTGCTTAAGATTCTGTTAGAGAATGTTGGACCAGTGTTTAGGACAAGTGAAAGGTACTTAGTTCATCATCTAATCATGATTCTGTAGATAGTATATCATGGTCTAATTGATGTTGTTATCTTTGATTTTGTTACCAATGATATCTGATCATTTTCTTTTTCTAACGTGCCCACTTCGCGTGATAACTATTAACCAGCTGCTCAACTAAGTTCTAAAACGTCAAATTACTAATTTGTTTCCTTTCTAAGGAAACCATTACATAGGATCAATTATAGTGTTCAAAACAAAAATGCGTATCAGACATTTCTGGAGTCATGGATTTTCAATAAGAATGAAAAAAACTTATGCTATATCTTTTTGTGGTCCATCATATCCTCATGCCAGCCAAATGGGAGTAGGAAGTCTGAATTTTGTAAGACGAATGTGTGTGATACTGTGATTAACCAAACAGTTTTATAATTAATAAAGCTGTCATGAAGAACATAGAAGATAAAACTACCTATAGGAAGTATGAAGTTTGCTGGATGAATGTGTGTGATATTGTGATTAATCAGACGATTCTATCACAAATAAAGTCGTGACGAAGAACTTAGAAGATATAACTATCGGTACTTGCACATCGAGGCAGAGGGTTGATGGAGGATACAATGTTGGAGAAAAAGTGGGTATCAGATATCTACCTATTGTACATTGACCAGTAAATACATATGTGAGGGGTAGCAACATAGCTAGGATGCTGATATTTGGAGAAATACATCCGATTCAAAATTGAAGTAACGTGATGGAACAAATGAAATGAGTTTTGATAGAGTATCACAAGAAAAAAATTGAGTAAGTTAAAACGTAACAAAAAAATGAAGTGACTAAAAGTGATTTACCTTTATTTGGAAACATATCTAGAAAATGAGGTCAGCCTCAAAATAGATGGGGCTTACTAATTTAATACAACCAGATTTATGATAATTAAGGCTTCATCTCACACAAAATTGTCACTAATAACTTTTATATTTTATGTGAACGTGTTTCTTCTTTTAATTAATACAAATACAGTGTCATGTTCTTTGTGTAAAAGAGTTCTTCATATTTTTTTCTTTAATAAAATTGAATCCATAAGATTTTACACCACCCACAAATCATCAATAATATATTTTTTCATAATTATGTTTTTACGTGTGTGGCAGGTATATATGAATAAAAGAGTAAGTTTTTTCATTTTATAATATTTTTAATTTCTAATCCATTGGAATGGATATCTAAAAAAAGAGCATACTCCTTAACTCTCTTTCTTTTTTCCCAAAATTTTTATCTATACTACTATAAAAAGAGTGAGTTCACGCTGCAGTCTCTTTGATTCTTTCTCTTCTCACAATTTTTCTCAACTTTTTTATATTTGTTTAATTTATATTTTCTCTTTCATGATAAAAGTATTATCATTATCCTTTTGTGCAGTTACGAGGATTATCATTATATTTTTGGGAAGTTTTATTTTTCAAATGTTTAATGTAAGATAAACATGTTCAATTGGGCACAATTACCATTATCCTTTTTGGAAGTTTATTTTTTAAATATTTAAAATAAACATATTCAATGGGGCACGTGCATATGCACGTGTACATATTTTCTCATTTTTTCCCCTCTCATGTATGTTCTTTACTCACTATCTTTCCCTTTATCTCCACATGTGGTGGTTACCATCTTGTGCCACCCACATTCTTTTATCGTTGTGATGTGGAATTTTGTTTCAAACATTATAGTTTGTATCTTATTTTTTTTCTCTCCCCAAAAAGTCACTCCATGTAGTGTCCCTTTCCTATAATGTCACTCCTTTCTCTATCTCTTTCTTTTACAAACCTATTATTTCTTCTTAATTTGTTTCCTCTACAATATATATACTTATAAATTTTTGTGGTGAACAACTCAGAATATCTAATTGTGAAAATGTGGCATTTATTATAAAGAGCAATTACTTCTCTCCACTCCTATTTTGCTCCATGCATAACAATAATTGTTATATGCATTGATTCATTCATACTTTGATACTATCATGGATTATGTATTTACTATTCTATAATAATATTTTCAAGACTATCACAAGCATTTATTTTTTGCATTATCTTGATAAATACATATATGAATTTTACTTTTTAGATTTTTCTAAATAGCTAATATGATTTTAACATTTTGGTTGTAGCACATGCATGTGCACATGTGCGGTTATTATATTGAAATAATAATGTCATAGCCTTAGCCATCATAACATACATTTTTTAGAAGGAAAGTAGCTAGAAATATAAGGATCATATCTAATCCCGCTTTAACTATCCAAAGACCCCATGAAGTTCTGGTTTGGAATTACATATAATAGACTGACAAATTAAATAAAATAGAGTTATCTATATATAAAAATATACTCTTATCTAAATATACCAAGTATTTTTTTTTGGTGACCGAGAGAACCCATCTCAGACAAGCCAGACATGATAAACTCCCGTGGCCGGACAATATACCAAGTATTTAGTTTTATCTTTTTATGAAAAAAACATATACTTTTTATTAAGATAAAATTATCTCATGTAATTTAGCAAATTTGATATGTGACCTCTGCATGTGCACGTGTGCGTTGGCTAGTTTAGTAAGAAAAGCGGGTATGCGTCGCCTACTGTTTCGGCTTTCTCGTGCCTTCTTCTAACGAGGACAGCACACCAATGGAGAGTCGGCGTAGGGGCTGGGGCGGCCATGAAAGTTATAAGACGGCACACGCTGGAAGACAGCCGTTGAAGTCGCTGGAAGTAAAAGGTCGGATATGGAAGCAACCGCAGGAAAAGCCGGTCAGCTGGGAGCTGACCTTTTGGGCGACGCCGGCCACGCGGCTCTGCCTTCAGGGACGGTGAAGGACGCGATCTCCTCTGCGGCGGACTCCCTCAAATCCCACCTCCTTCCAACCCACAAAGGGTCGGCAGGTTCGTGCGTGGACGACCCGGAGCCAGGAAGAGAGGATGCGGCGACGGACGCGCTGGTGGACGGTGACGCAAGGGTCGGCGTCGGATCCTCAGAGGCGACGTGCGGCGGAGCTGTGGAGAAAGGTCGGGAGGAAGGTTTCGGGGAAGTTGGGGGAAGAGACGCTGTCGTGGTTGGCGGCGAAGGTGGGGCAGACGTGCCTGAATTGGGAGACCGCGTGGTGGTGCCTGGGGAAGGGGTGGGGGGAGCTGGAGAAGGTGAGAAAGGGTGCGCTGTTCCTGGGGATGGCGGAGGAGAGGAGAGCAGGGGTTGGGTGGGTGGAGGAGGTGAAGCGGGGAAATCCGGGGTCGGAACTGGCGGCGGCCGGGCTGGTGATGATGACGAAGGGGACGTTAGCCTGCCCGAGGTGAGTGAAATACTCACTGAGATCCTCATGTGAGTTGTCCGGGTTTCCATACTAGCGCCGCCGAGTTGGCGATACGGCGGTGGTTGTTTGAAGAAAGGAAGGGCAGTGGATATATGTGAAAAGTTGCACTAGGCTAGCACACTGTTCGATACATGTGTATATGCTAGAGCTTACTTGAGAGTTGAGACTGGTTGCTCGAGATGTGTATACTAGGATCGGTCATAATGTTGACTACATTTTGGTAGAAGTGCAGCTTTCCAGCTTTCATCATTCGGGCTTTAATTGCTAGATATGCTTATTTGTTTCCTTGGAATGCTGTTCTAAAAGTATGAGGCCCATTCGCCTGTGCTATGGTTAAATTCATGTATTTTTTTTTCTCGGCACAAAACTTTTTAGCCATTGGTTTATGGTTCTATCGGTTTTTGTTTTGCATGTTCACGATTATGTAGAGACAATTCGGAGTAGAATGACTAGTTAGCTGCCACAATGGTAGTTGGTTCATTTTCTTATGCCTTATTTGTTTCCTTAGAATGCTGTATGCGGTCACATTCGCCTGTGCTGTGGTTAAATTCATACTGTTTTTTTTTATTTGGCACATAATTTTTTAACATGTTTATAGTTTCACCGGTTTTTGTTCTGCACGTTCTATTTGAAACAATTGGATAAATTCATACTGTTTTTTTATTTGGCACATAACTTTTTAACCATTGGTTTATGGTTTCACCGGTTTTTGTTCTGCACGTTCTATTTGAAACAATTGGAGACAATTTAGAGTAGAATGACCGCAGCTAGCTACCTCAATGGTATTTGGTGATGAGGTAACGAGGACAATTCTTGAGAAAATTTTGTAACTTTTTCAACTCTAGGAAATTTTTCATGGGCCAATTGTGATATTTCTTTTATATTAGTGAACTTTATTGTTGAAGTTTTTTAAGGAATTTATTTTCCATAGCTTCCTAAGTCATCACCTTGTTTTTTTTATAGAATATCAATTTTTGTCCTTTTCCCTTGATGAGAGTGAAAAGAGTGTCGAGTAATTGGTTGTGGGAGGAGTTCAAAATGTATAGTATTTCACTAAGAAAGTGGGAATTGGAAAGTCGCTAATCGAGCATAACTTTTTATTTATATTTTGCTAGCTTTGTCACGTGTCTTTATGCCTCTAAGCATGTGTATAGTGTATATGTTCTACTTGAGGGCTGATGTAAAAATGTCTTTTCATTAAGGATTTCGTTGTAATTTATACTGAGAGTGAGGTTTGCCTTCCCTTTCCCCTAGGTAGTTGAAGGCAAATAATTGTGTGGTTTAATCAGTCTTTGTGGTCTTTCCATCGATTGATATTTTATTATGCCACATTTGTCATACCACCTAAAGTTACTTTTAGAATTTTGTATGTCAGACTCGTTTGATACACATTGATTTAAAGTTGTTGGATTCACTATCTTACCTTGTCAAATGGTTATAGTAACAAACTATGATACATGGATAAATGAGACTGTGGCTTTCATGTTTTGGTTTAACTTTAGTTAAAATGGTCTATCTTATAAAGCTCATAACTAACTATTTATATCTTTAGAAAAAATATATGTTTTGGAACCAAGGGATTTTTCTCTACGCGATGGTATGCACTTCACTAGCTAAATCCAATCTAATAAATAAGCAATTTTTACATATTTCTTTGATTGGATATAATTTATAAATTCAAATTTAATTATCTATAAGTTAGAAAAATTAAGTAAAACATACCATGGACTTAAGAATACATCATCTACAAAATGATATGGTTTTGATAACCTAATGCACTGATCATAAATGGTCATTAGTCACCACACGCATTAGTTTCTCATGTATTATTGTTATATAATCCATAATCATACTTGACTGTGGACGTTTTAAGAATATTGTTCTTAGCACCCATTACAATCTCATGTTCAAGTCACATACTTATCGTCGCATGACTTTGAACCAATTATTCTAAGGATATTTATTATGTACATTAATAATGCATTAATCAAATATACATGAATAAATTGGAATTGCATTTATTAATCAAAGTAAAAGCACAAAATATCCCTATAGCCATCGTCAATGATTGGATTCTAGGGCATATATATCAAAAAATCTACTACTTGAACTAAAGACAATCACTCATGTATCTGATACCAAGCAATGAACATGACAATCATGCTTCTATTGGGATAAGGCCTTTGTCAAGAATTCAAAAATATTTCTCTCTATAAGTACCTTACTAATCTTCACATCCACTTGTTCAAAGGTCTCTTACATGTGATGGAAGTATTGAAGAGTATGTTTGGAATGCTAATGTGATATGGGTTCCTTGACTTGTGCGAGATCCCCATTGTCATCACATTATAGTTTTGTTGTGTCAACAATGTAGGGAACAACTCGAAGTTCATTTATGAAATTATTCATCCATATAGATTCCTTTGCAACATCTGATGCAACAATATATTCAACGTTTTTGTAGAAATAACTATAATTTCTTACTTGGATCTCTTCCAACTAACAACACCACCATTAAGGAAAAACACATAACTAGAATGTAATCGATAATCATCTTTGTTAGTTTGAAAGCTTGAGTGAGTGTAATACCTTACAATCAACTCTTTCTCACCTCCATGTATCTAGAGAACATCCTTATTTTTCTCAAGTACTTAAGGATGTTCTGAACTACAGTCCAATGACCTTCACCTAGGCCTGTGTGATATCTGCTCATCATGATCAAGGTATATGAGACATAGGGACATGCAAATTACAGTGCATACATGATAGATACAATTGCGGAAGCATATGGAATCTTACTCATGCGGTCCATTTCTTCCAAATATTTGGGACAATTGGCCCTAATAATAATTACCCCATGAGACATGGGTAAGTTCCCTTTCTTAGACTCTTGCATGCTGAATTGTTTCATCACTTTGTCAACATATGTACTTTGAAAGAAGATAAGAAGCATTTTATATCTATCTCTATAGATCTTGATACCTATCATATAGGTGGCTTCTCCTAAGTCTATCATTGAGAAAATATTTTTCAACTACATCTTCACCTTTTGTAGAGTTGGAAAATTATTTACTCTGAGTTGTATATCATCTAGATTACAATATGAGGATACCATGATCTAACCTTCTTGTAATTACAAGGTTCATCCTCATTCTTGATGAAGCCAAACTCTTTGTTAGATTCATTAAAATGAAGATTCTAGCTTCTGGATACTTACTTCAATCTATAGATTGACCTTTTCATCTTACACACCTCTCTAACATCCTTTGAACCCTTAGGTTGTGTCATATACACATCCTCAAGTGGATTCCTATTAAAGAATACAATTTTTACATCCACCTACCAAATCTCATAGTCATGTTATGACGCATGGCGAGCATTATCCTAATGGACTTGACCATGTTGACTGGTGAGAATGTTTCATCATAGTCAACACCTTGAACTTGTTTGAGACCTTTAGACATTGCTGTCACTTGTAGGTATGGATGTTTCATTCCATGCCATTCTTCTTCTTAAAGACCCATTTTCACTAAATGAGTTTTACCCCTTCAATTAGTTCCACCAAGGTCCCTATCTTGTTGGTAGCATGAAGTCCATTTCAGATCTCACGGCTTCAAGCCATTTACTAGATTCTGGTCCCTCATAGATTCCTTCTAGGCGGTTGGCTCATCTTGATCCATAATCAACACCTCACTATCTTGAGTTGATAAATACAAATATCTCTGGATCATGAGGCATCCTACTAGATCTACGAGGTTCCTTTATTTGTTGAGGGGGAAGCTTTGCCACAACAACTTGTGGTGCCCCTTCATGTTCTTCTTCATGTTTAATGTTATTTTGTGTATCTCTAACTTCATCAAAATGCTATTTTATTCCCATTAGTATTTGTAGATATGAATTCCTTCTCTAAGAAGATACCAGTTCTAGAAACATAGTGAGAAGGAATATAGAAATAGTATCCATTGGGTTCCTTAGAATACCCTACAAAATAACACTTGAAATATTTGGGTCCCAATTTCTTAAGAAATGAATGCTTCACATAAGCTTCACACCCCAAACCTTTATAAAAGACATGTTGGGATGTTTCCCAATCCATATCTCATTTGTGTCTTTGGAATCAATTTAGAAGGGACATGGTTAATTGTAAACATGATGGTTTCTACAGAATGTCCTCGAAAGGAATTAGGAAGTCTGACTTAGCTCATCATGGACCACACCATGTCCAACAACTGTGATTCCTTCTCTCGGAAACGCCATTATTTTGTGTTGATCCAGGTGGATTCAATTGTGATACAATACCACACTCCTTGGAAAGGTATTCAAACTCTTGGATAAAATTTTCACCAACTCGATAAGATTGAAGCATATTAATTTACTTGCCAAGTTGGTTCTTTACTCCAGCCTTAAATAATTTGAACTTTTAAAGGACTCTAATTTGTGTTTAATGAGATACACATATCAATATCCACCGAAATCATCCATAAATGTAATCAAGTATTGATACCCTCTTCAACTAAAATGACCACATACATCTATATGTATGAGTTCTAGAAGTCTAGTTTCCATCTCATTATTTCCATTAAAATAAACCTTTTTCATCTTTCCCAACAAACATGATTCAAATGTCTCACAACATTCAAAATCAAATGAGTCTAAGTATCCATCCTTATGGAGTTTAGAATTACAACTTTTGTTTATATGGCCCAAGCCACAATGATAGAGGCATTTCATGTTTGAACCATGCATATTAAGCCATTTGGTATCTAGGTTATAAACATATCTCTCAATATCTTTCAAATAAAGAACATAATACATCCTAGCACTGCCATAAAAAATTAACATCCTAAAGTATAGATGAAACTCCTTTCTTTATGAGGAATGAAAAACCATTCTTATCCAAACAAGAAAGAAAAACATTATCTCTACTTATGGTAGGTACATAATAGCAATTCTATAATTATATTACAAGTCCACGAGGAATATATTTTACATGTTCCTACAACCACAACATTTAATCCACTAGAGACTCATAGTTCCAAAACTCCCTTCTTAAGGGATCTACTTGTTTTTAGATCTTGAACATTACAACATATGTGAGATCAACATCTAGTATACAATACCATGACAAAGAAGTAGATAAATTAACCTCAGTAATGTATATACCTGAGGTGGATATCTTTATTCCCTTTGACTTCTTAAGTTCCTCTAGGTAGACTAGGAAGCTTCTCTTCTAGTTTTTAGGCTTATGATAGTAGTGACATTTTCCATTCTTGGTCACACCTCCCTTAGCCTTCAAATCAAAAGATTGGGACTTAGTCTTAGAACCTTTCTTAGCATTTTTCTTTCCCTTAGTCCTACTTTTCACTACATTGACCATCACCATAGATCCAGTCTTGACATTGTTCATGTTCACTCCAACACTTTACAACACGCTGAGTAGTTTTGGAAATAGTTTAACCATTTCATTCATGTTGAAGATCATGATGAAATGGTTCTATGATTTATGATAATATTGCATAATCAAATTCTTAGACAAATCATGGCCCATGGGGAAACCCAATCTCTCTAGGTTATCCACATATCCAGTCATCTTGAGCACATGTGGACCAATTGGTCAATCATTTCAAAGGCCTACATGTTGTCATACAACATCTATAGGTCAGACATTGTGGATGCTAGCATGAGGCACAACACGCCATTGGAATGATCTTAATGTATCTTGTATGCATCCCTTTAGGACTTTGTTGCATTGGGAGTGGGATCTTTGGGGAAATTATGATACAATATATGTTGATCCAGATCTCGTGCTTGAGAGCAATTCTCAAGTTTCAGTACCAATACACAAATACATCCTATTAAGTTTGTCCTCTTCAAGGGCCTATCACAAGAAATGTTGCTGTTATTTGCCATTTGTTCTATAATAGAAAACTAAGAAATAATTAAAATTTTGATTTGAAAAATATTTTCATCTAATTAGGCATTTAATTAAACATTTACTTCCACTATTTTATTAAAATTATAGTCTTTATGATTTATCTAAAAAGTTACAACAAATATCTTTCTAGTAGGCCAAGGTCCATATTTCATTGAATTATGAGCCAACTTTGGCTGACCATTCCCAACTCAATTATATTAGGTAGGCACCTTTTTCCAATTGCATCATATGTAATTCATGGATAGATGGGGAATGACCAATGTTAAATTCCATCATATGAAATGCCCAACTGCATGCCTCTAGGTGAATCATCTTATTAATGTTACCTATTTAAGCGGAACCCAACTACCGATACAGATTAGACTGTGTACCCTACTTTTGGAAGACCCACACGTTTACCTCACATCTCACTAAGATGAAAAATGCACCTCCCTTTGGCGAGCTTACATAAGTCAATCTAGGCCTTGATGAGTATTACATGTTGGGAAGCATCTTAATGTTAATATTTAATGAGGTATTTTGTTTAATACGTATACATATCCAATCACCACATATGTATATATTATATATCATATATGTAAACAAGCACTATAGGAGAAACAACTACAATGCAGTGATTATGATCTACTTTCAAAATAATTCAAGCTGATTGAAGATTCAGGTCATCTGAGGTTTCCTGCATAACATGCATAAATAAAAGATAATAAACCCTAATACATGGATTCTTCAATCACGAGCAACCACCATGGACTATCCATAATTGTTGGTGATTGTTCCGCATTCATCCTTCTTCATGTCCACCGTGTTGGATATCATATATCCTAGGTTATTCTAAACTATTACATCATATCTAAAAGAAATCTTTAGTTATATTCGAGGGAAATAAGGTGGGAAGTGTAACATCCCAAATTTCACAAGTAATTAAAAACTTTGAATGTAGTTTTTATTTATAAAAGATAGGTGGAGGGCTTAATGTAAAAAGGCCATGTATAACATTCATTTTTAGAATAATAAGGAAAATAAAAGAAACCCAAAATACCTTTTCTACAATGCAATAATGTGTTTTAAATAATTCAAAAGATGATAGTAATTATTTCCCCCTTCCTACTCTTGGGATTTTTTATTTGATAAAAGATAAAGGAAAAAGACACATAATTTAAAAATATAAATACATTTCTTTAACAAGAAGTTTTTTCTTTGTATATTTTAACATAAAAGACAAATATCATTATTCTCTCTTTTATCTCTGCTCCAGGATTATTTTCTCCAATAGGCATAAAAAATATCTAACATAAATCTTGAGTGAATAATTATTCATGGTGGAATTGGAATCAACCAAATAATGTATTTCACTTTATTTAATCTATAATACATATAAATTGAGATAATGACATATAATGAACTAATATATATGGTATGTTGAAAACATGAATCCTTTTGGTTGAGGAGGATCTAGAGTACCTATTTAAATTGTGGTCCAGGTTTAAAGTCTTTATGACTTTGTTTGACCCTCTAAACCCTTAGGAAAGGTCTATATAACTTGATTAGGATTTAAACAACAATTCACTTAATGCAAATATTAAACCCGATTCCCCATTCTTGTACCTATCACACACCCCTTTTTCTTTATTTCCTTTTCATTCACACGATCCTACAATTTGTAACCCTCATTTTATTTTTTCTCAATACAACAGTTTTACCATGGTCTTCCCTGACTATATTGCAGGGACAATAACCAACTTACAACACACATATTTGGTGAATATTTTCTCCCTCATCTCACCTCCATTTTGTGAGATTCCTTCTCCTCTGATTTTGACTTGCTTTACCAATTCCAACGAGCCTTTATTCACCTTTTGTTGTCATCACTATGAGAAACACCCACTTATGGCTTTCCTTCTTTCGATACCCTTGAGTTGCAAAGAGCGCTATTGTCCACCTCATGCTTTTATAATGGATCCTAAATAATCCTCACCCTTTGCTCCTCCTTTGGGAATTTCACCTCCAATGCCTCGACTCAACCAGACCTACTCACTTTTCATCCCCAAAAATTTTCATAGTATTCTTACTCTCTCTATTGTCTTCTGATAAATGATCACTTCAATAAGCTTCCTTGGTTCTCCTTCATCATTTTCAACCACTTGATCACCCTAGGTTTTCCCAAGTCAACACACCCAATATCCTGGTTGGTGTTTCTCCTCGAAATTCATCACTAGGCCACCTTAGTGTCACTCTAACCAAGGGAACCACGACCTAGTCTTTGTTTGACCCTTTTGATCATTTTCCAATCTTCAGACAGTTCCTGTCACACCTCTCATGGTGGATCAATATCCAACATAGTTTCCCCTTTGTTCCTCGTATTTATGGTTTGTTCTTGGGCCATGATGGTCCTTTCCCTATCTCAATGGTTGGCCCAACATTGCCTTCCCCTAATGAACTCTCTCTACTTGTTGGTTCACCTCATATTTGCCACCATGGCTTTGACAATCTTCAACCAGTCGTTGCTTTGAACAAGGGTCCCCCTCTTGCTCCCAACCTCCTCTTGAATTAAGTAAGGGGTCCATAGGACCGAACAGATCCATCGAGGTGGATGAGCATGCTATATTTTCCGAACTTGGTCCCGACCTTCATGCCTTGATCTCAGATTCTTGATCCAGGAGAAAAGCTTGGACTCCATGGGTGTGGGAGGAAGGATCTGGTCATTGAATGACCATGGTATTCCCATAATGTTAATCAAATGATTTTTTTTTTTCACATGGACTTTCCTAGAATTTTATCGGCACACTTTGTCTATCAGCTGCAAAATGTCTTGAACTGAATGACCAGTTTGCCCCCATGTTTTTGATTTATGTGTAACACTTGCTTAACTTTTCTATCTTCCTGCTTTCATTTGCATTGGTCAATTTTTGGATTTATTCAATGTCACACTATTGTTTCTATTTTTTAATCGATTCATAGTGCAAAATTTGTACAAATTGTATAGGACCTCGGTAAAATATGGAAAGATATGCATTGGAAAGGTTTTTCTATGCTCTACATATTTACCCTATTTTTAAACCTTGATTAATATATTGAAACTCTTTAATTATTTAATAATCAAAATTAGGATATAATGATCCTACACTAATGTACATAACATGTTATTAATCAACATTTTAGGTGTTTAGAACCCAAGCAATACAAGGAGGTTTGACTTAGGTGTTTATGGTAAGGTAAGCGGGCCATGCGTCTAAGAATATTTATCTTGGTTTATTTGATTGATTATTATACATTAGGAACATGATTATGTGTTCATGAAGATTTAAATCATTGGAATTGATGTTAAATATTATCCCCCTCTTGATGGTTGGTATATTATAGAGTTAAAATTATCACATTCATAAGATTTGTGATTATGATCACATAAGAGAAAATATTTAATGTACTCATGATTAAGAGGGAGGAATCCCATTATGTGCTAAGAGGGAGAAATCGTGTCATGATTAATATTAAAGTTTAAGATCATGTTAATGTCAAGGTTAAGAATTATTCTAAGGTAAATGATTAAGTTTTGTATGCTCTCACAATCATGGAACTCAAGAGGTCATTATGGACTTCCTAGAAAAAATGGGTTTTCCTAGAATTATGTGTCCTTAAGTGAATTATTTTATGTAGACACATATAATTCTTATTCATTTCTTTACATTAAGAAAATGCCTCAAGAATGCTTAAGTTAAAATAAAGTCAAGTTTTCATTATGTTAACTATAGTTACTTTATTTGCTTATAGTATGATCGGTACCGATTAATGATTTGATGATTTTCTTTACATGGTTGGGGACGCGATGTCCCTAGATTCTAGAGCAAGTGAAGAATAGAAGGATAAGAAAGGACTAGGAGATAGTAAAGCTTAACTTGGTGGGTTGCCATATACCAAGCTGATCCTATCATTAGATACCTTTCATGTAATGTCTTAGTTATGTCAGCCAAGTTTGGCTTAGTAGATTTAGATTTTAGGAAGATCAAGTTGTAGTTTTCCTATCCATGAACTATGTATGAATCCATTTCAAGTCAATGCATAGTGTTTATTTATTAATTTGCAATGTTTATCGTATGTGTGACGTTTCTCCACTTCAAGTACCCATGTAATTGAAAAACATGGTGAATGCTTCTTCTTCCATGTGTAATCTTGGAGGGTGTCATAGGAAACTAGCTATACATTTGGAATCCTCAGAGAAGGTACGCCATGCAAGTCATGTTAAGAATTACAAGCAATAAATTACATATAATAAAAGTAGTCACAATTAGAGTTTGGAAATAATCATGCATCACAGACCTAACAAAACCATTTTGAAGCTTCACTTTGGATTTGCATATATATATATATATACATATATTATCATATCATAATAAATCATGGAGATGTTAATTAGGACATTCCCATTAGCTAGATTTGGATCAATCAATTTCATCATATGAAATATAGGCGCTACCATTGTTCAACTACAAAACTTAATTCATAATGAACAGTCTAGTATAGAGCATTAGACATAGCTCTAATACCACTAGATAAATTTTGTGAGTGCAAAATGTAGTGGAATGATTCCCCCTAATAATCCTTCAAACATGATCTCTCTAATGCAACAAATCTAGATTAGAGTTTACAAATTTATACCTTGTCTTGGAAGAGGTTCCAACAATTCAAATTGCAACACATGGTGTATATCTGGACACTCCAATCTAAGTCTCTCTTGAATTTTATCTGTTTAATAATCAAACTCATTTCTAGTGTCTCTGGTACTCGAGAATCACCTTGAGATGCATGTAGAAAATTATATTTCTCTGGGAAATTGTGACAATCTGTGAGTTATTATCAGTGGCAGATCGTATGATTACTCTAAAAATTTGCACAAATATTAAGGACACATAGTTGTCTATATTGACACCACATCTTCTCCCATTCTCTCCTCTGGTGGATGAAATCGTTCTGTGGAACGTGTGCTACAAACCGTGTTATTTTTCCCCAGAGAATTTTCTATGTGGCAGAGTGAAGCATTTCAATGTGAAGACCGTCTACTTGATTTGCATGCCCAGAGGATCACATCATTCTACCATGGATACCTTATCCTCGATTTGCATGTCCTGTGGATCATGTTGTTCTGCTGTCAATTCCTATGGTGGAATGTGTCATTTTGCCATAACCTCGACTCACATGTCATTGGTGAAGATCCTCATAAAAAATGTGTGGACTTTTCTCTACTATATCCACACAAGTTCTCAAAGGTGAACGGATTTTCTACTCTCATCTTCTCCCTCTTTCTCTCTCTAAGTTGCTCTTGGGGTTTCTCAAACCTTAGAGGAAACGATGAGAAGATCTGAGCACATGCCTTGATGACCTCTTCTCATATCATATATAGAGAGGAGTGGAGAGTTAGGCCTTCCTAAACCCTATTTGGGTAGACTGTGGACTACCTTGCAAAATGAGGGAATCTACCATGCACTGGGTCCCATGGAACCCTCTGTTCCATGAGTCCTGGTGTCATGCAGACTCACCTCTTTCCTTTAAGGATGAGATCCTGACTCATGAAAATTAATTTTCAATGTCTGGATCCATATTTATTTCTATGTCATCAAACTTACTTTAGGTCCCTAGATCTATTGTAACAATTACAATAAGGCCCAATTCAGCCTTTCTTCAAGCCATGTAGGCACCATACTACATTGGAAATCGATTCACTAATCAATACTAAGATCTATAAGCAATGTTTTGTGTCTAGCTACACATCATTGCTTCCTAAGTAGTAGAAAAAGTATGACACTACTAAACCATCAATGACTAGTGTTACCATATCGTAAAATCCTTTTGTCATAGATATCCAGATTGAACTAGAGGCATGGAATCATCATCCTCGTTACATTCAATCTATGTTCCTTGATATCCCAGTAGACTAGAATGATACATATGTGCTCAGTATTATATAATGTCTCACATGAGTATGGCCATGCATTTCATTAGTATCACTTACCAAGAGGCCTTGGATTACACTATTATTATATGATAGTGAAAAATTCCTTTTACATCACTCACAATGCATATCATGATTCTCATCACAACCAATTACTACCTTTATGGCAACTTTCTTGAAGACTCCTTTGGTTAATTTCAAAGTATGAAGATTGTTATATCACCATTGTAGCAACTTCAAGTCAAAGGACCACAACACCATTGTTGCATTTATGACTTGATTATGACTATCATACAATGGTACATGAATCACTCTCACAAAGGGTTTCCAATACACTTGTTCTCTAACAGGTACCTATGTGTATGACTTGGTGTCCAATATCAATGACCCATGAGACATGGTAATCAGTCACCACACATACTAGTCTCACATATATTATTATTGTTCAATTGACAATGATATTTGACTAGGGATGTTTTAATAATATTTCTCTTAGAATCTATAAGGATCTCATGTTCAAGCCATATACTTGAAGTCCCATGGATATGAACCAATTATTCTAAATACGTTTATTATACATGTTAATATTGCTATAATCAAATGTGCATCAAAAATTTGAAATTGACTGTATTAATTAAATTAAAAGTACAAAACATCCCTATATTCATCATATATCGAGAGGCTTCTAGGGAATATACACCAAGATAAAGATGTCTCTTGGATTTTTCAAGGATACTGAAAGATTCTTCCCACGTGTTTGGTGTCTGCCACGTTAGCAGAAAAGCTAATGAGGAAGGGTTGCGAGGCTTTCTTAGATCATATGGTTGGTAATAAAGTATCTAGTCTTACTATCCATGATGTACCCATAGTCAAAGAGTTTGAGGATGTCTTTACCAATGAGTTTCTTAGAGTTCCATCTCTTTGAAAGATTGATTTTGAGATAAATCTTGTTCCCGACACCCATATCATAGCACAAGTACCCTATAGGATGGCACCAGAAGAAATGAAGGAGTTGAAGAAATAGTTACAAGACTTACTATAAAAGGGTTTCATCCAGCCTAGTACCTCATCATAGGATGCACATGTTCTCTTCATTAAGAAAAAGGATGTCTCAATTAGGTTATGCATAGACTACAAGGAGCTGAAAAAGGTCAGTATAAAGAACAAATACACATTGCCAAGGATTGCCATTTTGTTTATTAAATTCAAGGGGCTACTATATTTTCTTAAGATAAACATGTAGTCAAGATATCACTAGTTGAGGACTAAGACTGAATACATTCCTATCACAACCTTCAGGAAGAGGTATATGCGTTACGAGTTTGTTTTTATGTCATTTTGTCTAACCTATGCGCCTACATCTTTTATGGATTTGATTAACCAAGTATACGGGTAGTACCTATACCATTTCATAGTCATCTTTATAGATGATATTTTGATCTACTTCAAGTACCAATAACAAAATAAACAAGGTCATCACCTGACTTTAGATCTTTTAAGACAACATCAACTATATGCCAAGTTTGTCAAATGTGAGTTTTAGTTGACTGAGGTGTCTTTTCTGGGACATGTGATATCTAGTCAAGGGACTTATGTATATCCCAAGAAATTGGAGTCCATCTTATCTTAGGAGCAGCCAAAGATGTTAATTGAAGTGCTACAATTTGTTGGGTTGGCAGGGCACTACATTCAATTCATCAAGTACTTAAATATGATGTCCTTGCCTCTGAGGTTGACAAAGAAGCATGTGCTATTTATTTGAACTGAGATATTTCAGTAAAGTTTTCAATTGTTACTACTTTTGCACTAGCGCTAGATTTTCTAGAACTTGGAAGGGATATATAGTATTTTGTGATGCTTCTAAGGAAGGATTTCGGTGTGTACTGATGCAAGACAAACATGTGACATTGTTTCCTTTCAAGAAATTGAAGAACCATGAGGAGAATTACCTAAATCATGATTTAGGGATGGAGGCCATTGTGTTAGCATTGAAGATCTTTAGGCATTATCTCTACAAGGAGGAATGCCAAATTTTCACTAACCACAAGAATCTCCAATATCTCTTTTTCAAGAAGGAGTTAAGTATGAGGTAGTGCAGGTGGTTAGAGTTGATAAAGGACTATGATAGCACCATAAAGTATCATCAAGGAAAGTCTAGCGTGGTAACATATGATTTGAGAAGGAGGCTGTCTTCATCAACATCAGTAGGAACGACACAACTATACTCCATGAAATGTGCAAAGAAGGACATGTTACTGTCTCTACACCAGATGAATGTGCAAATGGAGGTCTTCATGCTAGCGGGAATACCAGTCATGATGCATATCAAGCACACACTGATACAACATATCAAAGACACACAATAGTGTGGTACTATAATAAAGGTATCAAGGCATAGTTAGGTAGTGAGAAAGGCAAAGGATTTCATGAGTCAAATCAAGGGGTCCTTTTCTATCATTAAAAAATGGTGGTACCTGACGTAGATAGTTTGAGGTAGATTGTGTTAGAACAAACATATACACCTACTTATGCGATGCATGCAACTAGTACCAAGATTTACCATAATATCAAGAATATGTATTGGTAACCTAGATTAACAAAGGTCATGTTAGAGTTTGTGGTCAAATGTTCAATTTATCAACAAGTAAAGGCTGCACACCAAAAACTTGCAGGATCCATACAACCCCTACCAATTCCTAAGTGAAAGTGGGATCATGTAACTATGGATTTCATGGTGGGCCTGCCCTGAGCATCCAAGGGGCATGATTCCATTTGGGAAGTGGTGGACATCTCTTGCCAATGGAAACTACCTTGTCAACCAATAAGTTGGCACAAGTCTACATCGAGAAAATTGTGCAACTACATGGGTTACACATGATGATCATATGCGATTGTGGAACATAGTTCACTACACACAAACCTAGAGATGCATCTAAGGTTTAGTATGACCTTCCATCCACAGACAGATGGCCAATCAAAAAGGACAATATAAAATGTAGAAGACCCATTGAGATCCTATGTTTTGTAGTTCCAAGGAAGTTGGGATGATCATCTCAATCTAATAGAGTTTGTATAAAACAACAACTATCTTAGAAACCTAGACATGGCACCCTAAGGGGACTTATACAAGAGACACTGTAGATCGCCCTGATGCTGGTATGAAGCTAGTGAATATCAATTATTGGGGCCACAATTGGTACAACATACCACAATAACATCAAGATGATTAGTGATCAGTTGAAGGTATATCATGATAGACAAATGTCAGATGCAGATAAGGTATACCTTTGGAGTTCCAAGAGGGTGATATGAGTCCCCTCAAAGTGTCAAGTTGGAAAGGAGTGCTAAGGTTTGATAAGCAAGGTAAACTATATGGGTCCCCATCTTATTGTCACACGAGAAGGAAAAGTGGCCTATGAGCTAGAACTACCACCTGAACTTCAAATATTGCACAAAGATTTCATGTGTCTATAGCGTGGAAGTTCCATCAAAGATTTGATCATATGATTCATCTGATAGAGGTACAACTCGGCAATGATATATCTTTGTGGGGGGTCTGGTGTTAATCCTGGATAAGAAGATACAAATTGTGAGAAAGAAATACAGTGTTGGAGAAGGTGGTGCAACCTCATCGTGGTGTGGAAGAATCAACATGGGAACTTGAGGAGGAGATAAGAAGGAAGTCCAAACCCTCTTCTAGGATTTTGGGGGGAAAATCCCTATTGGGGGCTTATAGTTGTAAGGCTTCAAACCTACATTAACCCCTTAATCCTATTTTTATAACCTTATTATCTGTCTTGATGCCTACCAACCATGTGTTTAGGCGTGCATGTTTAGTTTGAGGGTTGATGTTTATATATCCCTTGGTTAAAGGTTTCCCTATATCTTTTACTCAAAGTGATGGTTTTGTTGCTTTTCCCTACGTGTCTAAAGGTAGACACTGGGGTGGTTTGACCAATCCTACTATCTTTATGTAGGATGATGATGGTGGGAATGACATGACCTTCCATTGGTACAAGACCAATGGAAGTATGTATTTTTACTTAGATTGAGGACCGATGAGTCTCCTCTTCTTGGTCAGTTTGTAACATGCTTAGACTTCTGTCAATTGAGGATCAATGACACAGTTCTACCCTTCCATCAGTAAACAACCGATGCAAAGTGGCTGGTCATAATCTTCATGATTTTTTTCCAGTTGGTATACCAACAAAAATAACAAGCGCTCTGGTGATAGGTTTCCATCAATAGAATGCCAATGGAATGCCTACACCTTATCTACTGATGGTTTTTAAGAGCTACCTACTGATAGTGCTTATATTTTGTCTTCTGATGGTTTTTCTAGTGAGCATTAACTGACAAGTTCTACTACAGGAAAGAACTGATGTGATTTTTGTTTGCACCTATCAATTGGTGTTTTTAGAGGCATGTACTACTGTAAATTTAGGGTCTGCCTTTCAATGACATCAAATGACTAACCAACTTATAAATATGAGTAATGACATCATAGTTTGACCAAAATTTATCTCTCTTTTAGGGGTATATATACCCCTCAAAATCTCCCTTCTCGACTCAGTTGCACTTATAAGAAATGAAGTACTGCAACATAATGAATCACCATTGGGTGACAACAACTGATGGGATTTCTAGTTCCATCAGTTGTTTCTTTCTTTAGGATTCACCTTCAATCTCTTTCCTTTTGATGCAAGGCAAGGCAAAAAGTGGCTTCTGAGATTTGATCAGGGTCAATCAAACCTTGATCATACATTTTTATGGTGAATATTAGCTCCTTGGGCATTTTCTAGGTGGTTTTCTTTAGTGTTTTGACTGAAAAATATAACATATATTATCATCTTTTTCCTTGCATGTGTAGTTGTTATCGACCATAGATTGATGGTGCACGTGCATGATCGAAGGAGAGTAACTCAAACCTTACGATAGTAACCTTCCATGCCGGAGTTTTTTGTTAAGCTGGTACTGTACCAATATATGTTCATGCACAACTCATTTATACCTTTATAGGCAAGTGATATAACATCTAATTGTTTGTACTTGCATATAGCCTATCTACTTCTTTTATACCTTTATCTGCTAAAAACAAAAGTTTTGAGTGTCATAGGTCTTAACCAATGAGTTTTATTACCCTACATGTTGATGTTACGTACCATTGTTACCTCTCCATGACTTGGTTACAATTTAATTTGTGTATTTGAGAAAGTATGCATCGTTAGATGGCTAGAGAAGTCTTGGGTTTCCTTCCTAACAAGGCATATAGCATGAATGTTAAAAATGTGTTATCACATGGTTTTGCCATAGCTGTTATTTGGTTTTTATGCACACATTGAATCATTTATGCCATATTATGCTTCTAGAAAATGAAAAGGATGACTCCTTTATGGAAAAAAGAGTGCCTTTACTTTTTCTCCACCTCGTTGTCCTCGAAGTGAGAAAGTCGTGACAAGGCATGGTTTCAATAACTTCTTATCTTGTCACATTGTGAAGTTAGGTCATGATTATCGAACATTTTACATCCCTTGAAGTTATTTGTTGCTTGTTTCTTATTGATCCATTGATATGTTGTATTGTGCTTTGGCTGATCTAATTGTAGGGAAATGTACCTAACTGAACAAAGACATATAAGTAGAGCACTAAGTTTGTGGAACCATCCACTTGGTTTGTTAGTGGGGATGGGGAAATGAGTGAATCTTGTAGCAGCCCAAAACTATGAAAACATGCTCAAAGACATATATTAGTGGATATATGGGGACGTGTAGGAACATATTTCCTATCCTCTTTGAGAAATTTATATCAGGGAAAGTATGCCACATTGTGAAGATAATAAGAGGGGTTGTGAATGTGGTGTTGTGAATGTATACCCAGGGTAAGCCTATTGTGGTGGATTAGTTTGAGAGCCTATATCCATGATGGGGTTACCAACATGATCCCTACCTTTATGATGCCTCTCTTTGACATGAGATTGTGAGGAGATATCTAAGGAATCTCAATTTCCCTTAGATTTTATATGGATGGATAGAAATGACCTAATAGCATCCAGTTAGTTGTTTGGGTGGTACATTCCACAAAACCTAAGACAGTAAAATGTACAAGTTCTATGTAGTGTAACTTTTAGGTTTAATTAACATCCCTATCAAGTATTCTATGATGCAAACATTATATCATATCAATGGGACTTGGGGTCTCACCTCTGTGCTTTTCTTCACTTCTTAGGTGAGCGTCCCAACTATATAGGAAATGAAGGAGAAGATCAACAAGGAGGGAGAAGGCCTTAAGGTCAAGAGGTGGGTGATGTTTGTGTCAAGGGATCTTAGAGGTTAGTGATCTTTGTGTGACATCCTCTGGAGATAAAACATATAGGGACAGAGTCATAAATGTCCTTGTATTCTCAATTCCTGGCAAGTTATGCTTTCGTGGTATCTTATGTGTGCCTTGGACCCTGTATATACATACATGACCTCAAGATTCAATGTAATGCATGTTGTAATTTGTCACACACATGCTCTATAGTAGTGCCAAGTTGTAAACTTTTTAGACTGTTGTGTTTTTTTGGGATTCCATATGCCTGATGTTGAGCCTTATGTTGATTAAAGGCTTGTAACTTCTAAAGGTGTTGTATAATGTCTTGTATCCTCTGTTGAACCAAATCTGGAATGGAAAGTGGGTTTTGATGTCTGGAATTTTTTTATTTTGAGATATCTATGTAGCTTATGTTTGTGATTCAATTCTTAATTTTTAAGTTTGGGTTTTGTTTTGGAGTAATCTCACCTTTTGGCACTAGGGGCCACATTTCAATATTCTTATAGGGGTTCTAATACTCTAATCCATGGAAGTGGGAATAAAGTCTCACAATGGTTGATGTACTCGACATTTGCCCACTCTTTTAGAAAATGAATATGTGTAGTTTCCTGACATGAAATACTCTTGTAGGAGCTTTGGTTATGGTGAATTGTGTGGGCCTACATCTTTTTCCCTTTGAGATTCACTATTACTTCCTCTTCTATTTGAATGATGCATCAATTCCTTCACCTTTTTCTGCCTATCACTAGATCCTCAAAGAAAGAATCAACAGATAAAGAGTGGCATCTAAACATTCACTTTCACTTGGACAAGGCACAACCAAGAAAGCATCAACAAATTTTGGAGTCACAAATGCAAAAATGTAACAAAGAATAAAGAATAACAAGGATGAGAGCTACTAGAAAATTAGAAAAGAAATAAGTACCTAGGTCTTTGAAGCCAATCCTTGGAAGCGGCACCAAAAATATTGATGCACCCATGCACACTAGTGTGGAGTACAGAAGAGGGTTGTTTCACCTCTCACTAGCTCCATCTAACCACTAAATAATCCATTTGACTAAGTGTATATGAAAGAGTTGACCTAGTCACTTAAATCTCTCACCTAGGACTAGGAGAATGGAGAGAAAAAGGGAAGGTGGAGAAATTAGCTAAGGTTCTACTAGGGATCTTAGGATTTCTCCCACTAAAAAGCAACAATCACCCATTTTTCTATTGCGTAGGTGGTTGCACGACTCAAATATTCACAACAAGTGGTAAGGATGGAGAACATGCAATGAAATTGCATTAGTCAATAAAATTAGAGTTTGTTTCACAAATATTTCCGAACATGGTATCATAGTTACATATTATTTCCCAAACAACCCACCAAGAAGCTTAGCAACTCATAATCAAAATTATAACAAAAGAAGAAGAAGAATAGAAGGAAAACACCATAAATCTCAATGGAGACATGTAACGACCCCTCCCCATGTTATCCCCAATATTTGTGGACCAAGAGGGAAAAGGCCATTATCGTATTAATAGGATCTAGGTTTATCAAACTAAAAATAATTATAAATTTCATTGCATGGAAAAGAGTTTGATACAACATGAAAGATAAATTCTCCGCTAAGGAGTTACATGATAGGTAAATGTACAGTTTGCATCTTGAAATGGAAACTATCTAACTAGATCCACCATGGTAACTTTAAGTATCTTTCATTTTTGTGCCTTCTTCTAAGGATGTCCATTTTGTAGATCCATAGCGGTTTAACCTAAAACGCTGTGAAACAAAAACACAGTCAGTATAATAAGGTATTTTGGTATGTGGGGAAAACAAAATATTTGCATGTAGGTGCTAATCAACCACAATAACAATTATGATTACAAAATTGAACAAGGATTTTCTTGTTTTAACCTCACCACCCTTATCCTGCCATCTCTTTAGGGGATCCTCTTTATGGGGAACCCTCACTTTAGGGTTTGGTCCCTGCAATGGATATTTCATAACCATCCCTCAACCGTGATTGTTTCATACATAGGCTTCCTTTCGAAGCCTGCTCATCAGTCATTTTCATAATGACTTTATTAACCCCATTCTCTTTGACTCACCAGAGATGATACAGGGTTAGAGCAATATACACGTTATATAAGATGATATCCATAGTGACTTTATAGATTACAGGAAGCAAATAAACATGCAACCATTTAATTGCAATCCATTCAAAAAAACTCCGAGACACCATGAAAGTTGTTTAAGATGAGTAGTCATAGGTGTAACCACATACCTTTTTCAAAAGTAACTTAAATTCCAAGAAAACAAGTGCAGTTGGGAGTAAGCAAGCAATCACCATAAAATTAATGCATAACACCCAAGTATTACAGTTTTGTTCATAAACTCACATTAAGACTGACTTGGGTTCCAAGTTAGGGTTTTGGGGTCAAATTAGGGTTTCATTAGGGTCTTGGATTTCCAAACCCTAATAATTACTTTTCATGTCTTATTAACTTACAAACACTATTTTTGATATTATTTAAATCCTTAATCTCAAATTAAGTCAAGGATTTCCTTTTTAACAAAAAATACTAAAGTTTATCCGTCTAAGTCATTTGAGCATGTTATGTTCACTAAAGTCATTTTTACCAAATTTTAAAGGATTATTTATAGCACTTATATCTAGGTTTGAGCGAGATTTGAGACCAAAATATACATATTAAAAGTATCTTTCTTTGTCTCCAAGTATCCCTCTTATTTTATTTATTTAAGGCATCAAATTAGTGCTTTTCTCTTTCTAACTTGGCCATACTTCTTATTTTAATTACTTTACTCATCAACAACAACATAGACATGAAACTAATCCATTAGTTTCCTTCAACACCACTTTTCTAGTAAATTCCACACAATTCTATATGTAGGATACTAGTTATCCCTTACTTTTTGGTAATTCACTTAATATTGGATTTTTTTCTCTTTCTTTTCCCCATATCTACTATTAAATTATTGAAAACAATGAAATACATGAAAACCATTACAAAAGAAGATTTGCACTTTAAATCCACACCTTCAAAACAAGACATACCAAGTTTCTAATATATCCTTGTTATCCAAATATTTGGATTTCTATTATGTAAATGCATGTGAAAAACCATGTTATAACATCCTTTCCTTCTTATAGGAATTTTGTCCTCAAAATTCAGATAATCATATAAAAAGATCAGGATGAGATTTTCCATGTCTGTCTTTAGCTCTGATGTGGCTACATCCTCTCCATAGTTCTTCCAAAGAACCTTTATCACATTTATGTTTTTATTCCTGAGCTCTTTCACCTTAGTGTCTATTATCCTCACAGGTGACTCAGGGTATGCCAATCCCCCTTGGAGTTCAATAGGTTTGATGTTCAACACATGGGTAGGATCCCTCACATAGCACTTCAGATTGTACTCACTACCACATCATGGAGATAGACCACCTCTCGACCTCAAATATTAAATGTAACAGTTTGAATCCACTTAGTAATTATATTTCCATTTATGATTTCAATTTCACTTGATAACTACCTTATTCACCTAGGTTTCTGAATCATTTATTTATTATCCTCTCATAAGGGTGAGGTAACACCTAAAAGTCTAGATTATGCCATTTAGATTTAACCTTATGTATTCATTTTATCATATCAAAATATTATTATTATTATTTAACATAGCATGTGTCAGTCCAACTCTCACACTCATAAAAATATGAAATAAGCATTTGGCTACAGTTCAAATACAAATCTCATCCCATTCCAAGAGCGGAGAAATTGCATTCACACATTATCTTTTAATTCCAAATTTAGGTTGAATCATTCTCACACATGCCTCAAGACCATGAATACCACCATTTCCTTAATTCTACACATTCATATAAGAAAAGATTTTCTCATAATTTATGAGCCTATTCATAACTCCTTTTATGATTGTTATTCGCACCTCATCACACAACTCCCTGCATTCCTTTCATCTACATTTCATGTCTCATTCACCTCAGTCATTCCCTTAAGATATCTAGGGGCATATGTACCTTTGGAATGAGCTTCTCTTGATCTTGAAGGGCCCTATGCACTTAGTGCATGATAATTCCCCAAACTTATAAGTCTTATGTACCTTTAACCATCCTACTTGATCTTAGGATTGACTTAGGGCCTTACCCTTCCCAAGGGTTTTTATTGAGATGTCATAATTTTTTGTTTATTTCATTATACGTTTTGCTTGAGGTTTCTCTTGTTGATATCCAAGAACATTATATCCTTTAAACTTATTTCATCTTAAATTCCTTCATTTCCCAGAGCACACATAGTTCACATTCTGTCCCTTTCTTGGGCTCATGGCGACCTTCATGTCCGGGCTTGGTCCCATTCTATCGGTCACTTCTATAGTGACTTTTCCTTATGTTCCTTAGAGATGGAATACATGGGTCCAAGGAATCACACTCAATATATGTGCTTTCATGCTTCATGTATTTAATCTTTCAAAATTTTAGTGACTTTTAAGGTTACCTTAATTCTTAAACTGAATCTTGAATTCCCCCTCTAGAGAAGGTCCCATCCCAGGACATAAAGAAACTAGCATTCAATAATAACCAACAATAACAAACTTGAAACAAGATTTATATTATATTTTCCATTATACCATGTGATTTATCATTCAAGAATTAGACTACCATCAAATGCTTTATTACCAAAAATTTAGATGCACAAGAACTGATATGTTATGTTTCCTATGCTCAGAGCTATATAATTTTATTAAGCCATATGTTTTTCTGATACAAGGTATACTAAAATATTCTAGGGATGGCCACCTTCTATAAGTCAGTTTGAATTAGCCCAAGCTTCCTCATTATCAATGGTGAAGACTCGAGCCTATCAACGTTCTTCAACATTTGGGACTACCCCCTATGGTGTTGCAGCCACTAGTTGAGATGCTATTGGGCCTGGACCTTGAGGACCAGGGAGAGGACAGTTGGACCAGATATGTCCTTCTTGTAGACAACGATAACATACTTTATTCTCATGGAAGCATCTTCCGGGGTGCTTCTTTCCGCATATGCGACACTTGAGGCATCAGTTCTCTTAGCGGGGTTTTCCTTTTCCACCATTCCTATATCTTCCATGGTTATGACCTTGTCCCCTTCCATTGTCATTCCTTGGGAAAGAAGTTCCTTTAGTGAACCCTAGATATCCCTTAGGTGGGTTACGAGCTAGCATAATTGTCTTCTCCATGTCTAAGGAAAAGTTGAGGGCCTCAGTGAAGTTTGGGGGTTTGCTCACCATCACATGGGGTTTTATCAGGGGGTGCGAATGCTCCACAAAATTCTCCACTCACTGCTCTTCGATCATCATATATCCAAAATTCTCCACTAGGTGGAACTTTCGAGCATAGTCTGCCACTATCATACCTTGATATAGGAGCATGAACTACTTTTCCTTCTCCTTATTTCCAAAGCTAGGAATGAATTTGGCAAAGAAGATGGTACGAAAGTCCATCTAGGCCATGGTTTCTGCAATCAGGTCTCAATTGATCATGTAATTTTCCTACCATAATTTGTTGCCCTTTCAAGAAGATGGGTGGTGAAGACAACCTCTTTTTTTGGTTGTACCTCCAGAATGCAGAAGCCATTTTCCATGACAGGAGGCCAGGCATCCGCCTTGTCAACTACTTTACTCTCATCTTCACCCCAGAACTTCTCTATATTCAACTTGAGGAAGTCGAGAATGGTGGTTCCAAGATGAGACCAGACATGTAGAGGTTCACCATTCTTGTCTCTGGCAACATCTTTGAATGCTAGGGTACTCATGGCCTCGATAAACTTCTTCTGTTGCTCCAACCAGAGCACATCATGGATGTGAACAACTACTTGCCCAACTGTCAGTCCAAAGATGAAAACATGGCCAAGGCATCCTTAGACTCATCTTGCATCAAGGGCTAACTTTTCAAGTGAGGACCATCTTTAGGGTTAGATATGTCGAAGAGGACAACCTCTTGCTCGAGACCTCTCTTAATAGTGACCTCTCTATCTATATTCCCATTTTTGGAGGTCTCACCCTCCAAAGACCTCCTCTTCTTCTCTAAGGACAATCTCTTCTTCCAGAAGGGCCTCCCTCTAGGTAGTCCCTGGGTTTGTCATCACGAATGGTAGTCTTTTTAACTCAAGCCATGCTATTTTACATAAGTTAAATTTATTAACATCAGTTCCATATTTAGGGCATTTAAAGCATCATAAAATTATGTCCATGACATCTTGTTTACCTACATATTATTATATGGTAGAAGGTGCCTTAATCCCTAATATCCATAACCCTAGTTCTCAGAAGGGTAGAGAAAGCTATTATCAGGTCCCTAGGGTTTTGCGAGTGAAGCAAGGGGGGTAGAGAAGGGATGAAATTAGATGAGAATAAATCCTAGAGGTACTTTATTTTGAGTAAAATCCTCCCAATTTGGCAAGGCAGGATGCACGGGCCCAGGAGTCCTCGTAAGCTAAATAATGGTGTGGAGGAAAGTTTTGCCAGTCCCCGGGTTGTGGTCCCTTCTAGATACCATC